>CM038404.1:33920648-33949045 GCA_021498475.1 Saguinus midas | reverse complement strand
GGCAAGGCAAGACAACAAGGCAAGGCAATTGCAGGGCAAAAAAAAGCCAAGGCAGCAAGGCTAGGCAAGGCAAGGCAAGCAAGCAATGCCATGCAAGGCAAGACAATTTCAGGCAAGGCAATTTCTGGCAATGAAAGGCAAAGCAATTGCAGGCAAGGCAATTGCCAGAAAGGCAATTCCAGGCAATGCAAGGTAAGACAAAACAGAGAAAGATATGTCCAGGCAACGCAATTCCAGCTAAGGCAAGGCAAGACAATTTCAGGCAAGGCAATTCCAGTCAAGACAAGGCAAGGCAACTCAAGGCAAGATAATTCTAGGCAAGACAATTCCAGGCTAGGAAAGGCAAGGCAATTCAAAGCAAGAAAATTCCAGTCAAGAAAAGGCAAGACAAGGCAATTCCACGCAAACCTATTCCAGGGATGGCAAAGGAAGGCAATTCCAGGCAAGGCAATGGAAGGAAATTCCAGGCAAGGCACTTCCAGGTAAGGCAAGGCAAGACAATGCCAGGCAATGCAATTTCAGTCAAGGCAATTTTACGTAAAGCAAGGCAAGGCATTTTCACAAAATGCAACTTCAGGAAATGCAAGGCAAGGAAATTCCAGGCTAGGCAATTGTCAGGAAGGCAATTCCAGGAAAATTTAGGCGAGATAAGGCAAGGAAAAGAAATTTCAGGCAAGGCAATTTTAGGTAAAACAAAACAAAGCAATTTCAGAAAAGACAACTCCAGAAAAGACAAGGCAAGAAAATTGTGGGCAAGGCATTTCCAGGCAAGGCAAGGAAATTCCAGGGAAGACAATTCCAGACAAGGCAGTTTGTGTCCTTTGTAGGGACATGGATGAATCTGGAGAACATCATTCTCAGCAAACTGACACAAGAACAGAAAAAGAAATACCGCATATACTCACTCATAGGTGGGTGAAAAATAAGAACACATGGACACAGAGGCGGTCTACTATACACTGGGGACTGTTGGGGGAATGGGGAGGGACAGCGGGGGCTGGGGGATAGCCTGGGGATGAATACCAAGTGTGGGTGAGGGGAGGAAAGCAGCAAAGCACACTGCCATGTGTGTACCTATGCAACTATCTTGCTCGTTCTGCACATGTACCCCAAACCTATAATGCAATAAAATTAAAAAAAAAGAAAAGAAAAACAGTATAAAAAACTGCTAAAATTGTTCTCTGTATGTATATTTGTTGTATATTTTTCTGTAAAATAAAAAGCATAGATGTCTGAGAACAGGAAAGTACTTAAGGAAGTGTGTAAATATATAATATACTTTTATTTAATCATAATACTGAACAATCCTTTTTTGAATGTGCTTAATGTAATCATCAACTGATAATGATAGGATTTATGTTTTAAATTTGATATTATCCAAAAGTTGGTCAAAAGCATATATAGCAATTGTATATCAAACAGTGTATCAGAAGTTTCCTCTGCAATATAGAATTAGGTTCTAATTGTCTCTGTGCAAACCTCATTTTATTTTTCCAATTAATAAAAATAAACATATTCCCAGCTACTCGGGAGGCTGAGGCAGGAGAATTGTTTGAACCCAGGAGGTGGAGGTTGCGGTGAGCCGAGATCGCGCCATTGCACTGCAGCCTGGGTAACAAGAGCGAAACTCCATCTCAAAAATAAAATAAAATTAAATTAAAATTAAAATTAAAATAGTCATTTTTCTTGTAATTAAAAATACTTAACATTAGAATATTATTGTTTTATTACTGCATTTATTAACATTACTATTATTATTTCAAGATTAAGGCATTTAATTATTCCTGATTTAATATTTGTGCATAATAAGCCCAAACCTTTGATTTATTTTACAATTCCATAATAGTCGTCACCAATCTTCCTTCAAAATAAATTTCTTGAAAACCAAGGCTCACATTTTTTGATGCTTTTTTCATAGTTCCTAGTCTAACTCTAAGAGTGTGAATCACTCAATGATGTTATTTAAATAGACACATGAAAACATAAATAAAGGAAGATATAAAGTGTCTGTGTGAGCAATGAAAACATTTTGTGCCTGCTTCTAATGTGTATAAAAGACCTTAACAAAAAATCTGCAACTCTGCAATCATATTAATATCATAAATTTTAATAAAAACATCCTGTGTTCTTTCTCACTTCCCGCCATGTATACATGGCCACACATAAGCACATGTACAGATACAATCATAGGAAATTATTCAATTATTTATGTAACATATGAGAGTGAGCATGGGAGGTTTACACCCTTCTGTCTATTGTGAGCATTGTCTTAATTCCAGCACTGTGACCCTCATTATCTGAAATATCCCCTAGGGACATACAACATACAATTTTCTTCAAAGGCTCACGTCAGTAGTAAAGGTATCAAGGGATTTTAATGTTGAGGGCAGTAAATTGTGCATATATTTTAGGATTATCATATGTTCTTTGACCAAGACTCTAAACACCTGGACCAAACTGCATTCAGCTCATTGCACTGGCATCTGGAAATCAGGTATTAAAGGACATAAAAAAAGATGGAGTAGTGACAGGATTTTTCTTGTTGTAGCTCATGGTGGATAAATTGGAGAGAGGTTTTGCTAAAGTGTACAGAGCCTTTGAATGTGCACTATTAATTATTCTCAGAAACACAGATTTGATTTCATCCAACCAATTTGAAGGCAGAAATGCTGCAGAAGTTTGTTTTTGCAGAAAAATGTTTATTTCCCCAATTTTCAGATTTCCATTCAGTGAAACTTTCCATGATGATTATGAATGTTTATAAACAAAAGAAATAGGAATCACTGGATATGATGAAAGTCAGGTATGAATAACCTGATGACAGAGAGAAAAAGAAAACAGTTCTTTATTATGGTCAGAACTCTATTCCGTCTTACCTGCCCTCCCCTTGTTCCTTAGAATAAGAATCTGATTAACTGGCTTTATTCCTAGACAGACATAGTTATGACTGTGTTTCATTCATTTTGGATACCAACCATACTTGAATGAACCTATAGTCATTTTTTTCATTTTTATTTATATTGCATTTTAGGTTTTGGGGTACATGTGCAGAACGTGCAAGATAGTTGCATAGGTACACACATGGCAGTGTGTTTTGCTGCCTTCCTTCCCTTAACCCTTAACCCACATTTGGCATTTCTCCCCAGGCTATCCCTCCCAGCTCCCCTGCTGTCCCTCCCCTATTCCCCCCAACAGACCCCAGTGTGTAGTACCCCCCTCCCTGTGTCCATGTGTTCTCATTTTTCTCACCCGCCTATGAGTGAGAATATGTGGTATTTTCTTTTCTGTTCTTGTGTCAGTTTGCTGAGAATGATGTTCTCCAGATTCATCCATGTCCTTACAAAGTCATTTTGAGAGAATAACATGGTCTGTGTAAAGATTGAGCATGGTCAAGTGAGAAAACAAAGTTACTGTCTACAGAGCATGGGGTGAAAATACACAGCCAATGACATCAAAATCATACTTTATAAATGGTGGTATTTGTTTTTAATGTTATCATTTAATAGATGTACTCAGTCATAGCATAATACAAATCTATTTTTCTTGCAGTAAAGTTAAATAGCATTAAAAATATTTTATAAGCTTATATTTTTTAATGAGACTCATCACTTTTTTTTCAATTGTGGTCCTCAGCTTCAAATCCTGATAATTGAGAACTTCAAATATTAGGGACTAGAAAGTATTATAATCTTTCTGTCTTTTTCATAAAATATTATTTTCTTAAAATATTAAGCTCAATTATCTTTCTCTCATCACCAGCAATTATATAGGTTTGTGTAAATTTACATTGCCACAGCAGTCACATTGCCCAGCTGAGTTCCCAGCAAGTATAAATATCATTTTCAGAGGCAATTTATAATATTTTAAACAGACATCTTTCTCAGTCAAAATCTCTTTTCCCTTGACTCTTTGACTTAAAAAAAAAGCATTTTAAATTTGTTTTGGAAAAAGTATTATATAACTCGTGCTTAGTGCTATATTATTTAGTATCAGCAGGATCTTTAACTGAGATGCTTGTAAATGTATTTGAAATAAGAACTAAACTTTTTGTTTAACCATAAAGTCAGTTTTAGTAATTAAGGGTACATAAAAAGGAAACACAAGAGACATAAATAATATATTTATGTGTTTCCTTTTTACAGTTATAGTTTTAATATATATTTAACATAATATATACTAAATATATATAATTTGAGATATGTATATAATGTAAGATAAATATTACATGTAAGATAAAGACAGCATAAGTCATCTCAAAGATATATTTTTTATTTTCAGCTTATGGGTGTCTTTAACTTTTTTACTTGCTTCTGTTACACAGACACATAGAGCTATGAGTTGACTGCTTAAATAAATTGATAAGGAGAAACAAGCAATGATTCAATATTTTTCAAATATTTCTGATTACTTGGTATATGTTAGTCAAATATTTATCAAAATACATTAGAAAATATAGCTTATTTTCCCAGAAATCTATACAATTATGTATGTATGTGTATGAATTATTACAGTTTTGTTTTAATAGTAAATTGTAAAGGAAATTTAAAAAATATACAAACATGAAGCTTCACAGAATGACATTTGATTTTTTTTTTATACAAGGAAATACTTTCTCATTTTGTGAACACATGCAATAGCAAAGACATGGGACCAACCCAAATGCCCATCAATGATAGACTGGACAAAATGAGGTACATATGCACCATGGAATACTACACAGCCATAAAAAACGATGAGTTCATGTCCTTTGTAGGGTCTTAGATGAATCTGGAAGCCATCATTCTCAGCAAACTAACACAAGAAGAGAAAACCAAACACCGCATGTTCTCGCTCATAGATGGGTATTGAACAATGAGAACACATGGACACAGGGAGGGGAGCATCACACACTGGGGGCAGTTTTGGGTGGGTAGAGGAGGGACAGCGGGGAGTGGGGAGGGTGGAGAGATAACATGGGGAGAAATGCTGGATATATTATACACCTAAAGTAAAATAAAAAAACAAAAATATTTTACAAAATTAAAAAAAATTGTTTACCTAATACAGTAAATGCTAAAAATAATAATAATAATAATTACAAAGCTTTTCTTAGCCTTGCAACTATTTGTGCAAATCCATACAAGTGTGGCTAAGTCAAAAATTGAAGATCAGCTAAGAAGTTGTGATTAATGTAAGTGGATTCCCAATTTTTCAATTTTCTTTATGTACTAATAATGTGAGAAAAATAACTACAGTTTTTCTATTATTTTGCTTGAGGGAAGAAACTGTGTCAAACATGAAAATGACACAATTTGGTTCAATCTATTTTTTTTATATTTTAATTTTTTGTTGGTATATATTGCATGAATATATTTATGGGGTACATGAGATGTTTTGATACTGGCATGCAATACATAATAATCACATCATGGAGGATGAAATATCCATCCCTATAAGCATTTATCTTTTGTGTTACAAAAATTCCAAGTATACTATTTATTTTTAAATAGCAATTAAGTTATTATTGACTACAGTCAGCCTGTTGTGCTATCAAATACTAGGTCTTATTCATTCTTTCTATTTTTTTGTACTCATTAATCATCACCACCTTCCCCTCAGCCCCTACACTAACCCAGTACCCTTCCCAGCCTCGGGTATACAACCTTCTGTTTTCTATTTTCATGAGCTCAATTGTTTTGCATTTTAGATGCCACAAATAAATAAGAACATGTGATATTTGCCTTTCTTGCCTGAACATAATCATTATTTTGTTTTACTTAATACTCTCCAGTCCCATCCATGTTGTTGCAAATGACAAGATTTCACTCTTTTTTACAGCTGAATAGTACTCCATTGTGTATAGGTACCATGTTTTCTTTGTCCATTCATCTGTGATGGACACAGGTTGCTTCTAAATCTTGGCTATTCTGAACAGTGCTACAATCAGTTTTAATTGCATGGTGTCATACATTTCATTTATTGTTTCTCAAAAGTTGTCTCTATCCAGCACTTAGTTTCTTTGGTTTCTACTTCGACTGACATTAATATTTCCTCAAAAAATTTTGGGGAAGGTTTTTAGTATTTTAATTTCTATTTCTACAAAATTCTTTGTGTGTATATTGCATATAGTTTTGTCTTTGTACTTTTTAATTGCATATTTATATACACACATATGCACATATATATACTAGTCCTGTGAAATAGAATAAACTTGTGGTATAGATTAAATAATTAACCTTTACCTCCCACACCAAAATATTCGTTTGGTCTGCCACCTTATTTACTTATTTATTTATTTTGTCTTTCAGGGTTTTTTTTTTTTTTTCCTATTTCATGATGAGTATTTTGTTTAGAAAATTATATTTTCTGGTAATACATGAGGTAGACATTTTAGGCCTGTTTTTTCTGTTTTTTTTGTTTTGTTTTGTTTTTGTTTTTGTTTTAATGCCCCTTTTTTCCTTTTCCTTTTTCTTTTTTTTTTAAACTTTAGTTCAGGGTTACAAGTGCAGGTGTGTTATGTAGGTAAACTTGTGTCATTGGGGTTTGTTGTACAGGTGATTTCATCACCCAGGTATCAAGCCTCGTGCCCATTAGTTGTCTTTCCTGGTCCTCTTCCTCTTTCCACTCTCCACCCATCAATAGACCCCCCCTGTGTGTTGTTCCTCTCTATGTGTCCACGTATTCTCATCACTTAGCTCCCAGTTATAAATAAGAGTATGTGGTATTTGATTTTATATTCCTGTGTTGGTTTGCTAAGGATAGTGCTTTCTACGAAATAATATTTTGACACCAGTGTCATAATTCTTAAAGCCCATTATGAAATGTCATTCATTAATGTGTTCATTTATTCATTCAAAAGCATTTATCCACATGTACTATATAAATAGGACTTTGCTAGGTGTTATGAATTAAATATAAATTAAATGTCTCCAAATATTAAGGTATGTAATACCTTAACATGATAAGTATCTTGGTTCACTCACAATGTAATAAAAGATAAGAACACAATAAGAACTAAAAACTAAAACTAAAAAGAGGTACTTTTAGTTCTTTTCCTGTAATCATATGTGAGTGAGTTGAGATACTTAACATGTTAAAATAAAAATGATTGATTTCATCAATGAATATATTTTTTAACTGCAACCCCATCTCTTTTTCTTTATTATTATCATTATTATTATTATTTTGAGACAGAGTCTTGCATTGTTGCCCAGGATGTAGTGCAGCAGCGTGATAATCGGCTCACTGCAATCTCCACCTCCTGGGTTTATGCAATTTTCCTGCCTCAACCTCCCGAACAGCTGGGACTACAGGCATGCGCCACCATGCCCAGCTAATTTTTTGTTTGTTTGTTTGTTTGTTTGTTTGTTTGTTTTGAGACGGAGTTTCGCTCTTATTACCCAGGCTGGAGTGCAATGGCGCGATCTCGGCTCACCGCAATCTCCGCCTCCTGGGTTCAGGCAATTCTCCTGCCTCAGCTTCCTGAGTAGCTGGGATTACAGGCACGCGCCACCGTGCCCAGCTATTTTTTTTTTTTTGTATTTTTAGTAGACACGGAATTTCACCACATTGACGAGGATGGTCTCGATCTCTTGACCTCGTGATCCACCCGCCTTGGCCTCCCAAAGTGCTGGGATTACAGGCGTGAGCCACCGCGCCCGGCCACCATCTCTTTTTAAATTGTATTATACTCAAATGATTTAGAGCGAGTATCTCTATTCTCTTCAAAAGAAAATTGAGTCTTCTAGAAGAAGGAATAATTGAATGTAGATTTAGTATGGTGGGAGTTGAGGGCACAAAATAGAATAGAGGATTGCAGAATCACAAAGCTGATAATATTAGTGTGATGTGGGTGGGAAATAGCTAACAGCAACAGAAGAGAATAGAAATCCGACAGAATTCTAAACATACTTCAATCTAAGAGCATTTCTTTTTTCCTCTTAGAAAACCTTTCTGACCTCCAGAGTTTTGCTTACTTGTCATTTCTATCTACTCCTGTATAATTCTAAGATCTTCTGATGACACAATAAGAGATCATTGAAGTGTGCTATTATTGATACGTTCATCCTATGTTGCTTTGCTATTTCTAGATGTTGCCTTTTGTAGCATCTAATCTATCATCCTTCAGTGTAAACACATAAAAATCAAACAAGGATACAGTTAAAATAATAGAAAAAGAAACAACTGACTATCTTGGATTTATTCATTCTTCTAAACAATGTTAAATAGCTCCTTATGATATTTGGAAGCTTATTCTTGGAAGAAAATTTAACTAATACTATGAATGTATATACATCAATTATGACAATGGACAAAGAAGAGGTTTCCTAAGAAATGGAGATTTGAATCTATTATTCACCTTTAAGTGTGAGATCCCCAGTAACCTTCTATCACACAACTCCAAGAACACTGGAAGCCATTTATGCAGCATGTAGATCAGTGTTTTTGTTTTTCCTCTGGAATAATTTAAAGTATCTGAAAAAAGACCTATTAGCACAGAAAACCAAGAATATCTCCAATGAGGTAAATAAGTGACTACAAAAGCATTCATCCTTCCAATTGATCTTTACATATTACCCAGAGTTTTGAAACAGCTTTCTAAAGCTGACTAGGTTTGAAGTAGTACTCAGAGGCCATCATGATTTGATAAGTAGTTTTCAAATAAAAGATAAACGAAGTATGAAAATAAATGTTTGAATCTTAGAAGTTACTGAAATATAGAGAACAGAATAAGTACATTTATCTAAATAAAAATTCATTAATTTACCTTGACTTATTATGCTATAAATATAATGGTATACCATCATATGGATTAAGATGAATGTATCTGCCAGCTCAATATCAATACTACCTTTTCTGTAGATGCTATCATTTTAACCCACAATATATTTTACATTTTCTGTGTCATTATAGTATTCTTTAATACTGAAAATATTGACAGGAAGAAATAACGAATAGCCTACAATTGGTGAGAACAGATTATAAACATTTTTTGTTTCAAAATAAATTATTCATATATTATTATCTATTTATTTCATAGGTATTTTGTCAACATGTTTATCTCAAATTCTTGGGACATGTTGTGTGTCTTGTTTCTTTTCTTTTCTTTTCTTTTTTAAAATTCTGTGCTGCTCATTATAGTGTGACTGAGTGGACTGCTCTAAGACCAAAAATATTTGCAAGTAGAGAAAACTTACTTGAAACCATAACAAATTAAATTTAAAGGACAATATGATTTCTAAAGAATATTACTGTCCTTTATAGTGGCATAGAGTTGACTAACACTTCATATTTCAATCTTCTCGCTATTAAATATTTATGCTAACATAAATTTCAATGAAAATTCAATGATATATTATAGCATTTCTCATATTCTCAAGTGTGTGACTATCTGAAGAACTAAAAAAGACCTACTTTTAGTTCTTTTCATGTATTCTACAATATATTCTTTTACATGAAAAAAAGTCTCAATGCTTAAATACTTGTATTCTGAGTCCATACAATAAATATCTAAATAAATGAAGTCATCAGCAAGGCAAAACTTAGGGGCTAAGGCTGTGAAATCAGATCATTTTCAACTTGTCCTGCCTCCCTGGCTAAAAAGATAGAAAAATATGAAAAATATCCTGACTTATTCTAATATTCTATTCCTCAGTATGAGAAAATGGAAAAAAAAATATGGCCTGCCTTACAGGGTTTTACAGAGGAGTAAAGCTGTTGATATGTGAATTAAGATACAGAACGTACCACATACCACAGTTTCTGTGTCATAATAAATGTCCAATAAAATCGAAGTGTTAATATGAAAATATTGAAGTCTCTCAATCTCTCTTAATGTCATAATATGGGTAATTTCCTTTCAAATGCTGTCAGGAAGATATTAAGAATAATAATGTTGAATATTATTCCTCTTAGCGAAGGATGCTCCAGGAGCGCAGAGATTCCAACACCTCTAAGTTCCAGGTCTCTGAGTTCATCCTAATGGGATTCCCTGGCATTCACAGCTGGCAGCACTGGCTCTCCCTGCCCCTGGCTCTGCTCTACCTCTTAGCTCTCAATGCCAACATCCTTATCCTGATAATCATCAACAAAGAGGCAGCACTGCACCAGCCTATGTACCATTTCCTGGGCATCTTGGCTGTGGTGGACATGGGCCTGGCTACCACCATCATGCCTAAGATTTTGGCCATCTTATGGTTCAATGCTAAAACCATCAGTCTCCCGGAGTGCTTTGCTCAGATGTATGCCATACATTGCTGTGTGGCCATGGAGTCAGGTATCTTTGTCTGCATGGCTATTGATAGATATGTAGCCATTTGTCAGCCACTACGATATCCATCAATTATCACTGAATCTTTCGTGTTCAAAGCAACTGTGTTCATGGCACTGAGAAACAGCCTATGTCCCATCTCAGTGCCTGTGTTGGCTGCTCAGAGACACTACTGCTCCCAGAATCAGATTGAGCACTGTCTTTGTTCTAACCTTGGAGTCACTAGCCTATCTTGTGATGATCGGAAAATTAATAGTATTAACCAGCTGCTTCTGGGTTGGGCACTTATGGGAAGTGACTTGGGTTTGATTATTTTATCATATGCTTTAATACTTCACTCTGTCCTGAAGCTGAACTCTACAGAAGCTGTATCCAAGGCCTTAAGTACCTGCACTTCCCACCTCATCCTAATCCTTTTTTTCTATACAGTTGTTATTGTGATTTCCATCACTCATAGTTCAGGAATGAGAGTTCCCCTCATTCCAGTTCTACTCAATGTGCTACACAATGTCATTCCCCCTTCCCTCAACCCCATTGTATATGCGCTTAAGAACAAGGAGCTCAGGCAGGGCTTATGTAAGGTGATTAGGATGGGCATCAAGAGAAACTGACACAGAGAGATGCTCGCTTTTGTTATTTCCTCGTGTATTCTTTAAATTCACCAATAATTGCAAATGGCAGAAGAGCTTAGCAACAGAGAGGCACAGTGGCAACATTTCACGTGAGATAAGAAGTTAGCGCCAATAACTGAATATTACAAAAAAAGAAATGGGCATATTATTTGAAAACTTTGAATGTCAAGCAAAAATATTCATCATAAAGATTTGCATAGTGATACTTATTTTCTCATAGGATCTTAGGGAAAGCCTAGTGGAATGTATATCTTAATTTCTCCCCTACTTGCCTTTCCTAGAACTTCCATTAGTCATGAATAGAAGTGGCAAAGCAGAAATTCTGCCAGTCTCTTCCTTATAATGAGAAAATTTAAATTGTTTGCATGTGTTGTAATTTTGAAAGGATAGGACTTATTTTTCCCATTTTGCTATTTCCTTTCTAATGTCATATATATTAAAAAATTTGAACAGACATTTTTCTTAAAAATATTCAAATTGCCAACAAGTACACAAAAATGCTTAACTTTATTAGTCCTTAGGCAACAGACAAATTCATATCAAAGGCATAGTATAATACCACAACTCCCTCTAATATGTATTTTTTTAAAAAAAGAGAAGTTGCACATATTGGCAAAGATGTGGATGCATTAGAGCCCTTGTGTATTTCTGGTAGAAATGGAAAACAGTATGGTAGCTGCAGGAAAAAGTTTGACAATTACTCAAAAAGTTAAACAGATTACCTTATGACTCAACTCCTAGGTGTATAATCAAATTAATTGCAAACAGGTAAGGTGTTAAAACAATTTTTTCCAGGAATGTTTTTTACATCATTATTAACCAAAAAGTAGAAACAATGTATATATCCATCAATTGCTGAAAGGATAAGCAAAATAAAGTATACCCATAAAAGGAATTATTATTCTGTTACAAAAAGAAGTAAAGTATGGTCCTTTGGATATATACCCAGTAATGGGATTGCTGGGTCAAATGGAATTTCTACCTATAATGCAATAAAAATTTAAAATAAATAAATAAATAAATAAGAAGTAAAGTATGGTACATGTTGCAACATATATAACTGTTGAAAACATATTAAGTGAAAAAAAAATTAGGTTCAGTTTTCCAACTCTTGTGTGAGTCCCCTTATATGAATACACACAATAGTACATAGAAACAGAAAGTAAATGAATTGTTATCAGAGACTAGGGGTACAGGAGGATAAGGAGAGACTGACTAGTGATCACTGAGTTTTCTTTTGAGGTGATGAAAGTGTTGTGGGGTTGCACACAGGTGATGGTTGCACAGCATTGTAACTGTATCTAAAGCCACTCAATTGTACATTTAATTTTTTTTATTTTTAACTGTCGTGGGTGCGTTTTATATATATATATACACACACACACACACACATATATTTATTTATTTAGTAAATGAGATGCTTTGCTACAGGCATGTAGTGTGAAATAAGCACATCATGGAGAATAGAATATCCATTCCCTCAAATATTTATCGTTTGAGTGACAAAAAATTCAATTACACTGTTTAAGTTATTTAAGTATGTACAATTATTATTCATGTCACTCTGTTGTGCTATTGAATAGTAAGTTTTCTTCATTCTTTCTCTTTTTGAACCCATTCCTTCTGTTTTTAATTTATTCTTTCAAACTATTCTTTTTGTTCATTCTTTTTATTTATTCAAACTATTTTTTTTGTATCATCTTCATCTCCTCAGCCAGCCCTTCACTACCCTACTCAGCCTCTGGTAACCATCCTTCCTCTGTGTCCATGAGTTCGATAGTTTTAATTTTAGATCCCACAAGTAAATGAAAATATGTGATGTTTGTCTTTCTGTGCCTGGATTATTTCACTTAACATAATAATCTCCAGTTCCATCTATGTTGTTGAAAATGACTGGATCACATTTTTTTTTTTTTTTTTTTTTTAGACAAAGCCTCACTCTGCCGCCCAGGCTGGAGTGCAGTGGCACGATCTTCGCTCACTGCAACCTCCGCCTCCCAGGTTCAGGCAATTCTCCTGCCTCAGCCTCCTGATTAGCACATTTTTTTAAGTTGTAGAATAGTACAATATGTAACACATTTTATTTTATTTATCCATTCATTGGCTGATTATCAAAAGAAAAGAAATCAATATATATAGAAGAGATGTCTGCTCTCCTATGTGCGTTGCTTACAGTAGCTAAGATTTGGCAGCAACCTAAGTGTCAACTGTACATTTTAAAATGGTTAATTTTATGTAATGTAACTTCCATTGCCAAAAAAAAAAAAATGAAAAAAAAATGTATTTAAACTGTTCTCTACATATATATTTGTTGCATTACTTCTTATAAAATAAAAAATGATAGATGTCTAAGAATAGAAAAATGGTTAAATAAATCATGTAACTATATTGGTTTATTTTATTTCACCATAATACTTCTGAATAACCATTCTTTGAATGTACTTAATATATAAGGTCAATGGCAAATGACAGAATTTATGTTTGAATGTTGTGTTATCCCAACTTTCTGAAAGACACATAGCAGTTGTGTATGAAGAAATGTATCAGAAGTTAGTTTGGCATTATACAATTTAAAAATTCTATTTATGCCTTTGTGAACTGATCTTCATTTTCTAATTAATAAAAATGTTATACAGGCATTAATTTATAATCTAATTTAATACACTTTGAATCATTCATTGTTTTTTAATATTGTGATTATTGACATCAATCTTACTATTTCCAAATTAGGGCAGCTAAATATTCCTATTTTAATATTTTTGCATAATAATAACTAACTTTTGATGAATTCCTACAATGCCATTATATTCAACATCAAACTGACTTAAAAATAATTTTCTTAAATACCAAGATCCATGTTTTCTTTCTTTCTTTTTTTTTTTTTTTTTTTTTTTTTGAGATGGAGTCTCACTCTGTCACCAGGCTGGAGTGCAGTGGCACTATCTCAGCTCACTGCCACCTCTGTCTCCCAAGTTCACGTGATTCTCCTGCCTCAGCCTCCTGAATAGCTGGGATTACAGGTGTATGCCACTATGCATGGCTAATTTTTGTATTTTTAGTAGAGACTACGTTTCACCATGTTGGTCAGGCTGGTCTCAAACACCTAACCTTGTGATCCACCCTCCTCAGCCTCCTAGAGTTCTGGGATTACAGGCATGAGCCACCACGCTCAGCCCCAAGATCCATGTTAACTGGTGCTTTTAGCCTGGATTAGAGATTAGTAAGCACTCAATAGTTTTTTTAATAGTCATATGAAATGATAAATGAATAAAGAAAAATGAATGTGTGTATGAGTTATCAAAAAATTCTGTACTTAAGTGCCTTCAACTTGTGTCTCACAAAGCCTTACATAGAAATAAAACTCTGCAATAAATGTTAATATCATGAACTTTCAGCAAAAAGAAAATAATGTTAAAAGCTTAGATTTCTTATCAATCTCTCTCATCCCTACATTCCCACACAAAATTGCATATATACACATGCATATTATTTATTATTTTTGTATCAACACATAGATGGTAAGAATAGAAAAATTCCACTCTTTTTCTTCCTTCTAGAGGGGTTGGCTTCATTCTCACATTAGCATCTGTGTAACCAAAGCTGTGAAATATTTCTTTGAATACAGAACATACATTTTTCTTTAAAAGTTCAGTTCAATAGCAGAGATAGAGGTTTAGAAGTTGACAGCCAGGTATGTGCTTATATTGCAGGATTGTGATTGTTTTTTAAACAAAACCCTAAACACTTGGACCAGATTGCATTCAGCTCATAGTTTTGACATCCAGAAATCAGATATTAGAGGATATACAAAACAAGGGTGGGGTAATGATAGGCTTCTTAAATCTAGTATTGGTAGTAGACAATAAATTGGAGAGAGGCTTTGCTAAGGTGAACAGAGGATTTTAATGTATATGAATTAATTATTATATTCTCAGGAATTCAGATTTGATTCCATTCACCCACTTTGAAGGCACTTAGTCTGAGGTGTTGTGATTGGTTTATTTTTTGGGGGAAATATTTATTTTCTCAACTCTCAGATTGCAACTCAGTGTAATCCTTTTAATAAGGATCACTTCTATCTATATTTTCCATAACTACATAGGGATTATTGGTAGTGGTAGAATTCATGTATGAATTACCCTCAATGCAAGAGAAAAGATCTAGAAAATAGTTCCTGACTGTGATTACAAAATTGTTCTTTCTTATCTGCCCTCCCCTTGTGCTTCAGAAGAATCTAATTCATGTTTCATTTCTATAGAGACTTAGTTGTGACTATTTTATTCATTTGAGATGGCAAACTGACTTGAATGAGCCTACCATGCTACTGAGAGAAGAATATGAGCTGTAAAGACTGAGAATAGCCAACTGAGGAAATAAACTTACTGTCTCTGGGTTTGAGGTGAGAACAGACCACAGATGATATGAAAGTTGTACTTTATGAGAGAAATACCCATGTGCCAATATTACTACTTCAGGATACTCAGAACAAAATATGGGTTCATTTTATTTACAGATAAATTCAGTTATGATGCATTAAAAACATTTAAATTTTGTTTGAAAAAAGTTATATTTACTTTTGATTAATATTATATACTTAGTATTGGTATGTGAGATGGGCAGGGAAGTGCTAGGTAGAGAAGAGTGGGGTCCCTGGTGAGGGCTCCACCCTCAAACCTGTGCCCGTGGACCAAAGTGAGAACAGGCACTCCTGCTTTCGCTCCCAAATGTTGCATTAATTAAGACCACTCTGGCCCACTCTGCCCCCATCCTGCAACTGACAAAGGACTGATATCCAGAATTTACAAAGAACTCAAACAGATTTACAGGAAAAAAACAAACAAGCCCATTCAAAAATGGGCAAAGGACATGAACAGACACTTTACAAAAGAAGACATACATGAGGCCAACAAACACATGAAAAATGCTCATCATTACTGGTCATTAGAGATGCAAATCAAAACCACATTGAGATACCATCTCATGCCAGTTAGAATGGCAATCATTAAAAATCTGGAGACAACAGATGCTGGAGAGGATGTGGAGAAATAGGAACACTCTTACACTGTTGGTGGGAGTGTAAATTAGTTCAACCATTGAGGAAGACAGTGTGGCGATTCCTCAAGGACCTAGAAATAGAAATTCCATTTGACCCAGCAATCCCATTACTGGGTATATATCCAAAGGAATATAAATCGTTTCTACTATAAGGACACATGCACACTAATGTTCATTGCAGCACTGTTTACAATAGCAAAGAACTGAACCAACCCAAATGCCCATCGATGATAGACTGGACTGGGAAAATGTGGCACATATACACCATGGAATATTATGCAGCAATCAAAATGACGAGTTTATGTTCTTTGTAGGGACATGGATGAATCTGGAGAACATCATTCTCAGCAAATTGACACAAGAACAGAAAAGGAATACCACATATTCTCACTCATAGGCGGGTGAGAAAAATGAGAACACATGGACACAGGGAGGGGGTACTACACACTGGGGTTTATTGGGGGAATGGGGAGGGACAGCGGCGGGGGGAGCTGGGAGGGATAGCCTAGGGAGAAATGCGAAATGTGGGTGAAGGGGAGGAAGGCAGCAAACACACTGCCATGTGTGTACCTTATGCAACTATCTTGCACATTCTGCACATGTACCCCAAAACCTAAAATGCAATAAAAATTAAAAAAAAGAAAAGAAAAGAAAAAGAAAAACATGTAAAAAAAATAAAAATAAATAAAAAATAAAACCAGAGACCCTGGCGGGCACAGGCACAAGCCACTGGACATCAAGAGGAACAGAAGGGCACACTGACAGACACCAGCAGACACTGGCGGGCCATCCAGGTGGAACGATGTGAAATTCAGTCAGGGGCAGTCATGGGAGAGTCCAGCAGCTGGGCTCCAAGGGTGGACGTCCTTCCTACTCCATCACCCTTCTGGTTCCCATCCACCTCACTGAGCCCTACCTCCACCACTCAATAAAACCTGCAGCTATCCTCCAAGCCCATGCGTGATCCAATTTTCCCAGTACCAAGAACCTAAGATGTAGAAAGCCCTCTGTCCTTGCGATAAGGCACAAGCTCTGATTGAGCTGGTTAACACAAGCCAGTGCAGACGGCAAAGCTTAAAGAGTGCACTGTAATACACACCCACTGGAGTTTCAGGAGTTGTAAACACTCAACCCTAGACACCGCCACGGGGTGTCTCTCCCCACGACCTGCCGATCTGCATGCTTCCCCTAGGGGTTTGAGCAGGAGTGCACCCAAGAAGCGAGCTACACCCCTGTCACAGGCCCTGCGAGAAGGATTATGGAATTCCTCCCATATAAGTATCACCTTGGATCTTTAACTGAGAGATTCCTAAAGGTATGAGACCTATACTTCTCATGTAACAATAAAGCCATTTTTAGTAATCAAAACAATAAATATAAAAAGGACATAGAAGGGAGATAAATAGGTAATTTGCATCATATATAGGAGCTATAGTCTTTGGAATAAAGCTCAGGTCATCTCAGAGATATGCTTTCTATTCTCAAATTATGAGTATTCTTTCCTTAATTTCTCTACTTGCTTCTGTCATAACGATACATGGGATTAAGAGGTGATTGTTTAATTGTATTCAGAGGGAGAAATGAATAATGATCTTACTTTATTAAGAATTTGATGTAAACTAGTCAAACATTTATCAAAAATACATTTCAAAGTCTAACTTATTTTCACAGTAATCAATTATATAATTGTATATATGTGTGTAGGTAAGTATATATCTCAATATATAAGTATATGACTTTTTACAGTTTTGTTTCCTTCATTTAAAAGAAATGTTCAAGTTGTAACATTGTATGCAAGCATAAAGTGGAAATTTATTAGCCTGACGTAAAGAAACTTGATGACAAATTGGTATTCAAAGAAACACATTGTAACATTGCAAAGCTATATTTCTTTTGTTCATAATATAAATTATAAGGCTTTTACTAGCTTTGAAATTATTATCCTTAAGTCTATGTCGGGGTTGCTAAGCAGAGATCAACTAATAAGCTATGCTTAAGTGGATTTTCCATTTTTCAATTTTCTACTATGGACTAATAAAATGTGGAAGACAGTTTCAGTGTTTTCTATTATTTTGCTTGTAGGAAACTGTTTCAGATCTGGAGATGACACAATTTGGTAAAATCAGCCTTACTAGCATGTAAAGTATTTAATTTATTGTTTCTCAGAAGTAATTTTGATTCAACATCTACTTTCTTTGTTTTTTTTACTTTGATATTAGTATTTCCTCCAAAATTTGAAGGTATATTTTTGTTGTAATTGTGTGGTTTCTGTTTCTCAGAAACAATTGTCACATTATTTATGTATGATTTTCTTTGAATATCTTTTATGTTATGTATATATATATATAATCACTGTGAAATAGTCAATATGAAATAGAGCTTAACTATTTTAACTTTATTGGCCAAACCAAAACATTTGTTTTCTCTCCCATCTTACTTTTTTGCCTCTTCATTAAAATTTTCTTTTGTTTTCTCTATTTTATGAAAAGATTTTATTATAAATTACCATTTTCTGGTGGTTTATAAGGTAGACATTTTAGTTCTGTTTCTACTGTTTCTATTTTACTTTGTTCATGCTTTCCAAGAAGTAATATTTAGATATCAATGTAATAATTCTTAAAGTTTATTATGAAATTTCATTCATTCATTTATTCAATCATTTATCTGTTTATTTACTTCAAAACATGTATTTACATCTGATATGTGCACATTGTCTTCTTACATGCTGCAAATGTAAATATAAAGATAATCTGTCTGAATATTAAGGGTTGTGTTAAATTGTGGCTGATATAAGACTATAAATAGATTTTGATATTATCATGATGTTAAAACAGTAAGAGATTGTTTCCATAAACAAATATATTTCTTACATACAAGCCTGCCACTTGTACTGGTTAGGCTAATGCTAGCATCTGGTGTTTATTTTTTTTTGTTTGTTTTTTTCTTAATTGACAAGTATGTATTAATCCTATACAACATGTCGTTTTAAAATATGTATACATTATGGAATGACCAAATCAACCTGATGAACACATGCATTACTTCATATGTTTTCTTTCTTTTTCTGGTGAGAACACTTAAAATGCAATACATTGTTAATAACTATAGTCACATGTTGTACAATAGATTCCTCCCACTTAGCTGACATTTTGTTAACTTTGACCAACATCTTCCTGGACTTCTTTCCGTCCAGACCTGCCATTTTTCTATTTATGTCATATTAATAGGATTTAGAGGGTTACCTTTTTCCTCTCCAAGATAAGATTGTTTATTCTGAAGAAAGTGATGATTGGAAGTAGATATGGTGGTGAGGTGGTGGGTGAGGACACAAGTAACCTATGATACAAACTACAAAATCAGAAAGCTGAATATATCAGTCATGTAAGTAAGAGAGAGGAAACAGTAACAAATGAGAATGCTGATCTGGCAGACTTCTAATCACACTTCAGATCTAAAAGCATTTGCCTTTTCTTCTTAGAAATTTTTCCTCTTCAACATCCAAAGTTTTGCTTAGTTGCTAGTTCTGTCTACTACTGTGTGACTCTAAGATGTTGTGAACACCAGAAGAGAGCTTTGAAAAGCACTATTAATAACATGTTCACTCTGTGTCGCTTTGTTATTTCCAGAAGCTGCCTTCTGTGGTATCTAATCTATTATCCTTCAGTGTGAATATATAAAGTATCCATAAAAGCTTTTGCTTATATGGCTTTTATTTATAAATACTAACTGTATTCAAAATTAAGAGAGAAACTTTGTATTTATTAATTTATTATAGAATGATAATATATTACATGTCACATAAACATATTTTATATAAATTAATAATTTTTCAAAAAATTAGTGAGAATAATATTGTTTTACACTTTAAAAGAATTTCTTTTTTTTTTAACTTTTATTGCATTATAGGTTTTGGGGTACACGTGCAGAACGTGCAAGATAGTTGCATAGGTACACACATGGTAGTGTGCTTTGCTGCCTTCCCTTCACCCACACTTGGCATTCATCCCAGGCTATCCTCCCCAGCCCCCGCACTGTCCTCCCCTTCCCCAATAGACCCCAGTGTATAGTAGACCGCCTCTCTGTGTCCATGTGTTCTCATTTTCTCACCCACCTATGAGTGAGTATATGCGGTATTTCTTTTCTGTTCTTGTGTCAGTTTGCTGAGAATGATGTTCTCAGATTCATCCATGTTCTTACAAAGGACACAAACTCATCATTTTGATTGCTGCATAATATTCCATGGTATATGTGCCACATTTTCCCAGTCCAGTCTACCATTGTTGGGCATTTGGTTGGTTCCAGTTCTTTGCTATTGTAAACAGTGCTGCAATGAACATTCGTGTGCATGTGTCCTTATAGTAGAACGATTTATATTCCTTTGGATAGATACCCAGTAATGGGATTGCTGGGTCAAATGGAATTTCTATTTCTAGGTCCTTGAGGAATTGCCACACTGTTTTCCACAATGGTTGAACAATTTACACTCCACCAACAGTGTAAGAGTGTTCCTATTTCTCCACATCCTCTCCAGCATCTGCTGTCTCCAGATTTTTAATGATCGCCATTCTGACTGGCGTGAGATGGTATCTCAATGTGGTTTTGATTTGCATCTCTCTAATGACCAGTGATGAGCATTTTTCATGTGTTTGTTGGCCTCATGTATGTCTTCTTTGTAAAGTGTCTGTTCATGTCCTTTGCCCATTTTGAATGGGCTTGTTTGTTTTTTTCCTGTAAATCTGTTTGAGTTCTTTGTAAATTCTGGATATCAGCCCTTTGTCAATGTGTAAACTGCAGATTTTTCCCATTCTGATGGTTGCTGATTCACTCTAGTGATTGTTTCTTTTGCCGTGCAGAAGCTGTGGCATTTGATTAGGTCCCATTTGTCTATTTTGGCTATATGTGATTTTTAGAAATCACCATTCTACTTTTCACTTCTGTGAACTGAGCTAGTTTTAGCTATTCATAAGTTTTATGCATTTTAAAACACTATGTTATATATGACATATTTAATTTTATGTGTCAATTTAAATAAATTGAATTAATTTTTTTTTAACTGGCAATGGACAAAAATTAAGGGAAAGGCACTGAGATATACATCCAGAATGGGCTATAAATTTTCCCCAAACAGTTTCAGAAAACATATACTGGGAGAGCTGATAGAAAATGTATGATACTACACATGAATAAATGTAATATATCACACATAAGTTTCTTCTTTGCTATTTTTTATTTCTCTTTCTTCCATCTGAATTAAGTTGTCTTGTATCAGCCTGCACCTTTATCACCCTGGAAGAACCTTATGACACTGTCTCGTATCTGTTTTGTCTTTACTCCATAAACAATGGGATTTAGAGTTGGTGGAAGAAGAAGATAAATATTAGCCACAATAATGTGAAGAGAAGAGGGAATTGTGTGCTCCCCAAAATGGTGAGTAAAGAAAGTAAAGAATGCTGGAACATAAGTGATGATGATGGCAGATATATGAGCAGTGCAGGTGCTGAAAGCCTTCTGCCGAGCATCTGATGAGGAGAGGCTGATCACTGCCTGGAGTATCATAGTGTAAGAGACAGATATACAACAAATGTCAAACACTCCAATCAGAAGAGCAACCATTAGACCATAGATTACATTGACCTTGATGCTGGCACAGGACAGCTTTACCACAGACATGTGGTCACAGTATGTATGGGAGATGATATTGCTTTGGCAGAAAGGCAAATGCTTGACCAAGAATGGGAAAGGAATCATCAGCAATACACCCCTGAGGAAGGTTGCAAGCCCAGCTTTGGCAATGATAGGGTTGGTGAGTATGTTAGCATAACGTAAAGGGTAGCAAATGGCTATATAGCGGTCCAGAGCCATGAGCATGAGCACACCAGACTCC
This sequence comes from Saguinus midas, assembly GCA_021498475.1. Lineage (NCBI taxonomy): Eukaryota > Metazoa > Chordata > Mammalia > Primates > Cebidae > Saguinus > Saguinus midas. The sequence continues at coordinate 33,927,225 of CM038404.1, read as the reverse complement.
ACACCTGTGAACCCATGAACAAAGAAAATCTGGGCCAAGCAAGCATTGAAGTTAATTTCTTTGAGATTGAACCAGAAGATGCAGAGTGCGTTGGGTAGAGTGGTGGTGCAGGTAAGGAGGTCAATGAGGGAGAGCATGGCCAAAAAGAAATACATTGGACGATGTAACGACTCCTCATAATAAATGAGGTACACAAGACCAAGATTCCCCACAAAGGAGATGATGTACATTGTGCAGAGTGGGAGGGAGATCCACACATGTACTCTTTCCAGTCCTGGTATTCCATTAAGAATAAAAAATTGGGGAGCCACATATGAATTGTTGGAAACCAGCATAATGAATTAAATACAGGCATTCTATTTTTCCAGAAGTTTCATCCTGAGGAGAAGGAATTAAGAAACAAATTTCACTCAAATTTTCCTTGCAAATACAAACTCAAATTCAGAATAAAATTAAGGTTAAAATGACACCAACAATTGTAAATAATAGTGACTATGAAAATATACAATGTATTGAATAATACTATACTCCAGATAACATTTTAAAAGTGTCATAAACAGTATAAATGTAATTCTATAGCCATAAGTAAAAAGTTATGTATATATTTTTTACCACCAAATAGAAGTAGAAACTAGGGGACAGAAAGATTGAATAATATTAGCTGTCACACAACTAGATTCAGGAACACAAATGGTATTCATATATGACTTCAACACCCATGGAGTCTTTACTGTGCATTCTGGCTTCACAGAAGATATATCCCATGACAGCTTGTGAAGCATGTCCCAAAATTTGTTCAGTAAATCAATGTTGTATGCCAATACACAATGGGAAGATTATGGTTATTTCTACCAAATAGCACATTATTCACATTCAGCTTTTTCTATACAAACTGTGTGACTGGATAAGCTTTATGTCACTGTCAAAGCCTCAGTTGCTCATCTATAATGGGAAGCAGGTGATACCTACCTCAAAGGTTTCCGAAAAATAATCAGAAATTTATTTACTCCTAGGTTAATATTCTGATGGATTAGATATACTAATTATTCAAAATGTAGGTGTAAGTACAAAATGGATATAAAAATCAGGTATAATGACCACAAATATCATTCTAATTTGATTGTTCCAAGAAGAAAGAAACCTCTTTTTCTTGAATAACCTATAATCCTTCAATGTAGTTGAGATTAGCTATTTCTTTCCATATCTTCTCCTTTTATATAATTCTCAAGAGGCATATTCTCTAGATGCTCCCTTTATTCTCTTTTTGGGGAAATGTTTTTACTCTTATGACCTCGAGTATAACCAACACAAAGATAATTTTCAGAAAATTACTTGTATAAATAAGTTATGTCATAGCTGTTGAGTCCTTCTAAATGCATGATAAATATTTTCATCAGAAATATCCGTAACACTTTACATTTACTATGTCTAAGACTAAAATTATCACTTCAACCTTGACCTCTGCCAAAAATAGGCTTCAGCTCTAAGTTCTGTCTTTTGGATAATAGTGCCGTTATCTACTACATTACCTAAACTAGTATATTTATGATCTTCCCTGGTATTCCTTCTCCTCATCTTGGATATAATTCATTTACAGCATAAAGTGTCTAAATTGTTACTCCGCCCAGGTCACATCAACATATCTATTTTCTGTAGTCTATCTTCAGACTAAAAACTATTAATTCAGAAAATTTCTAATATCATCTCTTCCCTTCTATCACCACTTTCAGTGTAAAGACTAGTGAGCCACATCCATCTATTTATTGGCATTGCCTCTTTAGTATTTCTTGTAGCATTTTTCCTATAGTACAATTTTGAAGATGTTTTAATCCACTGCTTAATAACCTTCAATGTCTTCCCATGACTTTCAGAACAGGGCTCAAACTCCTTGGCATGACATTTAATAAAAGGAAATTTAGGTCTTATCTTTTCTGTTTTATTGCTTTCCATTTTCTAGCTACTTATAAGTATCCTGGCTTAGACAATGCATTATATGGTCAATGTAGTTTAGCATTTTGGGTTTAAGTACTTGCTAATCCCCCCAAAACACATATACTTAAAGTCTACATTGACTTTTCTCAATTTCTTTCATTTATTTGCAAATATCTCTGCTAAGTAAAGAATAAATATTAGGCTGGGCGCGGTGGCTCAAGCCTGTAATCTCAGCACTTTGGGAGGCCGAGGCGGGTGGATCACGAGGTCAAGAGATCGAGACCATCCTGGTCAACATGGTGAAACCCCGTCTCTAGTAAAAATACAAAAAATTAGCTGGACATGGTGGCACGTGCCTGTAATCCCAGCTACTCAGGAGGCTGAGGCAGGAGAATTGCCTGAACCCAGAGGGCGGAGGTTGCAGTGAGCTGAGATCGTGCCATTGCACTCCAGCCTGGGTAACAAGAGCAAAACTCCGTCTAAAAAAAAAAAGAAAAAGAAAAAGAATAAATATTATAACTGATGTAAATTAAATAGAGACTAGAAAAATAATAGAAAACATTGACAAAAATGAGAGTAGCTTTCCTAAAGAAAAGTTAACAAAACTTTAGCTAGATTAACTGAGGGGAAAAAAGACAAAACTGAAATAAATGAAATCAGAACATGAAAAAGGAGACATTATAACTGATACAACAGATACACAAAGGATCATAAGAGACTACTATGAACAATTATACACCAATAAATTGAATAACGTAGAAGAAATGGATTAATTATTTCACTCAGTAACATAACAAGACTGAAAGACAGATGGAACAGAAATAGAAAGCCCAGAAATAAGCCCATGTACCTGCAGCCAAAACATTTTCAATGAAGGTGCCATGCAAACACAATCAGGAAAGACAGTGTCTTCAAGAAATGATGCTGGGAAAACTGAATATCCACACTCGGAAGAATAAAATTAGACCCTTATCTCACACCATATACAAAAATCAACTTAAAATAGATTAAAGATTTAAATGTCTGATACTTATAGTAATAACTCTTTGAACACTGAGATAGGTTGTTACTTTCTTTGAAGAAGACTGTGATTTCCAGAGTCCAGAGAGAACTACTGTCATTAAATACCCTGATTTAGATATAGGATGTTTAACTTGCTTGACCAAGGCTATTAGTGATTAACTCAGAATGAAACATAGGCTTCCTTAGATCAGATTTCACACATGTTCTGTTAAACCAAATCCCATATAAAAACAATTAATGCAACCCCTTCTTGACACCTTACACTAAAATTAACTCCAGATGGATTCAAGACTTAAACGTAAGACCTGACACCATAAAAACCCTAGAAGAAAATCTAGGCAAAACCATTCAGGACATAGGAGTAGGCAAGGACTTCATGAACAAAACACCAAAAGCATTGGCAACAAAAGCCAAAATAGACAAATGGGACCTAATCAAACCCCACAGCTTCTGCACGGCAAAAGAAACAGTCACTAGAGTGAATCGGCAACCATCAGAATGGGAAAAAAATCTTTGCAGTTTACACATCTGACAAAGGGTTGATATCCAGAATTTACAAAGAACTCAAACAGATTTATAGGAAAAAACAAACAAGCCCATTCAAAATGGGCAAAGGATATGAACAGAAACTTTACAAAAGAAGATACATGAGGCCAACAAACATATGAAAACTGCTCATCGTCATTGGCCATTAGAGATGCAAATCAAAACCACATTGAGATACCATCTCACGCCAGTTAGAATGGCGATCATTAAAAATCTGGAGACAGCAGATGCTGGAGAGGATGTGGAGAAATAGGAACACTCTTACACTGTTGGTGGGAGTGTAAATTAGTTCAACCATTGTGGAAGACAGTGTGGCGATTCCTCAGGGACCTAGAAATAGAAATTCCATTTGACCCAGCAATCCCATTACTGGGTATCTATCCAAAGGCCTATAAATCATTCTACTATAAGGACACATGCACACGAATGTTCATTGCAGCACTGTTTACAATAGCAAAGAACTGGAACCAACCCAAATGCCCAACGATGACAGACTGGACTGGGAAAATGTACATATACACCATGGAATATTATGCAGCAATCAAAATGATGATTTGTGTCCTTTGTAGGGACATGGATGAATCTGAGAACATCATTCTCAGCAAACTGACACAAGAACAGAAAAGAAATACCGCATATACTCACTCATAGGTGGGTGAGAAAAATAAGAACACATGGACACAGAGAGGTGGTCTACTATACACTGGGGACTGTTGGGGGGAAGGGGGGAGGGACACCATGGGGGGCTGGGGGAAATAGCCTGGAGATGAATACCAAGTGTGGGTGAGGGGAGGAAGGCAGCAGCACACTGCCATGTGTGTGCTCAGCAACTATCTTGCTTGTTCTGCACATGTACCCCAAACCTATAACGCAATAAAATTAAAAAAAAATAAAAATAAAAAAAAACAATTAATGCAGATGCTGTGGACTAACACATAGTAGATCAGTGATTTATTTTCTCATTTGTCTGATTTTTGTATTTGTTTTCCCATTTCTTTGTTTTCTCTGGAGGAAGATGAGGCTTCATGTTTCTAACATGTGACCTCTAATGCTCCTGCTTCTTATAATTTCTTCCTTGTCCAGCATTCCAGTAATTGATCAGGTAAATAGCAAAAGAGTTGTGTGGGATAATTTATATTTTTTTCTTTCAAAGGAGAAGGTAATTTAGTTACAAGTACTATGCAGACTTACCCTGAGCCTTCCTGACTTCCTTATTCTTGTTTGTGATTCTGGGAAGTAAAAAAGGCAACAGAATATAGGCACACATTTAAGGCATAATAATAACAAAACAGCATACCACACTATGCTGCAACATACCACCTTGTGTCAATCAAAATTGCTTCTCCATCCTTGATGACAGTGAGTTCCATTACCTGATGTAGGTGTCTACGCCTCCAGTATCTGGAGGAGGGTGCAGTAATTGATCCTATCACTGTTGCATCCTCTGCTGTTTCCTCATCCCACACTGGGCAGCCATTTGACATGAAGTATATGTAGCACCCATGGTTGCCTCTGGCTGTTCACAACAGAAAACAGACTCCTTGAATTTTCACTTTATCCTAACTTTCAAAAAATTAGGATGGATCAGGAAATGTTAGAAGTTAGGAAAGCCAAGGAGAGTTGCTTTTTTGCCTCCTTTTGACTTCCATGCTGCTTCTCTAGTGATAACTTGAAACAGCATCTGTTCAAGGTATTTAGGAACCAGTACACAGAATAAAATCCTATCTGGCATCTGAACAACCTACTAGTGATATCCTGAGAGGAATGTCAGGAGAAAGCTGGATCCAGAAAAGAGACTTCTAGATTCTCGTTACTTTTTTATCTTTGCTGTTGTTGCTCTAAAATGTTTTCCCTGAAATGTCAAATCAACCTTTCAATGACACAAAATGCTGTAATTGAATCTGAATGTCTCAAGTGTATGAACTCTAAATTAAATCAAACACACTTCATTTGTAAAATTAAAAAAATATATATTACCTACCATGTCTGTGCCAGGCAATGTATCCTTTGGCATTTAGCAGAAGGACTTTCTCTGTCTCTACTCTGGTGTTTTTAGATTTACCTTGCACATAATTTTGCATACCAACTCTAATATTTATCCACATGCCTAGACAAAAAAAGTAGTATTAGTACTATTTTATTGTTTGTATTTACTTGCTTAATATATTTATTTATTTAATATTTAAATTAACTCATGAATTTAATCACATTCTTAGAACACATGGTAATTAAAATTATCTAATCATTTTATCTAAATAAGATGTTTTGTTCAACAGCTTTCCAGAGATACAGAATTTTGTGCTCTCTACACTAAATATTGGTGAGGCACAACTCCATCTCTCTTAAACCAAACCAGAATCATTATTTGAAATTCACCTTTCTTCCTCTCTGCTACCCTCATATTTTCTCTGTTTTTCATGATGACAATAACTTAGGCACCTGTGCTCAAACAAATTATATTTATCCTGTCTCTTTACTAACCTGTGAGCTCTTTTAGTCTATGGGCCAAATATGTCATCTGTTTCATCCCATGAATGAGGACAGTACTCAGCTTAAAAAAGAATACTCAAAGAAATTGGAGTTGTATTGACTGACCCCAAGTTGTATGACTCAGTTGAAGAAAAGGGAAGGACTGGGAAAGGTTGGGTTAGTGACTTGAAGGGAAAGGTTTGTAGCTATTTGTTTTTTCCTTATTTAAGAGATAATAAAGGTCTTACTGCTGGTATTGCAGCACATATTTGAAAAAAAAAAAAAATATGAGGAGAAGTGTTTTTATACTCTAAAGGAGCTTTTGAGGGCATCTAACCTGTACCTTGCCCACCAAGAACACATATCCCTTACAAGTACTATCTCCTTTGAATGTGGAATGAACATACCCTTCCTAATTTTCTCAGACTAAGAAATCACCAAGGACATTTTCTGTAAGTCAGTGCCTTTGATCCTTATAATGACACAAACTCGCTGAGACAAGACAAGACTTTGTCATACAAGAGTGTCTGGAAGGCAGAAATCTACCCACAATATAGCTCCTGATAAGAAGCGATGTGAAAGTGTTCATGCCAGAGAGGGCCCAGGA
>CM038404.1:33905391-33920548 GCA_021498475.1 Saguinus midas | reverse complement strand
TCCACATGTGCAGTATTCAAGGGTTCTGTATGAATGTCCATATAAAATAGTCTCACTCTCACACATGTTGTATCATTCAGGAAATTAATTTGGGCTAACAAAATCCTGACTACTCCACAGCTGTTTATTGCACTGAAACTCTGGAGAGGCCATATGAATAGATCCATTACTATTGCCTCATTGTTCATTCGATAATGCTGATTGGTGGCCATATGACTTGAACTCTATTCCAAGGTGTATTCTTCGGTATGTATTATTCACCGAGGCTCTGAAACTTTCGCCATATGAAATTGCTTCCTGACTAGGAAACAGGTGTGCATTATTGACTCTGACTCTTAATATTTGTTCATATGGAATAAACTAGTAACTATTCCCAAGTTGTGTATTACTCAATCAGGCTTTGATTTTGTGGCCATATAAAATAAACTAGTGCCTATTACACACGTGTGCATTATTCCCTGAGGCTGCAAATGAGAGGCTATATACAGTAGACCTCTTCTACTTACGCAGGTGTGTATTACTCAGTGAGGCTCTTCTTGTATAACCATATGAAACAGCATTCTGTGCCTCTTTTTTATTTTAATTTTTAAAATTTTTTTGTATTATAGGTTTTGGGGTACATGTGCAGAGTGTGCAAGATAGTTGCATAGGCCCACACATGTCCGTGTGCTTTGCTGCTTTCCTCCCCTTCACCCACACTTGGCATTGTAAAATAGGACTATCCCTCCCCAGCCCGCATGTCCTCCCAGTTCAAGACCCAGTGTGTAGTAGATCTCCTGTGTCCATGTGTTCTAATTTTCTCACCCACCATGAGTTCAGAATATCACGTGTATATTGTTATTCTGTTCTTTTGTCAGTTTGCTGAGAATGATGTTCTCCAAATTCAGCCATGTCCTTACAAAGAACACAAACTCCTTATTTTTCATTGCTGCATAATAATGCTGGTCATATGGCCACTCAATCACACCATTACAGAATAATGAACATTTTGGCAATAGTAAGGAGTCTGTATCATATGGCCTCTCATTCAGAGCTTTAGTGTGTAATAAACAGCTGTTAAGTAGTAGGTCCCTATTTAAGTTGACCCCAAATGTAGCAGCTCTGTGAATGATACACACATGTGTGAGAGTCAGGAGACTATTTGATATGGACACTCATACAGAACCTCTTCGAATACTACCCTTGTGGAGAATAATCAATAGTGTATTTTATATGGTGATTCGCTGGAGAGTCAGAAAATAACACACACCTGTGGAGTAAAATTGGGTCTATTACATAAGACCACCTTTCAGTATTTTTGTAAATACTATGTATATCTGATAAGTCAGGAATCTCTTTCACATGGCCACTCTTTCAGGGCCTCTGTGAATAATACTCCACTCTGAAAGAGTCAAGGGTCTACTTCCAGTGGCTACAACTTCAGAGTCTCTGTAAGTAATGAACACCTGGGCCATACACCTGAGTATCTTTTATATGCTCATTTTGTTAAAGTCTTATTCCTTAATACACACCTGGTGAAGAGTTAAGAGTCTGCTTCATGTAGCCACTTAAATGGACCCTCAGTGAATAAGTCACATCAGAATTATCGTGGAGAATTTTTTCTAAGACCACTCATTCTGTTTCTCACTGAATGATACATACCTGGGGAATCCTCAGGAATCTATTTTGTACTACCACTCATTTAGAGTTTTGTTGAATAATTCACAATGGAGCAATAGTCAGGTGTCTATTTTATATAGCCTCTCATTCACGTTTCTGTGAATAATGAACTTCTATGGAATTATCAGGACGCTGTCAAGATAGCCACAAATTAACCTCTTTCCTGAATGATACACACCTGTGTGATAATCAGCAGTCCATTTCATATGAATTCTAATACTGTGTAACACTGAGTAATACACACTGAAGAGAGTGCCAGGAGTCTATTTGGTATGGACACCCATACAGAAACTCTTTGAAAAATGGATACATGGAGAATAAAGAGGAGTCTATGTCATACATCTACTCGTTCAGAAAAACAGTTAATAAGGCACATGTAGCATAATTAGAAGTCTGTTTTATATTTAGAAGTCTGTTTTATATGTCCCCACTTTCACAGCCTCTCTGAATATTACATACTGGTGATATAGTCTGGAGTCTGTTTTTTATGTCCACTAATTCAGAGAATCACTAAATAATGCACACCTGCAGAATCGTCAGAAGACTTTTTTTCTATGGCCACTCTTTGAGAGCCTCACTAAAGGTACACATCTGGAGAAATAGTCAGGATGTTCTTTTATCCGCTCATTCAGACTCTCACTAAGTAAAGAACACCAGTGGACTTCTTTATGTGGCCTTTCATTGGGAATGTCGCTGAATAATGTGGTGTAGTCAGGAGTCTACGTCATGTAGACACACATTCAGAGCTTCAGTGAATAAGAGAGACCCTTGATATATCAAGGAATCTAATTAATATGGCCAGATCTTTTGAGCCTCTGTGAATAATACACACCTGGACAATAATTTGGAGTCGGCTTTCCATGAACATTCATTCAGAGCCTCAGTAAATAATGCACACCTGTTGAGTAGTCTGGAGTCTATATCATTTGTATACTCATTCGTAGCCTCAGTGGATAATATGCGCATTTGGATTAGTCAGAATTCCATTTCATATGTCCACTGACTCGTAACATCAGTGAATAATGCACAAATGTTAAGTAATCACCAGTCTATTTCATATAGACAGTCATTCAGAGATTCATTGAATAATAAAGATATTTAAGAGACACAGAATGCTCTTTCCTATGGTCACACAAGAAGAGCCTCACTGAATAACACACATCTAGCCTCTCATTTGCAGCCTCAGGGAATAATGCACACGTGTGTAATAGACACTAGTCTATTTTATATGGCCACAAAATCAAAGCCTGGGTGAGAAATACACAACTTCGGAATAGTGACTAGTTTATTCCATATGAACATATATTAAGAGTCAGAGTCAATTATGCACATCTGTGTTTTAGTCATGAAACAATTTCATTTGGAAAAGTTTTAGAGCCTCGGTGATTAATAAATACCTGAGGAGGGGAGAGATCCAAGATGGCTGATTGCTAACAGCTCGGGTTTGTAGATCCCAGTGAAAGCTTGGAAAACGTGAAAACACCACATTTTCAGAGGAATTTTTGTCGCCCATGGACCAGAAGATTTCCAGTGGAGGAGCCCCACGTGTCGCCAGCGCGACTTCTGTGGCCTGTGCAGCGGTTTTGTCGTCACCTCGGCGTGGCAGCTCTTCATTCACAGTGAGCAAGACTGTTTCTTCTACTGACGGGTGTTTGGAGCTCTGGGAAGGCAGAGCCGCTTGTTGCAGACTCAAGGAAAAAGCCATACCGGAGATTCCCAGGCAGAAGATCCCCATCAGTCTTATCGCTGTTGTTTTAATCGGCGCAGTGGGTTGCTCGGATTCCAGCAGTGGGAAACAATAAATTAGACATCCTCTCAGGAAGTTAATCAGAAAGACGCTAAGTGTAAAGGCATCAGATGGATAAATTCACAATACAGGGAAATAAACAGCCTAAAAAGGCCGAGTAAACCAAAAGTCATAACCCCTCTCCCTCTACAGGCTATAGTAATTCTTCATCAGCAACGGAACAAGCCCTAATGGAAGAGGACTGTGTTCCAGTATCTGAAGGAGGCTTTAGAAGGTGGATCATAAAAAAAATTCTGGGAATTAAAACAACTTGTTCTAACCCAATGTAAATAATCTAAGAACTTTGAAAAAAGGATAGACGAAATGTTAAAAAGAATGGACAATATAGACAGGAATATAAATGAACAAATGGAGTTGGAAAATACAACATGAGAACTTAGTGAAATATGCACAAGTTTGAATAGCCGAATTGATCAAGCAGAAGAAAGGATATCAGAGGTCGAAGACTGACTTAATGAAATAGAATGAGGAGACAAGAATGGAGAAAAAAAGGATAAAAAGGAATGAGCAAAGTCTCCAAGAATTATGGAACTATGTGAAAAGGCCTAATCTACGTTTGATAGGTGTACCTGAATGTGATGGAGAGAATGAATCTCAGCTTGAAAATTCTCTTCAGTATATTATCCAGGAGAATTTTCCCAATCTAGCAAAGCAGGATACCATTCAACCTCAGGTAATACAGAGAACACCACAAAGATATTCCTCAAGAAGAGCAACCCCAAGACACATAATTGTTAGAGTCACCAGGGTTGAAATGAAGGAGAAAATACTAAGGGCAGCCAGAGAGAAAGGACAGGTTACCCACAAAGGGAAGCCTATTAGATTTACAGCAGATCTCTCTGTAGAAACCCTACAAGCCAGAAGAGAGTGGGGGCCGATATTTATCATCCTCAAAGAACAGAACTTTCAGCCCAGAATCTCATATCCTGCCAAACTAAGCTTCACAATTGAAGGAAAAATAAAATATTTTATGAACAAGCAAGTACTCAGAGATTTAATTACCACCAGGCCTGCTTTACAAAAACTTCTGAAAGAAGCATTACACACAGAAAGGAACAACCAGTATTAGCCTTTCTAAAAATATACCAAAAAGTAAAGAGCATCAACAGAAAGAATAATTTACATCAACAAATGAATTAAATAGCCAGTTCACATTAAATGGCAGTAATCTTAAATTGAAATCGACTAAATTTTCTAATTAAAAAATACAGCCAAAATCTAACAGTATACTATATCCAGACCCATTTCATATCTAAAGATACACAAATTTTAAAAACAGAAAGTTGGAGAAAGATTTACCAACCAAATAGAGAACAAAAACAAATAAATAAACAAAAAGGAGTTGCAATTCATGCATTTGATAAAACAGATTTCAAACCAAAAAAGATAGAGTGATATAAGGATCCATGCAACCTAACACCCAGATACAGAAGACCCATAAAGAAATTCAGACTCAACGAAACAAAAAATTAATAAGGATATCCAGAATCTGAAATCCTATCAGTAACAAGTAAACTTAATAAACACTTGTAGAACTGTCCACTGTAGATAAATAAAATATACATTCTCCATTTGAAATACACAAAATGATGATCGGCCATTATTAATACCCATTTATAGAATAAAGCAATATTCCTGTTCTCTCTCCTTCTTTTTCTTCCTCTCTTTTCCTTTCAAAAACAAATAGCAAGAATAATACAAGGAAAAACCTGGGAGGCAGAAATTTCAGTGAGCCAAATCACACCCACTGATTTTAGACTTCATCTCAAACAAAGAATATGGCATAAAAATGAATTCTTCAAAACTCTTCAAGACTTTGATTTTTGTTGCCCAAAGTAGATGAGTGTCTATTCCACACGTGTGCATTATTCCTGTGGCTAAAAAAGGAGGATATACACTAGACACTAACACTTCCCAGGTGTGTGTTACTCAGTGAGGGTTTTCTTGTGTGAACATATGAAAATAATTCTGTCTGTCATAAATATTTGTATTATTCAGTGAATCTCTGAATGGTGGCTATATGAAATAGACTGCTGAGTACTTCACATTTGTGTATTATTCACTGAGGTTACGAGTCAGTGGCCATATGCAAATAAATCTGACTAATACATGATGCATATTATCCACTGAGGGCTACGAATGAGTTTCAAATGAACTAGACTCCTGGCTATCAACAGGTGTGCATTATTTACCGAGGCTCTGAATGAATGTCCATCGAAAACAGACTCCAAATTATTCTCCAGGTGTGTATTATTCAGAGAGAATCAAAGATGTGGCCATATTAATTAGATTCATTGCTATATCAAGGGTCTCTCTTATTCACCGAGACTCTGAATATGTGTCTACATGACATAGATTCCTGACTACATCACATTATTCAGTGACAGTCCGAATGAGAGTTCACATGAAGAAGTCTTCTGACTATTCAACAGGTGTGCATTAGTTGGTGAGACTCTGAATGGGGGATGAATAAAGAAATTCTGACTTTTTCCCCAGGTGTGTGCATTTAGGAGACTCTCAACAGTGGCCATAGAAAAAGACTTCTGACTATTCTTCAGGTGTGCATTATTTAGTGATTCTCTGAATAGTAGACATACAAATATAGACTCAGACAATATCCCAAGTATGTAATATTAAGTGAAGCTGTGAAAGAAGGGCCATATGAAACAGACTTCTAATTACTCCACATGTGCCTTATTCACTGTTTGTCTGAATGAGTAGAGGTATGATATAGAATCCTCATTATTCTCCATGTATCCATTAATCTAACAATTTCTGTATGTGTGTCCATACAAAATAGACTATTGACACTCCCAGGTGTGTGTATTACTCAGGGTTAAACAATATTAGAGTTTTATGAAATAGACTCCTGCCTATCAACCAGGTGTGTCATTCAGGAAGGAACTTAATTTTCTATCTTCATCCTGATAACTCCATAGAAGGTCATTCATTCACTGAGAACAGACTAATGAAGCTGAGATCACCAAGATGGAAGAATAAGATTTGCTATACTCAGATTATTCAATAAAGTTCTCAATGAGTAAGTTAGTATGAGAGAATAGAATGCCTGAGAATTCCCAGATGTTTTTAGGAGTTTAAGGAGTTGCCAGTAAAAAATGCTCGACTATTACTCAGTGAGAATAACTCACTGAGGTGTTCTGTTAAACAGCATCTACATGAAGACAGATCAGTGTATCAGATGGTACATGGGCATAAAGAGACTCTGATATATTTAACACAAGTGTGCAATTCAGGCCATGTGTGCCATTTAAAGAGATGACTATTCTGAGAGTGATTATACACAGAGGACAAAATAGTGACAATTTTGAAAGCATTACTGCCAGAGGACTGGAGGCAAGATGGCGTCGTAGAGAGGTGACTCAGGATTGCAGCTCTCAGTGAAGGTGAAGAGGGTGAGTCCTAGCCGCATCTCGGATGTTCCGCCCACAGTGTTGAAGGTGTGGGAGAGAGCAACAGATACTCATAAAAGCCCCAACTCCCTGAGACAGAGCATCTAAGAGGGAAAAAGGGGGTTATGAGTTCTGCTGCAGCAGACATAAACACATCCTCCCAACAACCCTGAATGAACAACAGAGCACACAGCTCAGCACTGGAACTCCTATAAAGCACAGACCGTTTTCTCAAGCAGCTCTCTGACCCCTGTATATCCAAAGAGACACACCCCCCAAAAAAAGACTAATTAGACTGACATTTGGCGGGAATCATTCTGGAACAAAGATAGCAGAAGAAGAAACTGGTAGCAGCCCTCACTGTTCCAAAGCTGCTGCAGGTGGACCCCAGAAAAGAAGGGCCTGGAGTGGAACTCAGCACTCGTACAGCAGAGGAGCCAGACCATTAGAAGGAAAATTAAGTAATAGAAATACTTCATATAAACAAACTGGGGGTCCACTCAGAGACCCAATCAAAAAATCAGCCACTAGTTAGACGACAGGTGGATAAATCCATAAAAATGTAAAGAAATCAGTGCAAAAAAAGGAAAACACCAGAAACCAAAACACCTCACATCCTATAAAAGAACAAAACTCCTCACCAGCAAGTGAACAAAGCTGGATGGAGAATGAGTGTGACATAATGATGGAATCAGACCTCAGAAAGTGGATAATGAGAAACTTCAGTGAGCTAAAAGAACATGTTCTAAATCAGTGCAAAGAAACTAAGAACCTTGAAAACAGATTTGAAAAAAGATTCGAGGAAATGATAACAAGAAGGGACAACTTAGAGAGGAATATGAATGAATTGAAGGAGCTGAAAAACACAAAACAAGAACTTCATGAAGCAAGCACAAGTTTCAACAGCCGAATTGAACAAGCAGAAGAAAGAATATCAGAAGTCGAAGATCAAGTCTATGAAATAATATAAGAAACCAAGATAACAGAAAAAAGCACAAAAAGGAATGAACAAAATCTTCAAGAAATGTGGGACTATGTGAAGAGACCCAACCTACGTTTGATAGGTGTACCAGAATGTGATGAAGAGAATGGATCCAGGCTGGAAAATACTCTTCAGGATATTATCCAGGATAATTTCCCCCACCTAGCAGGAAAGCTCAATACTCAACTCCAGGAAATACAGAGAACACCACAAAGATACTCTGCAAAAAGAGCAACCCCAAGGCACATAATCATCAGATTCACCAGGGTTGAAAAGAAGGAGAAAACACTAAGGGCAGCCAGAGGGAAAGGTCGGGTCACCCACAAAGAGAAGCCCATCAAACTAACAGCAGATCTCTAGGCAGAGGCTCTACAAGCCAGAAGAGAGTGGGGGTCAATATTCAACATCCTTAAAGAAAAGAACTTTCAACCCAGAATTTCATATCCAGCCAAACTGAGCTTCATAAGTGAAGAAAAAATAAAATCCTTCACAAACAAGCAAGTACTCAGAGATTTTGTCACCACTAGGCCTGCTTTACAGGAGCTCCTGAAAGAGGCACTACACATAGAAAGAAACAACCAGTATCAGCCATCCTAAAAGCATACCAAATGCTAAAGAGCATCAACAAAATGAAGAATCTACATGAATCAATGGGCAAAACAGCCAGCTAGCATCAAAATGGCAGTATCAAATTCACACATAACAATACTAACCCTAAATATAAATGGGCTAAATGCACCAATCATAAGACACAGACTGGCAAATTGAATAAAAAACCAAAACCCATCAGTGTGCTGTATCCAGGAAACCCACCTCACATGCAAAGGATACACAAAGGCTCAAAATAAAGGGATGGAGGAAGATTTACCAAGCAAATGGAGAGCAAAAAAAGCAGGAGTTGCAATTCTCATCTCTGATAAAATAGACTTTAAAGCAACAAAGATCAAAAGGGACAAAGAAGGTCACTACATAATGGTAAAAGTATCGATACAACAAGAAGAGCTAATGATTCCAAATATATATGGACCCAATGCAGAGCACCCAGATATATAAAGCAAGTTCTTAATGACTTACAAAGAGATTTAGACTCCACACAATAATAGTGGGAGACTTTAACACTCCACTGTCAATATCAGACAGATCAACCAGACAGAAAATTAACAAGGATATCCAGGACTTGAACTCAGACCTGGAACAAGCAAACCTGATAGACATTTACAGAACTCTCCACCCCAAATCCACAGAATATACATTCTTCTCAGCACCACATCACACCTACTCCAAAATTGACCACATAATTGGAAGTAAAGCACTCCTCAGCAAATGCAAAACAACTGAAATCATAACAAACAGTCTCTCAGACCATAGTGCAATCAAGTTGGAACTCAGAATTCAGAAAATAACTCAGAACCACAGCTTCATGGAAACTGAACAACTGGCTCTTGAATGTTGATTGGATAAACAATGAAATGAAGGCAGAAATAAAGAAGTTCTTCAAAACCAACGAGAACGAAGACACAACGTACCAGAATCTCTGGGACACATTTAAAGCAGTCTGTAGAGGAAAATATATAGCAATAAGTGCCCACATGAGAAGAGTGGAGAGATCCAAAATTGACACCCTATCATCAAAATTGAAAGAGCTAGAGGAGCAAGATCAAAAAGCTCAAAACCTAGCGAAGACAAGAAATAACTAAGATCAGAGCAGAACTGAAAAGATAGAGACAAGAAAACCCTTCAAAAATCAATAAATTCAAGAGCTGGTTTTTCAAAAGATCAACAAAATAGACAGACCACTAGCCAGACTGATAAAAAGAAAGAGAACAACCAAATAGATGCAATAAAAAGCGATAAAGGGAAATCACCACAGATTCCACAGAAATTCAAACCATCATCAGAGAATACTACAAACAACTCTATAAACCAGGAGGAAATGGATAAATTCCTGGACGCCTGTGTCCTCCCAAGCCTAAACCAGGAGGAAGCTGAAACTATGAATAGACCAATAACAAGGTCTGAAGTTGAGGCAGCAATTAAGAGCCTACCACACAAAAAGCCCAGGTCCAGATGGGTTCAGAATTCTACCAGACACACAAAGAGGATCTGGTACCATTTTCTGAAACTATTCCAAATAATTCAAAAGAGGAACCTTCCCAAATCATTTTATGAGACCAACATCATCCTGATATCAAAACCCGACAGAGACTCAACAAGAAAAAAAACTTCAGGCCAATATCCATGATGAACATAGATGCAAAAATCTTCAATAAAATACTGGCAAACCGATTGCAACAGCACATTAAAAAACTTATCCATCATGATCAAGTAGGATTCATCCCAGGGATGCAAGGCTGGTTCAACATACGCAAGTCTATAAATGTAATTCACCACATAAACAGAAGCAAAACAAAACCACATGATTATCTCAATTGACAGAGAAGGCATTTGACAAAATTCAACAGCCCTTTATGCTAAAACCCTCAATAAACTTGGTATTGATGGAACATATCTCAAAGTAATAAAAGCTATTTATGACAAACCAACAGCCAATATCATCCTTAATGGGCAAAACTGGAAGCATTCCTTTGAAATCCGGCACTAGACAAGGATGCACTCTCACCACTCCTATTCAACATAGTACTGGAAGTTCTAGCCAGAGCAATCAGGCAAGAAAAAGAAATAAAGGGTATTCAAATAGAAAGGTGGAAGCCAAATTGTCTCTATTTGCAGACGACATGATAGTATACCTAGAAGACCCCATCACCTCAGCCCAAAAACTCCTGAAACTGATAAGCAACTTCAGCAAAGTCTCAGGATATAAAATCAATGTGCAAAAATCACAAGCATTCCTATACACCAATAACAGACTTAAAGAGAACCAAATCAAGAACGAACTGCCATTCACAATTGCTACAAAGAAAATAAAATACCTAGGAATACAACTCACAAGGAACGTAAGGGACCTCTTTAAGGAAAACTACAAACCACTGCTCAACGAAATAATAGAGGACACAAACAGATGGAGAAACATTCCATGTTCATGGTTAGGAAGAATCAATATCGTGAAAATGGCTATACTGCCCAAAGTAATTTACACAATCAATGCTATCCCCATCAAACTACCATTGAATTTCTTCACAGAACTGGAAAAAACCACCATGAACTTCATATGGAACCAAAAGAGAGCCCGCATAGCCAAGTCAATTCTAAGCAAAAAGAACACAGTGGGCGGCATCACACTACCGGACTTTAAATTACACTACAAGGCTACAGTAATCAAAACAGCATGGTGCTGGTACCAAAACAGAGATATAGGCCAATGGAACAGAACAGAGGCCTTGGAGGCAACATAACACATCTACAACCATATAATCTGATAAACCAGACAAAAACAAGCAATGTTGAAAGGATTCCCTGTTTAATAAATGGTGTTTGGAAAACTGGTTAGCCCTTTGTAGAAAGCAGAAACTGGACCCCTTTCTGACACCTTACACTAAAATTAACTCCAGATGGATTAAAGACTTACACATAAGACCTGAAACCATAAAAACCCTAGAAGAAAATCTAGGCAAAACCATTCAAGACATAGGAGAAGGCAAGGACTTCATGACCAAAACACCAAAAGCATTGGCAACAAAAGTCAAAATGGACAAATGGGACCTAATCAATCTCCACAGCTTCTGCACAGCAAAAGGAACAGTCACCAGAGTGAATCGGCAACCATGAGAATTGGAAAAAATCTTTGTAGTTTATGCATCTGACAAAGGGCTGATATCCAGAATTTACAAAGAATTCAAACAGATTTGAAAAAAAAAAAGCCCATTTAAAATGGGCAAAATATATGAACAGACACTTTACAAAAGAGATAGATGCAACAAACACATGAAAAAATTTCATCATCACTGGTCATTAGAGAGATGCAAATCAAAACCACATTGAGATACCATCTCATGCCTGTTAGAATGGCGATCATTAAAAATCTGGAGACAACAGATGAGAGGATGTAGAAATAGAACATTCTTACACTTTGGTGAGTGTAAATTATTTCATGTGGAAGACAGATTCTCACACCTAGAAATAAAATCATTTGACCCAAATCCCATTACTGGGTATATATCCAAAGGAATATAAATTGTTCTACTATGGACACATGCACAAGAATGTTCATTGCAGCACTACAATAGCAAAGACCTGAACCAACCCAAATGCCATCGATGATAGACTGACTGAAAATATGGCACATATACACATGGAATATTATGCACAATAATGATGAGTTTGTGTCTTGTAAGGACATGGATGAATCTGAGACATCATTCTCAGCAAACTGACACAAGAACAGAAAAAGAATAGCATTCTCACCATAGGCGGGTGAGAAAAATAGAACACAACAGAGAAGGTCTACACACTGGGGTCTATCATGAATAGGAGACCTAAGCCTGATAAATGCCAAGTGTGTTGAAGGGAGGAAAATCAAATGCACATTTGTGATATGCAACTATCTTGCACGCCTGCACATGTACCCCAAAACTATAATGCAATGAAAATTTTAAAATAAAATAAAACTTGCTGAATGATAAATAAATAGATACCTGACTATTACTTCATTGTGAATTATTCAATAAAATTCTAAATGAGTGTATGAAATAGAATCCTGAGGATTTCAGGTGTATCATTCAGGAGGCACAGAATGAATGGCCATAGAAAATTCTCCACTATTATTCTGCATTATTCACTGAGGCTCTATAAGTGGCTACATGAAGCAGAGACTCTAACTATTCCAGGTATGTATTATTGAAAGGAAAGACACTCAGGTGTATTGCCCAGGTGTTCATTACAGAGACTCTGAGTTGTAGCCATTTGAAGTAGACATTTGACTTTTCTGAGAGTATTATTCACAGAGGCCCTGAAGAGTGGCCATGTGAAAGAGATTCTGACTTATCAGATATACATATTATTCACAAAAAACACTGAAAGAGTGGCCTTATGAAATAGACCCCATTTTACTCCACAGGTGTGTGTTATTTTTTGACTCTCAAACGAATCACCATATAAAATAGACTAGTGATTATTCCCCACAGGTGCAGTATTTGAAGAGGTTCTGTATGAGTGTCCATATCAAATAGTCTCCTGACTCTCACACATGTGTATCATTCACGGAGCTGCATTTGGGGCTACCTTAAATAGGGTCCTACTACTCCACAGCTGTTTATTACACACTGAATCTGAATGAGAGGCCATATTAAATAGACCTTACTATTGCCCCATTGTGCATTATTCTGTAATGCTGTGATTGAGTGGCCATATGACCTGGACTCTGACTATTCCCAAGGTGTGTATTCAGTGAGTTTCTGAACGAGTGACCACATAAAAGAGACTCTGACTCTATCCTCTTGACTATTTCTCAGCTCTGCATTTTCCACTGAGTCGCTGGTGAACGTCATATCAAATAGTCTCCAGACTATTCCAGGTGTGCATTATTCAGTGAGTCTCTGAAGTGGCTATATAATAGAATCCTGAGTATTTTCCAGATATATATGATTCTTCACTGATGTTCTGAATAAGACCATGAAAGTACACTCTGACATTTCCATAGTCTGTATTATTCTGTGAGGCTCTGAATGTGGCTAAAATAGAGACTCCTATACTCAGGCATGCAGTTTTACATTCTTCTAAATGAGTGGCTATACGAAATAGAATCCTGACTTTCCCCAAGGTGTATGTTATTAGGCTCTGAGTATGTGGCTATATGAAATAGCATTCTGACTACAATACAGGTGTTCCTTATTCAATGAAGCTCTGAAATAGATGCCACATGTAATAGCGTCCTGAGTATTCCTCAGGTATGTATTATTCACTGAGGCTCTGAAACTTTGGCCATATGAAATTGTTTCCTGACTAGTACACAGGTGTGTATTATTGACTCTGACTCTAAATATTTGTTATATGGAATAAACTAGTCACTATTCCAAAGTTGTGATACTCAGAGGCTTTGATTTTGTGGCCATATAAAATAGACTAGTGTCTATTCCACACATGTGCATTATTCCTGAGGCTGTAAATGAGAGGCTATACAGTAGACTCTAACACTTCCCCAGGTGTGTGTTACTCAGTGAGGCTCTTCTTGTGACCATATGAAACAGGATGCTGTCTATCTTAAATAATTGTATTATTCAGTGAATCTCTGAATGAGTGGCCATATGAAATAGACTGGGGAGTACTTCACATGCATTATTCACTGAGGTTACGTGGCCAAATGGAATCCTGACTAATAAAAACGTGCATATTATCCACTGAGGCTATGAATGAGTGTCCAAATGAAATAGACTCCTGGCTACTCAACTGGTGTGCATTATTTACCGAGGCTCTGAATGAATGTCCATCGAAAACAGACTCCAAATTATTCTCCAGGTGTGCATTATTCAGAAAGGCTCAAAAGATGTGGCCCTATTAATTAGATTCCTTGCTATATCAGGGTATCACTTATTCACTGAGACTTTGAATATGTGTCTACATGACATAGACTCCTGACTACACCACATTACTCAGTGACACTTTGAATGAGAGGCCACATGAAGAAGTCTCCTGACTATTCCACAGGTGTGCATTACTTAGTGAGACTCTGAATTAGGAGATAAAAGAAAATCCTTAATATTTTCACAAGTGTGTATATTAAGTGAGGCTCTCAACGAGTGTTCATAGAGAAAAGACTTCTGACTATTCTGCAGGTGTGCATTATTCTGTGATTCTCAGAATTAGTGGCCATAAAAAATAGACTCCAGACTATATCACAAGTATGTAATATTCAGTGAGGCTGTGAAAGAGGGGCCATATAAAACAGACTTCTAATTACTCCACATGTGCCTTATTCACTGTTTGTCTGAATGAGTAGATGTATGAAATAGACTCCTCCTTATTCTCCATGTATCCATTATTCAGATTGGTTCTGCATGAGTGTCCATACCAAATAGACTCCTGACACTCTTTTCAGTGTGTATTACTCACCGTTACACAGTATTAGATTACATATGAAATACACTGCTGACTATCACCCAGGTGTGTATCATTCATGAAAAACTTAATTTGTAGCTATCATGACAGCGTCCTGATAACTCCATAGAACTTCATTGTTCACTGAAACTTTGAATGGGATGCCATATAAAATAGACACCTGACTATTTCTCCATTGTGAAATATTCAATAAGTTTCTAAATGAGTGGTAGTATGAAATAGAATCCTGAGGATTCCAGGTGTGTATCATTCAGGAGGCACAGAATGAGTGGACCATAGAAAAAATTC
>CM038404.1:33877024-33905291 GCA_021498475.1 Saguinus midas | reverse complement strand
TCTCGCCCAAATTGTGGAGAAGGCAGTCGAACCAATTAAACCCAAAGCTAAAACTGTAATAGAAAATAATGCAAGGATTTATCTGGTCACAGCCGCTAGCCACGCCTCTATTCGCAATGCCCTGGGAGCCGATCCTTTGTAGTGAATTTCTCGGTAAAGTCACTTTCATTAGAGATGAAAATCAAAACCACATTGAGATACCATCTCACGCCAGTTAGAATGGCGATCATTAAAAATCTGGAGACAGCAGATGCTGGAGAGGATGTGGAGAAATAGGAACACTCTTACACTGTTGGTGGGAGTGTAAACTAGTTCAACCATTGTGGAATACAGTGTGGCGATTCCTCAAGAACCTAGAAATAGAAATTCCATTTGACCCAGCAATCCCTTTTCTGGGTATATATCAAAAGGACTATAAATCGTTCTACTATAAGGACACATGCACACGAATGTTCATTGCAGCACTGTTTACAATAGCAAAGACCTGGAACCAACCCAAATGCCCATCGATGATAGACTGGTCTGGGAAAATGTGGCACATATACACCATGGAATATTATGCAGCAATCAAATATGATGAGTTTATGTCCTTTGTAAGGATATGGATGAATCTGGAGAACATCATTCTCAGCAAACTGACACAAGAACAGAAAAAGAAATACCGCATATACTCACTCATAGGCGGGTGAGAAAATGAGAACACATGGACATAGGGAGGGGGTCTACTACACACTGGGGTCTATTGGGGGAAATGGGGGAGGGACATTGGGGAAGGGCTGGGGAGGGATAGCCTGGGGATAAATGCCAAGTGTGGGTGACCGGGAGAAAGGCAGCAAAACTCACTGCCATTTGTGTACCTATGCAACTATCTTGCACGTTCTGCCCATGTACCCCAAAACCTGTAATGCAATAAAAATTAAAGAAAATAAAAATAAAAAAATAAAATAAAAAGAAATAAACAGCTGTAAAGTAGTAGGACCCTATTTAAGGTAGCCCCAAATGAAGCAACTCTGTGAATGATAAACCCATGTGTGAGAATCAGAAGACTATTTGACATGGAAAATCATAGAGAACCTCTTCGAATACTGTTCTTGTGGGCAATAATCAGTAGCCTATTTTGTATGGTTATTTGTTTGAAGAGTCAAAAAATAACACACACCTGTGGAGTACAATATGAATAAGACCACCTTTCAATGTTTTAGTGAATACTATGTATATCTGATGAGTCAGGAATCTCGTTCACATGGCCAATCTTTCAGGGCCTTTGTGAATAATACTCCCCTCAGAAAGAGTCAAGGATTTACTTCCAGTGGATACAAATTCAGAGTCTCTGTAAGTAATGAACACCTGGGCAATAAACTTGAGTCTCTTTTATATGCGCGTTTAGTCAGAGTCTCATTCACTAATACACACCTGGGGAAGAGTTAAGAGTCTGCTTCATGTAGTCACTCATATAGAGCCTCAGTGAATAATGCACACCAGAATAATAGTGGAGAATTTTTTTCTGTGGCCACTCATTCTGTGCATCCCTGAATGACACACCTGGTGAATCTTCAGAATTCTATTTCATACTAACACTCATTTAGATCCTTATTGAAAAATTCACAATGGAGCAAGAGTCAGGTTTCTTTTTTATATGGCCTCTCATTAAAAGTTTCAGTGAATAATGAACTTCTATAGAGTTATCAGGACGCTGTCATGATAGCCACAAATTAAGTTCTTTCCTGAATGATACACACCTGGGTGATAGTCAGGAGTCTATTTCATATGAACTCTAATACTATAACTGATAAAATTCAGAGGTGTCAGAAATCTATTTGTTATGGACACTCATACAAAAACTGTTTGAATAATGGATACATGGAGAATAAAGAGGAGTCTATGTCTTATATCTACTCATTCAGACAAACAGTGAATAAAACATGTGGGGTAATTAGAATTCTGTTTTATATGGCCCCTATTTTACCGCCTCACTCAATATTACATACTTTTTATATAGTCTGGAGTCTATTTTTTATGTCCACTCATTCAGAGAATCACTGAAAAATGCACACCTGTGAAATAATCGGAAGTATTTTTCCTGTGGCCAATAGTTGAGAGCCTCAGTAAATGTACACACCTGGAGAAATACTCAGGATTTTCTTTTATACCCTCATTCAGAGTCTCACTATGTAATGCACACCTGTGGAATAGTCAGGAGACTTCTTCATGTGGACTCTCATTCGGTGTGTCACAGAATAATGTGGTGTAGTCAGGAGTCTATGTCATGTAGACACATATTTAGAGCCTCGGTGTATAAGAGAGACCCTTGATATAGCAAAAATTCTAATTAATGTAGTCACATCTTTTGGGCCTCTCTGAATAATACACACCTGGAGAATAATTTGGAGTCAGTTTTCGATGGACATTTATTCAGAGACTCAGTAAATAATGCACACCTATTGAGTAGCCAGGAGTCGATTTAATTTGGACACTGATTCATAGCCTCAGTGGATAATATGCACATTTGGATTAGTCAGGTTTCCATTTCATATGGCCACTGACTCGTAACATCAGTGAATAATGCACAAATGTGAAATACTCAGCAGGCTATTCCATGTAGCCCCTCATTCAGATATACACTGAATAATACAAATATTTAAGTTCGACAGCATCCTGTTTCATATGGTAACACAACAAGAGCCTCACTGAATAACACACACCTTGGGAAGTGTTAGGGTTCTACTGTATATAGCCTTTCAATTACACCCTCAGGGAATAATGCACATGTGTGCAATAGACACTAGTCTATTTTATTTGGCCACAAAATAAAAGCCTGAGTGAATAATACACAACTTTGAAATAGTGACTAGTTTATTCCATATGAACAAATATTTAGAGTCAGAGTCATTAATACACACATGTGTACTAGTCAGCAAACAATTTCATACAGCGAATGTTTCAAAGCCTCGGTGTATAATACATACCTGCGAAATACTCAGGACGCTATTATATGAGGCATCTATTTTGAAGCTTAATTGAATAAAGTACACCTGTATTGTAGTCAGAATGCTATTTCATATAGCCTCATTTTCAGAGCCTAACAGAATAACATACACCTTGGGAAAGTCAGGATTCTATTTCGTATAGCCAGTCATTTAGAGCCAAATGTAAAAACTCACACCTGAGGAGAATATAGGAGTCTGTATTTTATGGCCACTCATTCAGAGCCTCACATAATAATACAGACCCATGGAAACGTCAGGAGTATACTTCCCTTGGTCACTTATGCAGAGCCTCAGTGAAGAATCATATATATCTGGAAAATACTCAGGATTGTATTATATATGGCCACATATTCAGAGACTCACTGAATGATGCAAAACTGGGGAATTGTCTGGAGACTATTTGAAAGGACCATTCACCAAGCAACTCAGTGGAAAATGCAGAGCTGAGAAATAGTCAAGAGGATAGAATCAGGAGTCTATTTTACGTGGTCACTCATGGAGAAACTCACTGAAGAATACAAACCTTGGGATTAGTCAGAGTCCAGGTCATATGGCCACTCAAACACAGCATTACAGAATAATGCACAATGGGGCAATAGTAAGGAGTCTATAACATATGGCCTCTCATTCAGAGATTCAGTGTGTAATAAAAAGATGTAATGTAGTAGGACCCTATTTAAAGTAGCCCCAAATGAAGCAGCTCCATGAATTATACACAGATGTGTCAGAGTCAGGAGACTATTGAATATGGACACACATAGGGAACCTCTTTTAGTACTGCACTTATGAGGAAAAATCACTAGTCTATTTTTTTTAATATTCAGTTATATTGTTTTAATTTTTATTGCATTATAGGTTTTGGGGTACATGTGCAGAACGTGCAAGATAGTTGCATAGGTACACACATGGCAGTGTGTTTTGCTGCCTTCCTCCCTTCACCCACACTTGGCATTCATCCCCAGGCTGTCCCTCCCCAGCCCCTCACCGCTGTCCCTCCCCCATTCCCCCCAATAGACCCCAGTGTATAGTAGACCGCCTCTTTGTGTCCACGTATTCTCATTTTTCTCACCCACCTATGAGTGAGTATATGCGGTATTTCTTTTACTGTTTTGTGTCAGTTTGATGAGAATGATGTTCTCCAGATTCATCCATGTCCTTACAAAGGACACAAACTCATTCTGATTGCCTGCATAATGTTTCAAAGCCTCGTGTATAATACATACCAAATACTCAGGACGCTATTATATGAGGCATCTATTTTGAAGCAATTGAATAAAGTACACCTGTATTGTAGTCAGAATGCTATTTCATATAGCCTCATTTTCAGAGCCTAACAGAATAACATACACCTTGGGGAAATTCTGGATTCTATTTCGTATAGCCAGTCATTTAGAGCCAAATGTAAAAACTCACACCTGAGGAGAATATAGGAGTCTGTATTTTATGGCTACTCATTCAGAGCCTCACATAATAATACAGACCCATGGAAACGTCAGGAGTATACTTCCCTTGGTCACTTATGCAGAGCCTCAGTGAAGAATCATATATATCTGGAAAATACTCAGGATTGTATTATATATGGCCACATATTCAGAGACTCACTGAATGATGCAAAACTGGGGAATTGTCTGGAGACTATTTGAAAGGACCATTCACCAAGCAACTCAGTGGAAAATGCAGAGCTGAGAAATAGTCAAGAGGATAGAATCAGGAGTCTATTTTACGTGGTCACTCATGGAGAAAATCACTGAAGAATCCTCACCTTGGGAATAGTCAGAGTCCAGGTCATATGGCCACTCAAACACAGCATTACAGATTAATGCACAATGGGGCAATAGTAAGGAGTCTATAACATATGGCCTCTCATTCAGAGATTCAGTGTGTAATAAAAAGATGTAATGTAGTAGGACCCTATTTAAAGTAGCCCCAAATGAAGCAGCTCCATGAATTATACACAGATGTGTCAGAGTCAGGAGACTATTGAATATGGACACACATAGGGAACCTCTTTTAGTACTGCACTTATGAGGAAAAATCACTAGTCTATTTTTTTTAATATTCAGTTATATTGTTTTAATTTTTATTGCATTATAGGTTTTGGGGTACATGTGCAGAACGTGCAAGATAGTTGCATAGGTACACACATGGCAGTGTGTTTTGCTGCCTTCCTCCCCTTCACCCACACTTGGCATTCATCCCCAGGCTGTCCCTCCCCAGCCCCTCACCGCTGTCCCTCCCCATTCCCCAATAGACCCCAGTGTATAGTAGACCGCCTCTGTGTCCATGTGTTCTCATTATTCTCATCCGCATATGAGTGAGAATATTCGGTATTTCTTTTACTGTTTTGTGTCAGTTTGCTGAGAATGATGTTCTCCAGATTCATCCATGTCCTTACAAAGGACACAAACTCATCACTTTTGATTGCTGCATAATATTCCATGGTGTATATTTGCCACATTTTCCCAGTCCAGTCTATCATCTTTGGGCATTTGGGTTGGTTCCAGTTCTTTGCTATTGTAAACAGTGCTGCAATGAACATTTGTGTGCATGTGTCCTTATAGTAGAACAATTTATAGTCCTTTGGATATATACCCAGTAATGGGATTGCTGGGTCAAATGGAATTTCTATTTCTAGGTCCCTGAGGAATCGCCACACTGTCTTCCATAATGGTTGAACTAATTTACACTCCCACCAACAGTGTAAGAGTGTTCCTATTTCTCTACATCCTCTCCAGGCTCTGCTGTCTTCATATTTTTTTAATGATCGCCATTCTAACTGGCGTGAGATCGTATCTCAATGTGGTTTTGATTTGCATCTCTCTAATGACCAGTGATGATGAGCACTTTTTCATGTTTGTTGTCCTCATGTATGTCTTTTTTTGTAAAGTGTCTGTTCATACCCTTTGCCCATTTTTGAATGGGCTTGTTTGTTTTTTTTCCTGTAAATCTGTTTGAGTTCTTTGTAAATTCTGGATATCAGCCCTGTGTCAGATGTGTAAACTGCAAAGATTTTTTCCCATTCTGATGGTTGCCGATTCACTCTAGTGACTGTTTCTTTTGTGCAGAAGCTGTGGAGTTTGATTTGGTCCCATTTGTCTATTTTGGCTTTTGTTGTCAATGCTTTTGGTGTTTTGTTCATGAAGTCCTTGCCTACTCCTACGTCCTGAATGGTTTTGCCTAGATTTTCTTCTAGGGTTTTTATGGTGTCAGGTCTTACGTTTAAGTCTTTAATGCATCTGGAGTTAATTTTAGTGTAAGGTGTCAGGAAGGGGTCCAGTTTCTTCTTTCTGCACATGGCTAGCCAGTTTTCCCAACACCATTTATTAAATAGGGAGTCCTTTCCCCATTGCTTCCTTTGGGGAGTCAAAAAATAACTCACACATGTGGAGTAAAATGGGATCTATTTCATAAGGCCAATCTTTCAGTTTTAGTGAATACTGTGTATATCTTATAAGTCAGAAATCTCTTTCACATGGCTACTCTTTCAGGGCCTCTGTGAATAATACTCCCCTCAGAAAGAGTCAAGTGTCTATTTCCAGTGGCTACAGCTTCAGACTCTCTGTTAGTAATGTACCCTAGGGCAATTCTCCTGATTTCCTTTTATATGACCATTTAGTGATAGGATCATTCAATAATACACACCTGGGAAAGAGTTAAGAGACTGCTTCATATAGCAACTCATATAGAGCCTCAGTGAATAATCCACACCAGAATAATAGTGGA
This sequence comes from Saguinus midas, assembly GCA_021498475.1. Classification (NCBI taxonomy): domain Eukaryota; kingdom Metazoa; phylum Chordata; class Mammalia; order Primates; family Cebidae; genus Saguinus; species Saguinus midas. The sequence continues at coordinate 33,898,581 of CM038404.1, read as the reverse complement.
GAATTCTTTTCTATGGCCACTAATTCTGTACCTCCATGAATGATACCCACCTGGGGAATCATCAGGATTCTATTTCACACTACTACTCATTTAGAAATTTATTGAACAATTCACAAAGGAGAAATAGTCAGGTTTCTATTTTATAAGGCGTCTCATTCAAAGTTTCAGTGAATAATGAACTTCTTTGGAGTTATCTGGACGCTGTTATTATAACCAAAATTTAAGTTCCTTCCTGAATGATACCACACCTGGGTGATAGTCAGCAGTCTATTTCATATGAACTCTAATACAGTGTAAAGCTGAGTAATAGACACCTAATGGAGTGTCAGTAGTCTATATCGTATGGACACTCACACAGAACCTGTTTGAATAATGAATGCATGGAGAATCATATATATCTGAAAAATACTCAGGATTCTATTATATATAGCCACATATTCAGAGACTCACTGAATGATGCACTCCTGGGGAATAATCCGGAAACTACTTGATAGGACTGTTCATCCAGTGACTCAGTGGAAAATGCAGAGCTGAGAAATACAAAAGAGGATGGAGTCAGGAGTCTATTTTATGTGGTGACTCGTTCAGAAAATCACTGAAGAATCCTCACCTTGGGAATAGTCAGAGTCCAGGTCATATGGCCACTCAATCACAGCATTGCAGAATAATTTACAATGAAGTAATAGTTAGGTGTCTATTTTATTTATTTATTTATTTTTCTTGTTCAGCACTTATTTTTTTATTTTTATTTTTCTATTTTTTAAATTTTTATTGCATTATAGGTTTTGGGGTACACGTGCAGAACGTGCAAGATAGTTGCATAGGTACACACATGGCAGTGTGTTTTGCTGCCTTCCTCCCCTTCACCCACACTTGGCATTCATCCCCAGGCTATCCTTCCCCAGCCCCCCCCCCGCTGTCCCTCCCTTCTTCCCCCCAATAGACCCCAGTGTATAAAAGACCGCCTCTCTGTGTCCATGTGTTCTCATTTTTCTCACCCACCTATGAGTGAATAAATGTGGTATTTCTTTTTCTGATCTTGTGTCAGTTTGCTGAGAATGATATACTCCAGATTCATCCATGTCCTTACAAAGGACACAAACTCATCTTTTTTTATTGCTGCATAATATTCCATGGGTGTATACGTGCCACATTTTCTCAGTCTAGTCTATCATCACTGGGCATTTGGGTTGGTTCCAGTTCTTTGCTATTGTAAACAGTGCTGCAATGAACATTCCTGTGCATGTGTCCTTATAGTAGAACGATTTATAGTCCTTTGGATATATACCCAGTAATGGGATTGCTGGGTCAAATGGAATTTCTATTTCTAGGTCCCTGAAGAATCGCCACACTGTCTTCCAAAATGGTTGAACTAATTTACACTCCCACCAACAGTGTAAGAGTGTTCCTATATCTCCACATCCTCTCCAGCATCTGCTGTCTCCAGATTTTTTAATAATCGCCATTCTAACTGGCGTGAGATGGTATCTGAATGTGGTTTTGATTTGCATCTCTCTAATGAACAGTGATGATGAGCATTTTTCATATGTTTGTTGGCCTCATGTATGTCTTCTTTGTAAAGTGTCTGTTCATATCCTTTGCCCATTTTGAATGGGCTTGTTTGTTTTTTCCTGTAAATCTGTTTGAGTTCTTTGTAAATTCTGGATATCAGCCCTTTGTCAGATGCATAAACTGCAAAGATTTTTCCCATTCTGATGGTTGCCGATTCATTCTAGTGACTGTTTCTTTTGCTGTGCAGAAGCCGTGGAGTTTGATTAGGTCCCATTTGTCTATTTTGGCTTTTGTTGCCAATGCTTTTGGTGTTTTGTTCATGAAGTCCTTGCCTACTCCTATGTCCTGAATGGTTTTGCCTAGATTTTCTTCTAGGGTTTTTATGGTGTCAGGTCTTACGTTTAAGACTTTAATCCATCTGGAGTTAATTTTAGTGTAAGGTGTCAGGAAGGGTCCAGTTTCTGCTTTCTGCACATGGCTAGCCAGTTTTCCCAACACCATTTATTAAACAGGGAATCATTTTCCATTGCTTGTTTTTGTCTGGTTTATCAAAGATAATATGGTTGTAGATATGTTGTGTTGCCTCCGATGCTTCTGTTCTGTTCCATTGGTCTATATCTCTGTTTTGGTACCAGTACCATGCTGTTTTGATTACTGTAGCCTTGTAGTATAGTTTGAAGTCTGGTAGTGTGATGCCTCCCGCTGTGTTCTTTTGCTTAGAATTGACTTGGCTATGCGGGCTCTTTTTGGTTCCATATGAAATTCATGGTGGTTTTCCAGTTCTGTGAAGAAATTCAATGGTAGTTTGATGGGGATAGCATTGATTGTGTAAATTACTTTGGGCAGTATAGCCATTTTCACGATATTGATTCTTCCTAACCACGAACATGGAATGTTTCTCCATCTGTTTGTGTCCTCTCTTATTTCGTTGAGCAGTGGTTTGTAGTTTTCCTTAAAGAGGTCCTTACATTCCTTGTGAGTTGTATTCCTAGGTATTTTATTTTCTTTGTAGCAATTGTGAATGGCAGTTCGTTCTTGATTTGGTTCTCTTTAAGTCTGTTATTGGTGTATAGGAATGCTTGTGATTTTGCACATTGATTTTATATCCTGAGACTTTGCTGAAGTTGCTTATCAGTTTCAGGAGCTTTTGGGCTGAGGTGATGGGGTCTTCTAGGTATACTATCATGTCGTCTGCAAATAGAGACAATTTGGCTTCCACCTTTCCTATTTGAATACCCTTTATTTCTTTTTCTTGCCTGATTGCTCTGGCTAGAACTTCCAGTACTATGTTGAATAGGAGTGGTGAGAGAGGGCATCCTTGTCTAGTGCCGGATTTCAAAGGGAATGCTTCCAGTTTTTGCCCATTAAGTATGATATTGGCTGTTGGTTTGTCGTAAATAGCTTTTATTACTTTGATATATGTTCCATCAATACCAAGTTTATTGAGGGATTTTAGCATAAAGGGCTGTTGAATTTTGTCAAATGCCTTCTCTGTGTCAATTGAGATAATCATGTGGTTTTGGTTTTTGGTTCTGTTTATGTGGTGAATTACATTTATAGACTTGCATATGTTGAACCAGCCTTGCATCCTTGGGATGAATCCTACTTGATCATGATGGATACGTTGTTTGATGTGCTGTTGCAATCGGTTTGCCAGTATTTTATTGAAGATTTCTGCATCTATGTTCATCATGGATATTGGCCTGAAGTTTTTTTTTTCTTGTTGCGTCTCTGTCAGGTTTTGGTATCAGGATGATATTGGTCTCATAAAATGATTTGGGAAGGGTTCCCTCTTTTGGATTATTTGGAATAGTTTCAGAAGGAACGGTACCAGATCCTCTTTGTGTGTCTGGAAGAATTTAGCTGTGAACTCATCTGGATCTGGGCATTTTTTGTGTGGTCGGCTCTAAATTGCTGCCTCAACTTCAGACCTTGTTATTGGTCTATTTGTAGTTTCGGCTTCCTCCTGGTTTAGGCTTGGGAGGACACAGGTGTCCAGGAATTTATCCATTTCTTCCTGATTTACTAGTGTATGTGCATAGAGTTCTTTTTAGTATTCTCTGATAATGGTTTGAATTTCTGTGGAATCTGTGGTCATTTCCCCATTATCGTTTTTTTATTGCATCTATTTGGTTGTTCTCTTTTCTTTTTTATCAGTCTGACTCGTGGTCTGTCTATTTTCTTGATCTTTTCGAAAAATCAGCTCTTAGATTTATTGATTTTTTGAAGGTTTTTTCTTGTCTCTATCTCCTTCACTTCTTCTCTGATCTCAGTTATTCCTTGTCTTCAGCTAGGTTTTGAGCTTTTCTTATCTACCCCAGTTTGTAGTAGACCCCCTCCCTGTGTCCACGTGTTCTCATTATTCTCATCCGCATATGAGTGAGAATATTCGGTATTTCTTTGTCTGTTCTTGTGTCAGTTTGCTGAGAATGATGTTCTCCAGATTCATCCATGTCCTAAAAAAGGACAAAAACTCATCATTTTTGATTGCTGCATAATATTCCATGGTGTATATGGGCCACATTTTCTCAGTCTAGTCTATCATCATTGGGCATTTGGGTTGGGTCCAGTTCTTTGCTATTGTAAACAGTGCTGCAATGAACATTCGTTTGCACGTGTCCTTATAGTAGAACGATTTATAGTCCTTTGGATATATACCCAGCAATGGGATTGCTGGGTCAAATGGAATTTCTATTTCTAGGTCCCTGATGAATCGCCACACTGTCTTCCACAATGGTTGAACTAATCTACACTCCCACCAACCGTGTAAGAGTGTTCCTATTTCTCCACATCCTCTCCAGCATCTGCTGTCTCCAGGTTTTTTAATAATCGCCATTCTAACTGGCGTGAGATGGTATCTGAATGTGGTTTTGATTTGCATCTCTCTAATGAACAGTGATGATGAGCATTTTTTTATGTGTTTGTTGGCCTCATGTATGTCTTCCTGTGAAAGTGTCTGTTCATATCCTTTGCCCATTTTCGAATGGGCTTGATTGTTTACTCCTGGAAAATGTGTTTGAGTTCTTTGTAAATTCTAGTTATCAGCCCTTTGTCAGATGCATAAACTGCAAAGATTTTTTCCCATTCTGATGGTGGCCGATTTATTCTAGTGACTGTTTCTTTTGCTGTGCAGAAGCCGTGGAGTTTGATTAGGTCCGATTTGTCTATTTTGGCTTTTGTTGCCAGTGCTTTTGGTGTTTTGTTCATGAAGTCCTTGCCTACTCCTATGTCCTGAATGGTTTTGCCTTGATTTTCTTCTATGGCTTTTATGGTGTCAGGTCCTACGTTTAAGTCTTTAGTCCATCTGTAGTTAATTTTAGTGTAAGGTGTCAGGAAGGGGTCCAGTTTCTGCTTTCTGCACATGGCTAGCCAGTTTTCCCAACTCCATTTATTAAACAGGGAGTCATTTTCCATTTCTTGTTTTTGTCTGGTTTATCAAAGATAATATGGTTGTAGATATATTGTGTTGCCTTCGATGCTTTTGTTCTGTTCCATTGGTCTATACCTCTGTTTTGGTACCAGTAGCATGCTGTTTTAATTACTGTAGCCTTGTAGTCTAATTTGAAGTCAGGTAGTGTGATGCCTCCTACTGTGGTCTTTTTGCTTAGAATTGACTTGGCTATGCGGGCTCTTTTTTGGATCCATATAAAATTCATGGTGGTTTTTTTTTCAGTTCTTTGAAGAAATTCAATGGTAGTTTGATGGGGATAGCATTGATTGTGTAAATTACTTTGGGCAGTATAGCCATTTTCACGATATTGATTCTTCCTAATTACGAACATGGAATGTTTCTCCATCTGTTTGTGTCCTCTCTTATTTCGTTGAGCAGTAGTACATAGTTTTCCTTGAAGAGGTCCCTTACATTCCTTGTGAGTTGTATTCCTAGGTATTTTATTTTTTTTGTAGCAATTCTGAATGGCAGTTTGTTCTTGATTTGGTTCTCTTTAAGGCTATTATTGGTGTATAGGAATGCTTGTGATTTTTGCACATTGATTTTATATCCTGAGACTTTGCTGAATTTGCTTATCAGTTTCAGGAGCTTTTGAGCTGAGCTGATGGGGTCTTCCAGGTATACTATCATGTCGTCTGCAAATAGACATTTTGGCTTCCACATTTCTTATTTTAATAACGTTTATTTCTTTTTCTTGCCTGATTGCTCTGGCTAAAACATCAAGTACTATGTTGAATAGGAGTGGTGAGAGAGGACATCCTTGTCTAGTGCCGGATTTCAAAGGGAAAGCTTCCATTTTTTTGCCCATTAAGTATGATATTGGCTGTTGGTTTGTCATAAATAGCTTTTATTTCTTTGATATATGTTCCATCAATACCAAGTTTATTGAGGGATTTTAGCGTAAAGGCTGTTGAATTTTGTCAAATGCCTTCTCTGTGTCAATTGAGATAATCATGTGGTTTTTGTTTTTGGTTCTGTTTATGTGGTGAATTACATTTATAGACTTGCGTATGTTGAACCAGCCTTGCATCCTTGGGATGGATCCTACTTCATCATGATGGATACGTTGTTTATTGTGCTGTTGCAATCGGTTTGCCAGTATTTTATTGAAGATTTCTGCATCTGTGTTCATCATGGATATTGGCCTGAAATTTTCTTTTCTTGTTGAGTCTCTGTCAGGTTTTGGTATCAGAATGATATTGGTCTCATAAAATGATTTGGGAAGGGTTCCCTCTTTTGGATTATTTGGAATAGTTTCAGAAGAAACGGTACCAGATCCTATTTGTGTGTCTGGAAGAATTTAGCTGTGAACTCATCTAGATCTGGGCTTTTTTTGTGTGGTCGGCTCTAAATTGCTGCCTCAACTTCAGACCTTGTTATTGGTCTATTTGTAGTTTTGGCTTCCTCCTGGTTTAGGCTTGGGAGGACACAGGCGTCCAGGAATTTATCCATTTCTTCCTGATTTACTAGTGTATGTGCATAGAGTTCTTTTTAGTATTCTCTGATAATGGTTTGAATTTCTGTGGAATCTGTGGTCATTTCCCCATTATCGTTTTTTTATTGCATCTATTTGGTTGTTCTCTTTTCTTTTCTATTAGTCTGACTAGTGGTCTGTCTATTTTCTTGATCTTTTCGAAAAACCATCTCTTAGATTTATTGATTTTTTGAAGGTTTTTTTTTGTCTCTATCTCCTTCACTTCTTCTCTGATCTTAGTTATTCCTTGTGTTCAGCTAGGTTTTGAGCTTTTCTGATCTACCCCAGTTTGTAGTAGACCCCCTCCCTGTGTCCACGTGTTCTCATTATTCTCATGCGCATATGAGTGAGAATATTCGGTATTTCTTTTTCTGTTCTTGTGTCAGTTTGCTGAGAATGATGTTCTCCAGATTCATCCATGTCCTAAAAAAGGACAAAAACTCATCATTTTTGATTGCTGCATAATATTTCATGGTGTATATGTGCCACATTTTCCCAGTCCAGTCTATCATCGATGGGCATTTGGGTTGGTTCCAGGTCTTTGCTATTGTAAACAGTGCTGCAATGAACATTCGTTTGCACGTGTCCTTATAGTAAAACGATTTATAATTCTTTGGATATATATCCAGTAATGGGATTGCTGGGTCAAATGGAAATTCTATTTCTAGGTACTTGAGGAATCACCACACTCTCTTCTAATGGTTGAACTATTTTACACTCCCACCAACAGTTTAAGAGTGTTCCTATTTTGCCACATCCTCTCCAGCATCTGCTGTCTCCAGATTTTTTAATGATCGCCATTCTAACTGGCGTGAGATTGTATCTCAATGTGGTTTTGATTTGCAAGTCTGTAAGGACCAGTGATGATGAGCATTTTTTCATTTGTTTGTGGGCCTCATATATGTCTTCTTGTGTAAAATATCTGTTCATATCCTTTGCCCATTTTTGAATGGGCTTGTTTGTTTTTTTACCAGTAAATGTGTTTGAGTTCTTTTAAATTCTGTATATCAGCCCTTTGTCAGATGCGTATACCTCAAAGACTTTTTCTCATTCTGATGGTTGCTGATTCACTCTGGTGACTGCTTCCTGTGCTGTGCAGAAGCTGTTGAGTTTGATTAGGTCCTATTTGTCTATTTTGGCTTTTGTTGACAATGCTTTTGGTGTTTTGTCATGAAGTCCTTGACTATTCCTATGTCCCGAATGGTTTTGCCTTGATTTTCTTCTAGGGTTTTTAAGGTTTCAGGTCTTTTTTTTTCTTTTTTCGTGCGTTATTTCAATTTTCTTGTATTAAGAACAGGAAGGACGACCATTTCTTTAAATAACAAACTATACAAATAAAAAGAGCAGAAATAAGATGGAATGGTTTTGATGAAAACAAACTGGTGGATTCAATAAATAATGTAAATTGCTTTTGTGCTAAAATAGAACTCTTGTTTCATATATATATATATGAAACTCTTGTTTCAACTATATATATATATATATATAGTTCAGTGATCTTTATGGTATCCAGAAAAAGCCAAAGCTATTATAATTAAACATAGAAAAATACCATTTATCAATAAAACTAAAAAAATGGCCAGTGCTGAGCTTATAAACCACATATAATATATACATCATTTAATAAAATTAACTAAGAAAGTAAATTTCAAGTTCTTTGTAATACAAATACACAATTAAAAATATTTCTCCATTTCCTACCCTTACATCGAAGACATCTCATATTTAGGACAAAATTAAAAATGGAAGCATAGTTACCGGTTTTCAGAGATGATTTTGAGATGGTTAGATACCGGAGAGCTAACTCTACTATACAAAGCTGAGTTATTTAATTATAAAATGAAAGATTTTTTTCCCTATACGTGTGGTTTCAGGTCTTATGTGTAAGTCTTTAATCCATCTGGATTTAATTTTAATGTAAGGTGTCAGTAAGGGATCCAGTTTCTGCTTTCTGCACATGGCTAGCCAGTTTTCCCAACACCATTTATTAAACAGGAAATCCTTTTCCCATTGCTTGTTTTTGTCTGGTTTATCAAAGATTATATGGCTGTAGATATGTTGTATTGCCTCTGACGCCTCTGTTCTGTTCCATTGGTCTATATCTCTTTTTTGGTACCAGCACCATGCTGTTTTGATTACTGTAGCCTTGTAGTATAGTTTGAAGTCAGGTAGTTTGATGCCTCCCGCTGTGTTCTTTACGCTTAGAATTGACTTGACTATGCGGGCTTTCTTTTGGTTCCATATGAAATTTATGGTGGTATTTTCCAGTTCTGTGAAGAAATTCAATGGTAGTTTGATGGAGATAGCATTGATTGTGTAAATTACTTTGGGCAGTATAGCCATTTTCAAGATGTTGATTCTTCCTAACCACGAACATGGAATGTTTCTCCATCTGTTTGTGTCCTCTCTTATTTCGTTGAGCAGTGGTTTGTGGTTTTACTTAAAGATGTCCCTTACGTTCCTTGTGAGTTGTATTTTTAGGTATTTTATTTTTTTTGTAGCAATTGTGAATGGCAGGTTTTTCTTGATTTGGTTCTCTTTAAGTCTGTTATTGGTGTATAGGAATGCTTGTAATTTTTGCACATGGAATTTATATCCTGAGACTTTACTTAAGTTGCTTATCAGTTTCAGGAGTTTTTGTGCTGACCTGATAGGGTCTTCTAGGTATACTACCATGTCGTCTGCAAATAGACATTTTGGCTTCCATTTTTCCTATTTGAATACCATTTATTTCTTTTTCTTGCCTGATTGCTCTGGCTAGAACTTCTAGTACTATGTTGAATAGGAGTGGTGAGAGAGGGCATCCTTGTCTAGTGCCGGATTTCAAAGGGAATGCTTTCAGTTTTGCCCATTACGTATGATATTGGCTGTTGGTTTGTCGTAAATAGCTTTTATTACTTTGATATATGTTCCATCAATACCAATTTTATTGAGGGTTTTTAGCATAAAGTGATGTTGAAATTTGTCACATGCCTTCTCTGTGTCAATTGAGATAATCATGTGGTTTTTGTTTTTGGTTCTGTTTATGTGGTGAATTACATTTATAGATTGCGTGTGTTGAAAATCCTTGCTTCCCCGGGATGAATCCTGCTTGAACATGATCGATAAGTTTTTTAATGTGCTGTTGCAGTCTGTTTGCCAGTATTTTATTGAAGATTTCTCAATCTATGTTCATCATGGATATTGGCCTGAAGTTTTATTTTCTTGTTGAGTCTCTGCCAGGTTTTGGTATCAGGATGATGTTGGTCTCATAAAATGATTTGGGAAGGGTTCCTCTTTTGAATTATTTGGAATAGTTTCAGAAGGAATGGTACCAGATCCTCTTTGTGTGTCTGGTAGAATTCAGCTGTGAACCCATCTGACCTGGGCTTTTTTGTGTGGTAGGCTCTTAATTGCTGCCTCAACTTCAGACCTTGTTATTGGTCTATTCATAGTTTTGGCTTCCTCCTGGTTTAGGCTTGGGAGGACACAGGCGTCCAGGAATTTATCCATTTCTTCCTGATTTACTAGTTTATGTGCATAGAGTTGTTTGTAGTATTCTCTGATGATGGTTTGAATTTCTGTGGAATCTGTGGTGATTTCCATTATCGTTTTTATTGCATCTATTTGGTTGTTCTCTTTTCTTTTTATCAGTCTGGCTAGTGGTCTGTCTATTTTGTTGATCTTTTCAAAAACCAGCTCTTAGATTTATTGATTTTTGAAGGGTTTTTCTTGTCTCTATCTCCTTCAGTTCTGCTCTGATCTTAGTTATTTCTTGTCTTGGCTAGGTTTTGAGCTTTTTGATCTTGCTCCTCTAGCTCTTTCAATTTTGATGATAGGGTGTCAATTTTGGATCTCTCGACTCTTCTCATGTGGGCACTTATTGCTATATATTTTCCTCTACAGACTGCTTTAAATGTGTCCCAGAAATTCTGGTACACTCTGTCTTCGTTCTCGTTGGTTTCAAAGAACTTCTTTATTTCTGCCTTCATTTCATTGTTTATCAATCAACATTCAAAGCCAGTTGTTCAGTTTCCATGAAGCTGTGCGGTTCTGAGTTATTTTCTGAATTCTGAGTTCCAACTTGATTGCACTATGGTCTGAGAGACTGTTTGTTATGATTTCAGTTGTTTTGCATTTGCTGAGGTGCTTTACTTCCAATTATGTGGTCAGTTTTGGAGTAGGTGTGATGTGGTGCTGAGAAGAATGTATATTCTGTGGATTTGGGGTGGAGAGTTCTGTAAATGTCTATCAGGTTTGCTTGTTCCAGGTCTGAGTTCAAGTCCTGGATATCCTTGTTAATTTTCTGTCTGGTTGATCTGTCTGCTATTGACAGTGGAGTGTTAAAGTCTCTCCACTATTATTGTGTGGGTCTAAGTCTCTTTGTAAGTCATTAAGAACTTGCCTTATATATCTGGGTGCTCCTACATTGGGTCCATATATATTTAGAATCGTTAGCTCTTCTTGTTGTATCGATCCTTTTACCATTATGTAATGACCTTCTTTGTCCTTTTGATCTTTGTTGCTTTAAAGTCTATTTTATCAGAGATGAGAATTGCAACTCCTGCTTTTTTGCTCTCCATTTGCTTGGTAAATCTTCCTCCATCCTTTTATTTTGAGCCTTTGTGTATCTTTGCGTGTGAGTTGGGTTTCCTGGATAGAGCACACCGATGGGTTTTGGTTTTTTATCCAATTTGCCAGTCTGTGTCTTTTGATTGGTGCATTTAGCCCATTTACATTTAGGGTTAATATTGTTATGTGTGAATTTGATACTGCCATTTTGATGCTAGCTGGCTGTTTTGCCCATTGGTTCATGTAGATTCTTCATTTTGTTGATGGTCTTTAGCATTTGGTATGCTTTTAGGATGGCTGGTACTGGTTGTTTCTTTCTATGTGTAGTGCCTCTTTCAGGAGCTCTTGTAAAGCAGGCCTAGTGGTGACAAAATCTCTGAGTACTTGCTTGTTCATGAAGGATTTTATTTTTCCTTCACTTATGAAGCTCAGTTTGGCTGGATATGAAATTCTGGGTTGAAAGTTCTTTTCTTTAAGGATGTTAAATATTGGCCCCCACTCTTCTGGCTTGTAGAGTCTCTGCCGAGAGATCTGCTGTGAGTCTGATGGGCTTCCTTGTGGGTGACCCGACCTTTCTCTGGCTGCCCTTAGTATTTTCTCCTTCATTTCAACCCTGGTGAATCTGACGATTATGTGCCTTGGGGTTGCTCTTCTTGGAGTATCTTTGTGGTGTTCTCTGTATTTCCTGGAGTTGAGTATTGACCTGTCTTGCTAGGTTGGGGAAATTTTCCTGGATAATATCCTGAAGAGTGTTTTCCAGCTTGATTCATTCTTCATCACATTCTGGTACACCTATCAAACGTAGGTTGGGTCTCTTCACATAGTCCCACATTTCTTGGAGATTTTGTTCATTCCTTTTGTGCTTTTTTCTTTAATCTTGGTTTCGTTTTATTTCATTGAGTTGATCTTCAACTTCTGATATTCTTTCTTCTGCTCGGTCAATTCGGCTGTTGAAACTTGTGCATGCTTCACGACGTTCTCATGTTGTTTTTCAGCTCCTTCAATTCATTCATATTCCTCTCTAAGTTGTCCATTCTTGTTATCAATTCCTCAAATCTTTTTCAAGATTCTTAGTTTCTTTGCACTGATTTTGAACATGTTCTTTTAGCTCAATGAAGTTTCTCGTTATCCACTTTCTGAAGTCTGATTCCATCATTTCATCACACTCATTCTCAGTCCAGCTTTGTTCCCTTGCTGGTGAGGAGTTTTGGTCCTTTGTAGGAGGTGAGGTGTTTTGGTTTCGGGTGTTTTCCTCCTTTTTGCGCTGGTTTCTTCCCATCTTTATGGATTTATCCACCTGTCGTCTTAATAGTTGCTGATTTTTCAATTAGGTCTCTGTGTGGATGCTGAGATTGTTGATGATGAAGTATTTCTGTTACTTAGTTTTTCTTCTAATGGTCTAGCCCTTCTGCTGTATGAGTGCTGAGGTCCACTCCAGGCCCTTCTTGTCTGGAGTATTCCTGTAGCAGCTGTGGATCAGTGAGGGATGATACCAGTTTCTTCTTCTGCTGTCTTTGTTCCAGAATGATGCCCGCCAAGGGTCAGTCTGATTAGTCCTTTTTTGCTGTGACTCTTTTGATATACAGGGGTCATGGAGCTTTTTGAGGAGATGGTCTGTGCTTTATAGGAGCTCCAGTGCTGAGCTGTGAGCTCCGTTGTTCATTCAGGGTTGTTGGGAGGTTGTTTATGTCTGCTGCAATAGAACTCATAAAACACCACGCTTTTTTTCCCCCTTAGATGCTCTGTTTCAGGGAGTTGAGGCTTTCTTTATGAGTATCTGTTGCACTGTCCTGCCCCACTAGGTGGCAGTCTATTCACTATTTGCCTGCCGGGGCTCTGACCTGCTATCGTGGGTCCACCCTGTTGCTGCTGGGCCCAGTTCTGCTGTGGAGCGCTCCCCCCTCCTGGTGGAGTCTCTGTTATGGCAGGTTGCCTTGGCAACGGCAGGCTGAGTCATACCTGGGCGGTACTTCAGTAGGGGCGGATTGGGTCAGCAATGGCAGACACCCCTCCCTTACCGGGCTGCACCATCCTAGATGCCGGCAGCAAAACTCTCAGCCCCAAGCACTTCCAGTCACCGCCCTGCTTGTCCCCGTGAGGGTGGGACCTGCCGAACCTGATCACCCAGCTCCCTGCCTCAGAGTCCATCCTCTCTCTCTCCGTCTCCGTGAGCTGAAAGGTCGACTCTCTCACTGGCGCCCCAGTAGCCTGCGGATAGGGCACTGGGATCCATGCGATCTCCTGTGCTGCTGCCCACTTCACCAGCTCAGATCAGGCTTCCCAGGAAACTCCTGGTCTGGCTCACTGTCCAAGTCCCCTTCAATCAGATGGATGCGCCAATCGGCCCTTCAAACTCTCAGATTGCCAGTTTAACAGGGTACCCAGAACAGTGAGTTCTGTGCTGGGTCCTGCTGTGGCGCTGGCTAAAGTGGCCACTCGAGCCAGCTGCGTTAGCCGGCTTTACTAGTGTCCTGTGTCTCTCCTACACCTGGGACTCTCAACTCTCTGTGGGCTAAAAAGGTCCATCCGAGAATGCGGCTAGGACTCACCCTCTGCGCCGTCACTGAGAACTGCAATCCTGAGTGGCTTCTATGACGCCATCTTGCAACTCCTCCACAGGTATATTTTTCACAGAGGCTCTGAAACTTTCACCATATATAATTGTTTCCTGACTAGTACACAGGTATGTATTATTGACTCTGACTCTAAATATTTGTTCATAAGAAATAAACTAGTCACTATTCCGAAGCTGTGTATTACTCACACAGGCTTTGATTTTGTGGCCATATAAAATAGACTAGTGTCTATTTCACACGTGTGCATAATTTCCTGAGGCTGTAAATGAGAGGCTATATACTGTAGACCCCTAACACTTCCCCAGGTGTGTGTTACTTACTGAGGCTCCTCTTGTTTGACCATATGAAACAGGATGCTGTCTGTCATAAATATTTGTATTATTCAGTGAATCACTGAATGAGTGGCTATATGAAATAGACTGCTGAGTACTTCACATTTGTTCATTATTCACTGAGGTTATGAGTCAGTGGCCATATGAAATGGAATCCTGACTAATACATACATGCATATTACCCACTGAGGCTATGAATGAGTGTCCAAATGAAATAGACTCCTGGCTGCTCAACTGCTGTGCATTATTTACTGATGCTCTGAATGAATGTCCATCGAAAGCAGACTCCAAATTATTCTCCAGGTGTGTATTATTCAGAGAGTCTCAAAAGATGTGGCCATATTAATTAGATACCTTGCTATATCAAGGGTCTCTCTTATTCACCGAGGCTCTGAATATGTGTCTACATGACATAGACTCCTGACTACACCACATTATTCAGTGACACTCCGAATAAGAGGCCACATGAAGAAGTCTCCTGACTATTCCACAGGTGTGCATTACTTAGTGAGACTCGGAATGAGGAGATAAAAGAAAATACTGACAATTTCTCTATGTGTGTACATTTAGTGAGGCTCTCAATGAGTGGCCACATAAAAAAGATTTCCGACTATTCCTCAGGTGGGCATTATTCAGTGATTCTCTGAATGAGTGGCCATAAAAAATAGACTCCAGACTATATCACAAGTATGTAATATTCAGTGAGGCTGTGAAAGAGGGGCCATATGAAACAGACTTCTAATTACTCCACATGTGCCTTATTCACTGTTTGTCTGAATGAGTAGATATATGACATAGACTCCTGATTATTCTCTATGTAACCATTATTCAAACAGGTTCTGTATGAGTGTCCATACCAAATAGACTACTGACACTCCCTTAGGTGTGTATTACTCAGCGTTACACAGTATTAGAGTTCATATGAAATAGACTCCTGACTATCACCCAGGTGTGGTATCATTCAGGAAGAAACTTAATTGTGGCTATCTACAGCATCCTGATTAACTCCATTAAAGTTCATTATTCACTGAAACTTTGAATGAGAGGCCATATACAATAGACACCTGACTATTGATCCATTGTGAGTTATTCAATATGTATCTAAATGAGTGGTAGTATGAAATAGAATCCTGAGGATTCCCTAGGTGTGTATCATTCAGGGAGGCATAGAATGAGTGGCCATAGAAAAAATTCTCCACTATTATTCTGGTGTGGATTATTCACTGAGGCTCTATATGAGTGGCTACATGAAGCAGACTCTTAACTCTTCCCCAGGTGTGTATTATTGAATGAGACTCTGACTAAATGGGCATATAAAACAGACTCAGGTGTATTGCCCAGGTGTTCATTACTTACAGAGACTCTGAAGTTGTAGCCACTGGAAGTAGACCCTTGACTCTTTCTGAGGGGAGTATTATTCACAGAGGCCCTGAAATAGTGGCCATGTGAAAGAGATTCCTGACTTATCAGATATACATAGTATTCACTAAAACACTGAAAGAGTGGCCTTATGAAATAGACCACATTTTACTCCACAGGTGTGCATTATTTTTGACTCTCCAAATGAATCACCATATAAAATAGACTAGTGATTATTCTCCACAAGGGCAGTATTCAAAGAGGTTCTGTATGAGTGTCCATATCAAATAGTCTCCTGACTCTCAAACATGTGTGTATCATTCACGAAGCTGCTTCATTTGGGACTACCTTAAATAGGGTCCTACTACTTACAGCTGTTTATTACACAATGAAGCTCTGAACGAGAGGCCATATGATATAAACTGCTTACTATTGACCCATTGTGCATTATTCTGTTATGCTGTGATTGAGTGGCCATATGACATGGACTCTGACTATTCCCAATGTGTGTATTCTTCAGTGAGTTTCTGAACGAGTGACCACATAAAATAGATGCCTGACTTTATCCTCTTGACTATTTCTCAGCGCTGCTTTTTCCACTTAGTCACTTGGTGAAAAGTCCTATCAAATTGTCTCCAGATTATTCCCCAGGTGTGCATCATTCAGTAAGTCTCTGAATATGTGGCTGTATATAATAGAATCCTGAGTATTTTCCAGATATTTATGATTCCTCAGTGAGGTTCTGAGTAAGTGACCATGTGAAGTACACTTTTGAATTTTCCATAGGTCTGTATTATTCTGTGAGGCTGTGAATGAGTAGCCATAAAATACAGACTCCTATATACTCCTCAGGCGTTCATGTTTACATTCGGTTCTAAATGGGTGGATATACGAAATAAAATCCTGAATTTTCCCAAGGTGTATGTTATTCTGTTAGGCTCTGAGTATGTGCTATATAAAAGAGCATTCTGACTACAATACAGGTGTTCTTTATTCAGTGAAGCTCTGAAATAGATGCCACATGTAATAGCGTCCTTATTATCGCTAAGGTATGTATTATTCACTGAGGCTTGGAAATGTTAGCCATATAAAATTGTTTCCTGACTAGTACACAGGTGTGTATTTTTGACTCTGTCTCTAAATATTTGTCCATATGGAATAAACTAGTAACTATTCCAAAGTTGTGTATTACTCACTCAGGCTTTAATTTTGTGGCCATATAAAATAGTCTAGTTTCTATTCCACACGTGTGGATTATTTTCTGAGGCTGTAAATGAGAGGCTATATACAGTAGACCCCTAACACTTCCCCAGGTGTGTGTTACTCTGTGAGGCTCTTCTTTTGTGACCATATGAAACAGCATGCTGTCTATCTTAAATATTTGTATTATTCAGTGAATCGCTGAATGAGTGACTGTATGAAACAGAATGCTGAGTACTTCACATTTGTGCATTATTCATTGAGGTTATGAGTCAGTGGCCATATGAAATGGAATCCTGACTAATCCAAACATGCATATTATCCACTGAGGCTATGAATGAGTGTCCAAATGAAATAGACTCCTGGCTATTCAACCGGTGTGCATTATTTACCAATGCTCTGAATGAATGTCCATCGAAAACAGACTCCAAACTATTCTCCAGGTATGTTTTATTCAGAGAGTCTCAAAAGATGTGGCCATATTAATTAGATACCTTGCTATATCAAGGGTCTCTCTTATACACGGAGGCTCTGAATATGTGTCTACATGACATAGACTCATGACTACACCACATTATTCAGTGACACACCGAAACAAGCCACATGAAGAAGTCTCCTGACTATTCCACAGTTGTGCATTACTTAATGAGACTCTGAATGAGGGGATAAAAGAAAATCCTCACTGAATAAGCGAGACCCTTGATATATCAAAGAATCTAATTAGTATGGGCACATATTTTGAGCATCTCTGAATAATTCACACCTGGAGAATAACTTGGAGTCAGTTTTCAATGGACATTCATTCAGAGCCTCGGTAAATAATGCACACCTGTTTAGTAGCCAGGAGTCTATTTCATTTGGACAATCATTCATAGCCTCAGTGGATAATATGCACTGTTGGATTAGTCAGGATTACATTTCATATGGCCTCTGACTCATAACCTCAGTGAAAAATGCACAAATGTGAAGTACTCAGCTGTCTGTTTCATATAGCCACTCATTCAGAGATTCACTGAATAATACAAATATTTAAGAAACACAGCATACTGTTTCATATGGTCACACAATAAAAGACTCACTGAGTAACACATATTTGGTGAAGTGGTAGGGGTATACTCTTTATAGTCGCAGATTTACAGCCTCAGAGAATAATGCATATTCATTCAGAGCCTCGGTAAATAATGCACACCTGTTGAGTAGCCAGGAGTCTATTTCATTTGGACACTCATTCATAGCCTCAGTGGATAATATGCACGTTTGGATTAGTCAGGATTCCATTTCATATGGCCACTGAATTGTAACATCAGTGAATAATGCACGAATGTGAAGTACTCATCAGACTATTTGATATATCATACATCTTGAAGAAAGTCAGAATTCTATTTCGTATAGACACTCATTTAGAGCTGAATGTAAAAAAGGGATTGATATATCCCTTGATATATCAAGGAATCTTATTAGTATGGGCACATCTTTTGAACCTCTCTGAATAATACACACCTGGAGAATACTTTGGAGTCTGTTTTTGATGGACATTCATCCAGAGCCTCGTAAATAATGCACACCTGTTGAGAAGCAAGGAGTCTATTTCATTTGGACATTCATGCATAGCCTCAGTGAATAATATGCACGTTTGGATTAGTCAGGATTCCATTTGATATGGCCACTGACTCATAACCTCAGTGAATAATGCACAAATGTGAAGAACTCAGCAGTCTGTTTCATATAGCCACTCATTCAGAGATTCACTGAATAATACAAATATTTAAGAGAGACAGCAACTGATTCATATGGTCACACAAGACGAGCCTCACTGAGGAACACATATTTGGTGAAGTGGTAGGGGTCTACTGTATATAGCCTCCCATTTCCAGCCTAGGGATTAATGAACACTTATGAAATAGACACTAGTTTATTTTATATGGACACAAAAACAAAGCCTAAGTGAGTGATACACAACTTCGGAATAGTGACCAGTTTATTCCATATGAACAAATATTTAGAGTCACAGTCAATAATACCCACCTGTTGAATTTTGTCAAATGCCTTCTCTGCGTCAATTGAGATAATCATGTGGTTTTTGTTTTTGCTTCTGTTTATGTGGTGAATTACATTTATAGACTTGCATATGTTGAACCAGCCTTGCATCCCCGGGATGAATCCTACATGATCATGATGAATAAGTTTTCTAATGTGCTGTTGCAATCGATTTGCCAATATTTTATTGAAGATTTTTGCATCTATGTTCATCATGGGCAAAAACTGGAAGCATTCCCTTTGAAATCCGGCACTAGACAAGGATGCCCTCTCTCACCACTTCTATTCAACATAGTACTGGAAGTTCTAGCCAGAGCAATAAGGCAAGAAAAAGAAATAAAGGGTATTCAAATAGGAAAGATGGAAGCCAAATTGTCTCTCTTTGCAGACGACATGATAGTATACCTAGAAGACCCCATCACCTCAGCCGAAAAGCTCCTGCAACTGATAAGCAACTTCAGCAAAGTCTCAGGATATAAAATCAATGTGCAAAAATCACAAGCATTCCTATACACCAATAACAGACTTAAAGAGAACCAAATTAAGAACCAACTGCCATTCACAATTGCTACAAATAAAATAAAATACCTAGGAATACAACTCACTAGGAATGTAAGGGATCTCTTTAAGGAAAACTACAAACAACTGCTCAACGAAATAAGAGAGGACACAAACAGATGGAGAAACATTCCATGTTCGTGGTTAGGAAGAATCAATATTGTGAAAGTGGCTATACTGCCCAAAGTAATTTACACATCTAATGCTATCCCCATCAAACTACCATTGAATTTCTTCACAGAACTGGAAAAAAACACCATGAATTTCATATGGAACCAAAAAGGAGCCCGCATAGCCAAGTCAATTCTAAGCAAAAAGAACACAGCGGGAGGCATCACGCTACCAGACTTCAAACTATACTACAAGGCTACAGTAATCAAAACAGCATGGTACTGGTACCAAAACAGAGATATAGACCAATGGAACAGAACAGATGCATCGGAGGCAACACAACATATCTACAACCATATTGTCTTTGATAAACCAGACAAAAACAGTCAATGGGGAAAGGATTCCCTATTTAATAAATGGTGTTGGGAAAACTGGCTAGCTATGTGCAGAAAGCAGAAACTGGACCCCTTTCTGACACCTTACACTAAAATTAACTCCAGATGGATTAAAGACTTGAACGTAAGACCTGATACCATAAAAACCCTAGAAGAAAATCTAGGCAAAACCATTCAGGACATAGGAGTAGGCAAGGACTTCATAAACAAAACACCAAAAGCATTGGCAACAAAAGCCAAAATAGACAAATGGGACCTAATCAAACTCCACAGCTTCTGCACGGCAAAAGAAACAGTCACTAGAGTGAATCGGCAACCATCAGAATGGGAAAAAAATCTTTGCAGTTTACACATCTGACAAAGGGCTGATATCCAGAATTTACAAAGAACTCAAACAGATTTACAGAAAAATAAACAAGCCCATTCAAAATGGGCAAAGGATATGAACAGAAAATTTACAAAAGAAGACATACATGAGGCCAACAAACATATGAAAAAATGCTCATCATCATTGGTCATTAGAGAGATGCAAATCAAAACATCATTGCGATATCATCTCACACCAGTTAGAATGGCGATCATTAAAAATCTGGAGACAGCAGATGCTGGAGAGGATGTGGAGAAATAGGAACACTCTTACACTGTTGGTGGGAATGTAAATTAGTTCAACCATTGTGGAAGACAGTGTGGCGATTCCTCAGGGACCTAGAAATAGAAATTCCATTTGACCCAGCAATCCCATTACTGGGTATCTATCCAAAAGACTATAAATCATTCTACTATAAGGACACATGCACACGAATGTTCATTGCAGCACTGTTTACAATAACAAAGACCTGGAACCAACCCAAATGCCCATCGATGATAGACTGGACTGGGAAAATGTGGTACATATATACCATGGAATATTATGCAGCAATCAAAAATGATGAGTTTGTGTCCTTTGTAAGGATATGGATCAATCTGGAGAACATCATTCTCAGCAAACTGACACAAGAACAGAAAAAGAATTACTGCATATACTCACTCATAGGTGGGTGAGAAAAATGAGAACACATGGACACAGAGAGGCGGTCTACTATACAGTGGGGACTGTTGGGGGAAATGGGAGAGGGACAGTGGGGGTCTGGGGCGGATAGCCTGGGGATGAATACCAAGTGTGGGTGAAGGGGAGGAAGGCAGCAAAACACTGCCATGTGTGTACCTATGCAACTATCTTGCACGTTCTGCACATGTACCCCAAAACTTATAAAGCAATAAAAATTAAAATAATAATAATAATATTAATAATAATACCCACCTGTGTAGTATTGAGAAAACAATTTTATATGGATAAAGTTTCAGAGCCTTGGTGAATAATACATACCTGAGAAATACTTAGGACGCTATTACATGTGACATGTAATTCAGAGCTTCATTGAAAAAGGAACACCTGTATTGTAATCAGAATGCCATTTTATATAGCCACATACTCAGAGCCTAACAGAGTAACATACATCTTTGGGAAGTCAGATTCTATTTCGTATAGCCACTCATTTGAAGAATGTAAAAACGCACGCCTGAGGAGTATATAGGTGTCTCTATTTTATGGCCACTCATTGAGAGCCTCACAGAAAAATACAGACCTATGGAAATGCCAGGAGTGTACTTTACATGGTTACTTATTCACATCCTCAGTGAAGAATCATATATATCTGAAAAATACTCAGAATTCTATTAAATGTAGCCACATATTCAGAAACTGACAGCATAATGCACACCTTCGGCATAGTCTCAAGACTATTTGATAGAACCATTCACCCAGCGACTCTTTGGAAAATGCAGAGCTGAGAAATAGTCAAAAGAGTAGAGTGAGTAGTCTATTTTATGTGGTCACTCGTTCAGAAACTCTGAAGAATACACACATTCGGAATAGTCAGAGTCCATGTCATATGGCCACTCAGTCAAAAATTACAAAATAATGCAAATGGGACAATAGTAAAAAGTTTATATCATATGGCC
>CM038404.1:33848449-33876924 GCA_021498475.1 Saguinus midas | reverse complement strand
TAATTTGATGAAAAATAAAACTATTCAAACTATTCAAACCAGATCAAGTATGCTACCCTGAAGTTACACCACTAGCTAATAGTTTACAAGGTAAGTAATTGGTTTCTCCCCAGGCTCAAGGGTCCCTGATCAGGTTAAATAAAGCAAAGAATCCATAAGCCCTGTGAAATTTAGAAACTCATAGAAAAGTCTCAGATCTTTCTTTGTCTGACATTAGCCAATTATGCAGATACAGGATTCGAAAGTAAATAAGTTTTGGAAACCAAAGTTTCTTTCCAGTAGGCCCCCTCTAAGAGTCTGACTTGTTCATGTCGATTGTAAATGCACAAGAAGTAGAAGAGGAAATGGGAGGACGTGTCCATGATAAGCCGTGATTCCCAAAGTGATTTGACATGGAAACCCAATGCCACCTCATACATTTTTCAAAGGGCTAGTGTTCTCTGGAATAACTTTAGGAACATGCTGTTTGATAGTCACATTCCATTTATAAGGAACACATCAGTAGCTCAGAGCATCAGGCAAAAATTCTTATTATTAGGTTATACTTCTGTTGCATATTCCTTGATACTAGTACAAAAGTGAAGGCTTGTCTGTCTTACTAATTGAAAAAATCTTAGCCATGTATGCCATATGGCATGACCCAGGAATGAGCTACATGACCGTCTTACTGTGAACAGGGAAAGAGATGACTCACAAGCAGCAGTTCCGAATGTGTAAACCTTTTGCTCCATCCTGCCCAGCAGCTTACGTCTGAAAACTTCCCTGGACTAAGCCTGCCATAGGTTCTTTTTCACCTTCCCCTCTGACTGCCTTAGGGAGTGGCCAAACCCAGGGCCCAGACTCACCAAACAGTGAAGGATTTCTAGAGACACTTTAGATGCTCTTAATGCATGAAAATGGGTATATTGCCCAAAGTAATTTACACAATCAATGGTATCCCCATCAAACTACCATTGAATTTCTTCACAGATCTGGACAAAACCACCATGAGTTTCATATGGAACCAAAAAAGAGCCCGCTAGCCAAGTCAATTCTAAGCAAAAAGAACACAGTGGGAGGCATCACACTACCAGACTTCAAAAATACTACAAGGCTACAGTAATCAAAACAGCATGGTACTGGTACCAAAACAGAGATATAGACCAATGGAACAGAACAGAAGCATCGGAGGCAACACAACATATCTATAACCATATTATCTTTGATAAACCAGAAAAAACCAGCAATGGGGAAAATATACCCTGTTTAATAAATCGTGTTGGGAAAACTGGCTAGCCATGTGCAGAAAGCAGAAACTGGAACCCTTCCTGACACCTTACACTAAAATTAACTCCAGATGGATTAAAGACTTAAACATAAGACCTGACACCATAAAAACCCTAGAAGAAAATCTAGGCAAAACCATTCAGGACATAGGAGTAGGCAAGGATTTCATGAAGAAAACACCAAAAGCATTGGCAACAAAAGCCAAAATAGACAAATGAGACCTAATAAAACTCCACAGCTTCCGCACGGCAAAAGAAACAGTCACTAGAGTGAATCAGCAACCATCAGAATGGGAAAAAATCTTTGCAGTTTACACATCTGACAAAGGGCTGATATCCAGAATTTACAAAGAACTCAAACAGATTTACAGGAAAAAAACAAACAAGCCCATTCAAAAATGGGCAAAGGATAGGAACAAACACTTTACCAAAGAAGACATACATGAGGCCAACAAACATATGAAAAAAATGCTCATTATCACTGGTCATTAGAGAGATTCAAATCAAAACCACATTGAGATACTATCTCACCCCAGTTAGAATAACGATCATTAAAATATCTGGAGACAGCAGATGCTGGAGAGGATGTGGAGAAATGGGAACACTCTTACACTGTTTGTAGGAGTGTAAATTAGTTCAACCATTGTGGAAGACAGTGTGGCAATTCCTCAAAAACCTAGAAATAGAAATTCCATTTGACCCAGCAATCCCATTACTGGGTATATATCCAAAGGACTATAAATCGTTATACTATAAGGACATATGCACACGAATGTTCATTGCAGCACTGTTTACAATAGCAAAGAACTGGAACCAACCCAAATGCCCAACGATGATAGACTGGACTGGGAAAATGTGGCACATATACACCATGGAATATTATGCAGCAATCAAAAATGATGAGTTTGTGTCCTTTGTAAGGACATGGATGAATCTGGAGAACAGCATTCTCAGCAAACTGACCCAAGAACAGGAAAAGAAATACCGCATATACTCACTCATAGGTGGGTGAGAAAAATGAGAACACATGGACACAGAGAGGGGGTCTACTACACACTGCAGTCTATTGGGGGGGAATGGGTGAGGGACAGCAGGGGGGCTGGGGAGGGATAGCCTGGGGATGAATGCCAAGTGTGGGTGAAGGGGAGGAAGGCAGCAAAACACACTGCCATGTGTGTAACTATGCAACTATCTTGCACGTTCTGCACATGTACCCCAAAACCTATAATGCAATAAAAATTAAAAAAAGACTTCCGACTATTCCGCAGGTGTGAATTATTCAGTGATTCTCTGAATGAGTGGCCATAAAAATAAGACTCCAGACTATAGCACAAGTACATAGTATTCAGTGAGGCTGTGAAAGAGGGGCCATATGAAACAGACTTCTAATTACTCCACATTTGCCTTATTCACTGTTTGTCTGAATGAGTAGGCTATGACATAAACTCCTCATTATTCTCCATGTATCCATTATTCAAACAGCTTCTGTATGAGTGTCCATACCAAATAGACAACTGACACTCCATTAGGTGTGTATTACTCAGCATTACACAGTATTAGCGTTCAAATGAAATAGATTTTTGACTATCACCCAGGTGTGTATCTTTCAGAAAACAACATAATTTGTGGCTATCATATCAGTGTCCTGATAACTCCATAGAATTTCATTATTCACTGAAACTTTGAATGAGAGGCCATATACAATAGACACCTGACTATTGCTCCCCTGTAAATTATTCAATAAGGTTCTAAATAAGTGGTACTACAAAATAAAATCCTGAGGATTCCCTAGGTGTGTATCATTCATGGAGGCACAGAATGAGTGGCCATAGAAAAATTCTCCTTATTTATTCTGGTGTGGATTATTCACTGAGGCTCTATATGAGTGTCTACATGAAGCAGACTCTTCACTCTTCCCTAGGTGTGTATTATTGAATGAGACTCTGACTAAATGGGCATATAAAAGAGACTCAGTTGTATTGCCCAGGTGTTCATTTCTTAAAGAGACTGAAATTGTAGCCACTGGAAGTAGACCCTTGACTCTTTCTGAGGGGCATATTATTCACAGAGGACCTGAAAGAGTGGCCATGTGAAAGAGATTCCTGACTTATCAGATATATATAGTATTCAATAAAACACTGAAAGAGTGGCCTTATGAAGTAGACCCAATTTTACTCTACAGGCCTGCGTTAATTTTGACTCTCCAAACGAATCACCATATAAAATAGACTAGTGATTATTCACCACAAGGGCAGTATTTGAAGAGGTTCTGTATGAGTGGCCATATCAAATAGTCTCCTGTCTATCACACAGGTGTGTATCATTCACGGAGCTGCTTACTTTCGGTCTACCTTAAATCGTTTCCTACTACATTACAGCTGTGTGTTACACACTGAATTTCTGAATGAGAGGCCATATGATATAGACTCCTTACTATTCCCCGTTGTGCATTATCCTGTAATGCTGTGATTAAGTGGCCATATGACCTGGACTCTGACTATTCCCAAGTTGTGTATTCTTCAGTGAGTTTCTGAATGGTGACCACATAAAATAGACTCCTGACTCTATCCTCTTGACTATTTCTCAGCTCTGCATTTTCCACTGAGCTGGGTGAACGGTCCTATCAAATTGTCTCAGACTATTCCCCAGGTGCATTATTTCAGTGAGTCTCTGAATATGTGGCTATATAAAAGAATCCTGAGTTTTATCCAGATATATATGATTCTACACTGAGGTTCTGAATAAGTGACCATGGGAAGTACACTCCTGACGTTTACATAGGTCTGTATTATTCTGTGAGTGTCTGAATGTATGGCCATAAAACAGAGACTCCCATATACTCCTTAGGCGTGCGTTTTTTCATTCGGGTCTAAATGAGTGGCTATACGAAATAGAATCTTGACATTCTCCAAGGTGTATATTATTCTGATAGGCTCTGAGTATGTGGCTATATGAAATAGCATTCTGACTACAATACAGGTGTTTCTTATTCAATGAAGCTCTCAAATAGATGCCACAAGTAATAGCGTCCTAAGTATTCCTCAGTATGTATAATTCACCGAGGCTCTGAAACATTCACCATGTGAGTTTGTTTCCTGACAAGTAAACTGGTGTGTATTATTGAGTCTGACTCTAAATATATTTTCATATGGAATAAACTAGTATCTATTCCAAAGTTGTGTATTACTCACTCAGGCTTTGATTTTGTGGCCATATAAAATAGACTAATGTCTATTCCACATGTGTGCATTATTCCCTGAGGCTGCAAATGAGAGGCTATATACAGTAGAACCCTAACACTTCCCCAGGTGTGTGTTACTCAGTGAGGATCTTCTTGTGTGACCATATAAAACAGGATGCTGTCGATCTTAAATATTGGTATTATTCAGTGAATCTCTAAATGAGTGGATATATGAAATTGACTGCTGAATACTTCACATTTGTGCATTATCACTGAGTTTATGAGTCAGTGACCATATGAAATGAAGTCCTGATTAATCCAAACGTGCATATTATCCACTGAGGCTATGAATGAATGTCCAAATGAAATAGACTCCTTGCTACTTAACAGGTGTGCATTATTTACCGAGGCTCTGAATGAATGTGCATCGAAAACAGACTCCAATTATTCTCCAGGTGTGTATTATTCAGAGATGCTCAAAAGATGTGGCCATATTAATTAGATTCATTGCTATATCAAGGGTATCTTTTATTCACTGAAGCTCTCAATATGTGTCTACATGACATAGACTTCCTGACTACACCACATTATTCAGTGACACTATAAATGAGAGGACACAGGAGGAAGTCTCCTGATTATTCCGCAGGTGAGCTTCACTTAGTGAGAGTCTGAGTGGGGGGATAAAAGATAATTCTGACTATTTCATCAGGTGTGTACATTTAGTGAGGCTCTCAAAGAGTGGCCATAGAAAAAAGACTTTCGAGTATTCCACAGGTGTGCATTATTCAGTGATTTTCTGAATGAGTGGCCAAAAATAATAGACTCCAGACTACAGCAGAAATATGTAATATTCAGTTAGGCTGTGAAAGAGGGGCCGTATGAAGCAGATTTATAATTACTCCACAAGGGCCTTTTTCACTGTTTTTCTAAAGGAGTAGACGTATGATATAGACTCCTCATTATCCTTCATGTATAAATTATTAAAACAGGTTCTTTATGAGTGTCCATACCAAATAGACTACTGACACTCCCTTTGGTGTTTATTACTCAGCGTTACACCGTATTAGAGTTCATATGAAATATACTCCTTACTATCACCCTGGTGTGGTATAATTCAGGATGAACCTTAATTTGAGTCTATGATTACAGCGTCCTGATAACTCCATAGAAGTTCATTATTCACTAAAACTTTCAATGAGAGGCCATATAAAATAGGCAACTGACTATTGCTACATTATGAATTATTCAATAAAGTTCTAAATGAGTGCTAGTATGAAATAGAATCCTGAAGATTCCCCAGGAGAGTATCATTCAGGGAGGAAGAATGAGTGGCCATAAAAAAGTTCTCCATTATTATTCTGGTGTGGATTATTCACTGAGGTTCTATATGAGTGGCTACATGAAGCAGACTCTTAACTCTTCCCCAGGTGTGTATTATTGTATGAGACTCTGACTAAATGGGCATATAAAAGAGACTCAGGTGTATTGCCCAGTTATTCATTACTTACAGAGACTCTGAAGTTGTATCCACTGGAAGTAGACCCTTGACTCTTTCTGAGGGGGTTTTATTCACAGTGGCCATGAAAGTGTGGCCATGTGGAAGAGATTCCTGACTTATCAGATATACATAGTATTCCCTAAAACACTGAAAGGGTGGCCTTATGAAATAGACCCCATTTTACTTCACAGGTGTGTGTTAGTCTTTGACTCTCCAGACGAATCCCCATGTTAAATAGACTAGTGATTATTCCGGGCAAAGGCAGTATTCAAAGAGGTACTGTATGTGTGTCCATAACAAATAGTCTCCTGACTCTCACACACGTGTGTATCATTCATGGAGCTGCTTCATTTGGGGCTACCTTAAATAGGGTTTTACTACTTTAGAGCTATTTATTACACACTGAAACTCTGAATGAGAGTCCATATGATATAGACTCCTTACTATTGTGCCATAGTGCATTATTCTCTAATGCTGTGACTGAGTGGCCGTAGGACCTGGACTCTGACTATTACTAAGGTGTGTATTCTTCAGTGAGTTTCTGAACCAGTGACCACGTAAAATAGACTCCTGACTCTATCCTGTTGACTATTTCTCATCTCTGCATTTTCCACTGAGTCGCTGGGTGAATGGTCCTATCAAATAGTCTACAGATTATTCCCCAGGTGTGCATTATTCAGTGAGTCTCTGAATATGAGGCTATTTATAATAGAATCTGGAGTATTTTCCAGATATATATGATTATTCACTGAGGATCTGAATAAGTAACCATGTAATGTACACTGCTGATGTTTCCATAGGTCTGTATTATTCCGTGAGGCTCTGAATGAGTGGCCATAAAATACAGACTCCTATATACTCCTCAGGCGTGCGTTTTTGCATTCGGCTCTAAATGAGTGGCTAAGCGAAATGGAATCCTGACTTTCCCCAAAGTGTATGTTATTCTGTTAGGCTCTGAGTACGTGGCTATATGAAATAGCATTCTGAGTACAATACAGGTGTTCCTTATTCAATGAAGCTCTGAAATAAATGCCACATTAATAGCGTCCTGAGTATTCTGCAGGTATGTTTTATTCTCCAAGGCTCTGAAACGTTTGCCATATGAAATTGTTTCCTGACTAGTACACAGGTGTGTATTCGAAATACACTAATGACACTCCCTTAAATGTGTGTTACTCAGGGTTACACGTTATTAGAGTTCATATGAAATAGACTCCTGACTATCATCCTGGTGTATATCATTCAGGAAGTAACTGAATTTGTGTCTATCATGACAGCGTCCTGATAACTCCATAGAAGGTCATTATTCACAGAAACTTTAAATGATAGGCCATATAAAATAGAAACCTGAGATTGCTTCCAAGATGGCGTCGTAGAGGTGACTCTGGTTTGCAGCTATCAGTGAAGGCGAAGAGGGTGAGTCCTAGCTACATTCCTGGATGGTCCTATTTGGCCACAGAACTTTGAAAGTCCCAGGTTTTGGAGAGACACGGAACGCCAGTGCAGCCAGCTCGCATGCCCGGTTTGCTGGTGCCGCAATGCAGCGGCACTGGGCACAAAACTTACTTGTCTGGGTGTCCTGTTAAACCAGCAATCTGAGATTTGGAAGGGCAGATTGGCATGTCCATCTGATTAAATGGGATTTGGACAATGAACCAGACCAGGAGATTCCTGGGAAAGGTGATCTGAGCCGGTGCAGTGGGAAGCAGCACAGGAGACCCCAGGGATCCCAGTGCCCTAGCGGCAAACTACAGGGGCGCCAGTGAGAGAGTCGACCGTTCAGCTTGGGGAGAGGAAGAGAGAGAGAGAGAGAGGATGGACTCTGAGGCAGGGAGCTGGGTGATCGGGCTCCGCATGTCCCACCCTCACAGGGAGAAGCAGGGTGGCTATTGGAGGTGCTCGGGGCTGAGAGTTTTGCTGCCGGCACAGTTGAATTTAGGATGGTGCTGCCCAGTGGGGGAGGGGCGTACACCACTACAGACACAATCTGCCCCCACTCAAGTACTTCCCAGTGCTGATGCAGCATGACATTGCCGAGGCAACCTGCCATAACAGAGAGACTCTGCCAGCAGGGTGGAGTAGACCACAGCAGAACGGAGCCCCACCACAGAAGGGCAGACCCGCACTAACAGCGCAAATCCTAGGCAGGCAAATAATGAAAAGACTACCTCCTAGCCAGGCAGGACAGTGCAACAGATACTCACAAAGAAAGCCTCAACTCCCTGAGACAGAGCATATAAAGGGGAAAAAAGTGGGGGGTTATGAGTTCTGTTGCAGCAGATATAAACACATCCTCCCAGCAACCCTGAATAAACCACAGAGCACACAGCTCAGCACTGGAACTCCTATAAAGCACAGACTGTCTCCTCAAGCAGCTGCCTGACCCCTTTATATCCAAAGAGACACCTCCGCCAACAAAAGGACTAATCAGACTGACATTTGGCGGGAATCATTCTGGAACAAAGATAGCAGAAGAAAATCTGTTAGCATCCCTCACTGTTCCAAAGCTGCTACAGGTGTACCCCAGACAAGAAGGGCCTGGAGTGGATCTCAGCACTCCTACAGCAGAGGGGCTAGACAATTAGAAAGAAAATTAAGTAACAGAAATACTTCACATCAACAAACTGGGCATCCACTCAGAGACCCAATTGAAAAATCAGCAACTACTTAGACGACAGGTGGATAAATCCATAAAGATGGAAAGAAACCAGCCCAAAAAATGAAAACACCTGAAACCCAAACATCTTACCTCCTACAAAGGACCAAAACTCCTCACCAGCAAGGGAACAAAGCTGGATGGAGAAAGAGTGTGACATAATGACGGAATCAGACTTCAGAAAGTGGATAATGAGAAACTTCAGTGAGCTGAAAGAACATGTTCTAAATCAGTGCAAAGAAACTAAGAACCTTGAAAAAAGATTTGAAAAAGATTCGAGGAAATGATAACAGAATGGACAACTTAGAGAGAATATGAATGAATTGAAGGAGCTGAAAACACAACACGAGAACTTCGTGAAGCATGCACAAGTTTCAACAGCCGAATTGACCAAGCAGAAGAAAGAATATCAGAAGTCGAAGATCAACTCAATGAAATAATACAAGAAACCAAGATTAGAGAAAAAGCACAAAAAGGAATTAACCAAATTCCCCAAGAAATGTGGACTATGTGAAGGGACCCAACCTAAATTTGATAGGTGTACCAGGATGTGATGAAGAGAATGAATCCAAGCTGGAAAATTCTCTTCAGGATATTTTCCAGGAAAATTTTCCCCACCTAGCAAGAAAGGTCAATACTCAACTCCAGGAAATACAGAGAACACCACAAATATACTCCGAAAGAAGAGCAACCACAAGGCACATAATCATCAGATTCACCAGGGTTGAAATGAAGGAGAAAATACTAAGGGCAGCCAGAGAATAAGGTCGGGTCACCCACAAAGGGAATCCCATCAGACTCACAGCAGATCTCTCAGCAGAGACTCTACAAGCCAGAAGAGAGTGGGGGCCAATATTCAACATCCTTAAAGAAAAGAACTTTCAACCCAGAATTTCATATCCAGCCAAACTGAGCTTCATAAGTGAAGGAAAATAAAATTCTTCACGAACAAGCAAGTACTCAGAGATTTTGTCACCACTAGGCCTGCTTTACAAGAGCTCCTGAAAGAGGCACTACACATAGAAAGAAACAACCAGTACCAGCCATCCTAAAAGCATACCAAATGCTAAAGAGCATCAACAAAATGAAGAATGTACATGAACCAATGGGCAAAACAGCCAGCTAGCATCAAAATGGCAGTATCAAATTCACACATAACAATATTAACCCTAAATGTAAATGGGCTAAATGCACCAATCAAAAGACACAGACTGGCAAATTGGATAAAAAACCAAAACCCATCGGTGTGCTGTATCCACGAAACCCACCTCACACGCCAGGATACAAAAAGGCTCAATATAAATGAATGGAGAAAGATTTACCAAGCAAATGGAGAGCAAAAAAAAGGCAGGAGTTGCAATTCTCATCTCTGATAAAATAGACTTTAAAGCAACAAAGATCAAAAGAGACAAAGAAGGTCATTACATAATGGTAAAAGGATCGATACAACAAGAAGAGCTAAGGATTCTAAATATATATGGACCCAATGCAGGAGCACCCAGATACATAAGGCAAGTTCTTAATGACTTACAAAGAGACTTAGACTCCCACACAATAATAGTGGGAGACTTTAACACTCCACTGTCAATATCAGACAGATCAACCAGACAGAAAATTAACAAAGATATCCAGGACTTGAACTCAGACCTGGAACAAGCAAACCTGATAGACATTTACAGAACTCTCCACCCCAAATCCACAGAATATACATTCTTCTCAGCACCACATCACACCTACTCCAAAATTGACCACATAATTGAAAGTAAAGCACTCCTCAGCAAATGCAAAACAACTGAAATCATAACAAACAGTCGCTCAGACCATAGTGCAATCAAGTTGAACTCAGAATTCAGAAAATAACTCAGAACCGCATAGCTTCATGGAAACTGAACAACTGGCTCTTGAATGTTGATTGGATAAAAAATGAAATGAAGGCAGAAATAACAAAGTTCTTCAAAACCAAAGAGAACGAAGACACAATGTACCAGAATCTCTGGGACACATTTAAAGCAGTCTGTAGAGGAAAATATATAGCAATAAGTGCCCACATGAGAAGAGTGAAAAGATCCAAAATTGACACCCTATTGTCAAAATTGAAAGGCTAGGGAGCAAGATCAAAAAAGGTCAAAACCTAGCCAAAGACAAGAAATAACTAAGATCAGAGAAGAACTGAAGGAGATAGAGACAAGAAAAACCCTTCAAAAAATCAATAAATTCAAGAGCTGCTTTTTCGAAAAGATCAAAAAAATAGACAGACCACTAGCCAGACTGATAAAAAAGAAAAGAGAGAACAACAAAATAGATGCAAAAATAAAAGAACAATAAAGGGAAAATCACCACAGATGCCACAGAAATTCAAACCATCATCAGAGAATCCTACAAACAATTATACACACATAACCAAGTAAACCAGGATGAAATGGATAAACTCCTGGACGGCTGTGTCCTCCCAAGCCTAAACCAGGAGGAAGCTGAAACTATGAATACACCAATAAAATGGTCTGAAGTTGAGGCAGCAACTAAGAGCCTACCACACAAAAAAAGCCCAGGTCCAGATGGTTTCACAGCCAAATTCTTCCAGACACACAAAGAGAATCTGGTACCATTCCTTCTGAAACTATTCCAAATAATTCAATAAGAGGAAACCCTTCCCAAATCATTTTATGAGACCAACATCATCCGATCTCAAAACCCAACAGAGACTCAACAAGAAAAGAAAACTTCAGTCCAATATCCATGATGAACATAGATGCAAAAATCTTCAATAAAATACTGGCAAACTGATTGCAACAGCACATTAAAAACTTATCCATCATGATCAAGTAGGATTCATCCTGGGGATGCAAGGCTGGTTTAACATATGCAAGTCTATAAATGTAATTCACCACATAAACAGAAGCAAAAACAAAAACCACATGATTATCTCAATTGATGCAGAGAAGGCCTTTGACAAAATTCAACAGCCCTTTATGCTAAAAACCCTCAATAAACTTGGTATTGATGGAACATATCTCAAAGTAATAAAAGCTATTTACGACAAACCAACATCCAATATCATCCTTACTGGGCAAAAACTGGAAGCATTCCCTTTGAAATCCGCACTAGACAAGGATGCTCATTATCACTGGTCATTAGAGAGATGCAAATCAAAACCACATTGAGATACCATCTCACGCCAGTTAGAATGGCGATCATTAAAAAATCTTGAGACAGCAGATGCTGGAGAGGATGTGGAGAAAGAGGAACACTCTTACACTGTTGGTGGAGGGTAAATTAGTTCCACCATTGTGGAAGACAGGGTCACGATTCCTCAAGGACCCAGAAATAGAAATTCCGTTTGACCCAGCAATCCTATTACTGGGTATATATCCAAAGGACTATAAATCATTCTACTATAAGGACACATGCACACGAATTTTCATTGCAGCACTATTTACAAGAGCAAAGACCTGGAACCAACCAAAATGTCCATCGATGACAGACTGGACTAGGAAAATGTTGCACATATGCACCATAGAATATTACACAGCAATCAAAAATGATGAGTTTGTGTCCTTTGTAAGGACATGGATGAATCTGGAGAACATCATTCTCAGCAAACTGACACAAGAACAGAAAAGAAAAATACCGCATATTCTCACTCATTGGTGGGTGAGAAAAATGAGAACACATGGACACAGGGAGCGGTTCTACTACACACTGGGGTCTATAGGAAGAAATGGGTAGAGACAGCGGGGGGCCTGGGGAGGGGCAGCCTGGGATAAATGCCAAGTGTGGGTGAGGGGAGGAAGGCAACAAAACACACTGCCATGTGTGTACCTATGCAACTATCATACACGTTCTGCACATGTACCCCAAAACCTATAATGTAATAAAAATTTTAAAAATTAAAAAATAAAAGGGTCAGTAGACTATTTGATATGGACATTCATACAGAACCTCTTTGAATACTCCACTTGTGGGGAATAATCACTAGTCTATTTTATATGCAGATTCGTTTGGAGAGTCAAAAAATATTACACACCTGTGGAGTAAAATGGGGTCTATTTCATAAGGCCACTCTTTCAGTATATTAGTATATACTATGTATATCTGATAAGTCAGAAATCTCTTTCACATGTCCACTCTTCCATGACCTCTGTGAATAATACTCCCCTCAGAAAGAGTCAAGGGTCTACTTACAGTGGCTACAACTTCAGAGTCTCTGTAAGTAATGAACACCTGGGCAATACACCTGAATGTTTTTTATGTACCCATTTAATCAGAGTCTCATTCAATAATACACAATTGGGGAAGAATTAAGAGTCTGCTTCATGTAGCCACTTATATAGAGCCTCAGTGAATAATCCACACCAGAATAATAGTGGAGAATTTTTTATATGGCTACTTATTCTGAGCCTTCCTGAATGATACACACCAGGGGAATCCTCAGGATTCTATTTAATACCACTCATTTAGAACATTACTGAAAATTCACAATGGAGCAATACTCAGGTGTCTATTTTATAGCATCTCATACAAAACTTCAGTGAATAATGATCTTCAATGGAGTTATCATGACGCTGTTATGATAGCCAAAATTTATGTGCTCTGAATGATACTACACCTGGGTGATTGTCCGGAGTCTATTTCATATGAACTGTAAGACTGTGTAACGCTGAGTAATACACACCAAGGAGACTGTCAGTAGTCTATTTGGTATGGACACTCATACAGAACCTGTTTGAATAATGGATACATGGAGAATAATGAGGAGTCTATGTCATATGACTACTCATTCAGACAAATAGTGAATAAGGCACATGTGGATTAATTTGAAGTCTCTTTTATATGGCACCTCTTTCACAGCCTCACTGAATATTACATACTTGTGATATAGTCTGCAGTCTATTTTTTATGGCCACTCATTCAGATAATCACTGAATAATGCACACCTGCAGAACAATCGGAAGTCTATTTTCTGTGGACACTCGTTGAGAGCCTCACTAAATGTACGCACCTGGGGAAATAGTCAGGATTTTATTTTATCCCCTCATTCAGAGTCTCACTAAGTAATGCACACCTGTGGAATTGTCAGGAGATTTCTTCATGTGGCATCTCATTCGGAGTGTCACTGAATAATGTGGTGTAGTCAGGAGTCTATGTCATGTAGACACATATTCAGAGTCTCAGTGAATAAAAATACCCTTAATATAGCAAAAAATCTAATTAATAGGGCCACATCTTTTGAGCCTTTCTGAATAATACATACCTGGAAAATAATTTGGAGTCTGTTTTCGATGGACATTGATTCAGATCTTCGGTAAATAATGCACACCTATTGAGTAGCCAGGAGTCAATTTCATTTGAACACTCATTCATAGCCTCAGTGGAACAATGTGCACGTTTGAATTAGTCCGGATTCCATTTCATATGGCCACTGACTCGACACCTTAGTGAATAATGCATAAATGTGAAGTACTCAGCAGTCTTTTTCCTACAGCCACTCATTCAGGGATTCAATGAATAATACAAATATTTAAGATAGACAGCATCCTGTTTCATATGGTCACATAAGAAGAACCTCACTGAGTCACACAAACCTGGGGAAGTCTTAGGGGTCTACTGTATATAGCCTCTCATTTACAGATTCAGGGAATGATGCACATGTGTGGAATAGACACTAGTCTATTTATAGGGCCGCAAAATCAAAGCCTGAGTGAGCAATACACAACTTGGGAATAGTGACTAGTTTATTCCATATGAAGAAATATTTAGAGTCAGAGTCAATAATACACACCTGTGTACTAGTCAAGAAACAGACTCATATGGCAAAATTTTCAGAGCCTCGGGGAATAATACATACCTGAGGAATATTCAGGATGCTATTACATGTGGCATCTATTTCAGAGCTTCATTGAATAAGGAACACTTTTATTGTAGTCAGAATACTATTTTTTATATCCGCATACTGAGGGCCTAAAAGAATATCATACACCATGAGGAAAGTCAAGATTCTATTTTGTATAGCCACTCATTTACAGCCGAATGTAAAAACGCAAGCCTGAGGAGTATATAGGAGTCTCTATTTTGTGGCCACTCATTCAGAGCCTCACGGAATTATACAGACCTATGGAAACATCAGGAGTTTACCTCACATGGTTACTTATTCAGAACCTTAGTGAAAAATTATATGTATCTGGAAAATACTCAGGATTCTATTATATATAGCCACATATTCAGAGACTCACTGAATAATGCACACATGTGGAATAGTCTGGAGATTGTTTGATAGGACCCTTCACCCAGCTACTCAGTGGAAAATTCAGAGCTGAGAAATAGTCAAGAAGATAGATTCAGGAGTCTACTTTATGTGTTCATTCGTTCAGAATCTCAGTGAAGAATACAAAGCTTGGGAATAGGCAGAGCCCAGGTCATATGGCCACTCAATCAGAGCATTTCAGAATAATGCACAATGGGGCAATAGTAAAGAGACTATATCATATGGCCTCGCATTCAGAGCTTCAGTGTGTAATAAACAGCTGTAAAGTAGTAGGACCCTATTTATGTTAGCCCCAAATGAAGCAGCTCCGTGAATGATACACACATGTGTGATAGTCAGGAGACTATCAGTATATCACTATCAGTATATGGACACTCATACCGAACCTCTTTGAATACTGCCCTTGTGAGGAAAAATGACTAGTCAATTTTATATGCAGATTCATTTGGAAATTCACAAAATAACGCACAGCTGTGGAGTAAAATGGGGTCTAAGTAATGAAGTCCAGTGAAATAGTAGGGAGACTCCTTCATGTGGCCTCTCATTGGGAATGTCACTGAATAATGTGGTGTAGTCAGGAGTCTATGTCATTTAGACACATATTCAGAGTCTCAGGTAATAAGAGATATCCTTGATATAGCAAAAAATCTAATTAATAGGGCCACATCTTTTGAGTCTTTCTGAATAATACACAACTGGACAATAATTTGGAGTCTGTTTTCAATGGACATTGATTCAGACCCTCGGTAAATAATGCACACCTATTGAGTAGCCAGGAGTCAATTTCATTTGGACACTCATTCATAGCCTCCGTGGAAAATGTGCACGTTTGGATTAGTCAGATTCCATTTCATATGGCCAGTGACTCATAACCTTAGTGAATAATGCACAAATGTGAAGTACTCAGCAGTCTATTTTGTATAGCCACTCTTTCAGGGTTTCAATGAATAATAAAAATATTTAAGATAGCATCTTGTTTCATATGGTCACACAAGAAGAGGTTCACTGAGTCACACAAACCTGCGGAAGTTTTAAGGTTCTACTGTATATAGCCTCTCATTTACAGCTTCAGGGAATAATGCACACGTGTGGAATAGACACTAGTATATTTTATATGGCCACAAAATCAAAGCCTGAGTGAGTAATACACAACTTCAGAATAGTGACTAGTTTATTCCATATGAACAAATATTTAGAGTCAGAGTCAATAATACACACCTGTGTTCTAGTCAGAAAACAATTATATATTGTGAAAGTATCAGAGCCACGGTGAATAATACATACCTGAAGAATACTCAGGATGCTACTACATGTGGCATCTATTTCAGAGATTTATTGAATTATGAACATGTGTATTGCAGTCAGAATGCTATTGCACATAGCCACATACACAGAGGCTAAAAGAATAACGTACACCTTGGGGAAAGTCAGGATTCTATTTTGTATAGCCACTCCTTTAGAGCCGAATGTGAAAACGCACGCCTGAAGAGTATATAGGAGTTTCTATTTTATCGCCACTCATTCAGAGACTCACAGAATATTACAGACCTATGGAAACGTCAGGAGTGTACTTCACATGGTCACTTATTCAGCACCTCAGTGAAGAATCATATATATCTGGAAAATACTCTGTATTCTATTATAAATGGCCACATATTCAGAGACTCACTGAATAATGCGCAACTGGGGAAGAGTCTGGAGATTATTTGATAGGACCGTTCACCCAGGGACTCAGTGGAAAATTCAGAGCTGAGAAATAGTCAAGAATATAGAGTCAGGTGTCTATTTTACCTGGTCACTCTTTCAGAAGCTCTCTGAAGAATACACACCTTGGGAATAGTCAGAGGCCAGGTCATATGGCTACTCAATCACAGCATTACAGAATAATGCACAATGGGGCAATAGTAATGAGTCTATATCATATGGCCTCTCTTTCAGAGCTTCAGTGTGTAATAATCAGGGGTTAAGTAGTAGAACCCTATTTAAGGAAGCCCCAAATGAAGCAGCTCCGTTAATGATACACACATGTGTGAGAGTCAGGAGACTATTTGATATGGACACTCATACAGAACCTCTTCGAATACTGCCCTTGTGGGGAATAATTACTAGTGTATTTTATATGGTGATTTGTTTGGAGAGTCAAAAAAAAAAAAACACACACCTGTGGAGAAAAATGGGGTCTATTTCATAAAGCCATCCTTTCACTGTTTTTGTGAATACTATGTATATCTGATAAGTAATGAATCCCTTTCACATGGCCACCCTTTCAGGGCCTCTGTGATTAATACTCCCCTCAGAAAGAGTCAAGGGTCTAGTTCCAGTGGTTACAAGTTCAGAGTCTCTGTAAGTAATGAACACCTGGGCAACACACCTGAGTCTCTTTTATATGCCCATTTAGTCAGTGTCTCATTCAATAATACACATATGGGGAAAAGTGAAGAGTCTA
The DNA here is from genome assembly GCA_021498475.1 of Saguinus midas. Classification (NCBI taxonomy): domain Eukaryota; kingdom Metazoa; phylum Chordata; class Mammalia; order Primates; family Cebidae; genus Saguinus; species Saguinus midas. The sequence continues at coordinate 33,859,616 of CM038404.1, read as the reverse complement.
CTTCATGTAGCCACTCACATAGAGCCTCAGTGAATAATACACAGCAGTATAATAGTGGAGAATTTTTTCTATGGCCACACATTCTGTTCCTCCCTGAATGATACCCACCTGGGAAATCCTCAGGATTCTATTTCATACTACCACTCATTTAGAACCTCATTGAATAATTCACAATGGAGAAATAGTCTGGTGTATATTTTATATGGCCTCTCATTCAGTTTCAGTGAATGATGAACTTCAATGGAGTTATCAGGATGCTGTTATGATAGCCACAAATTAAGTTATTTCCCTAATGATACACACCTGGGTGATAGGCAGGAGTCTATTTCATATGAATTCTAATACTGTGTAACACTGAGTAATACACACTAAGTGAGTGTCAGTAATCTATTTGGTATGGACACTCATAAAGAACCTGTTTGAATAATGGATACATGGAGAATAATGAGGAGCCTACGTCATAAGTCTACTCATTCAGACAAACAGTGAATAACGCACATGTGGAGTAATTAGAAGTCTGTTTCATATGGCCCCTCTTTCACAGCCTCACTGCATATTACATAATTGTGCTATAGTCTGGAGCCTATTTTATATGGCCAATCATTCAGAGAATCACTGAATAATGCAGACCTGCGGAATAGTCGGAAGTCTTTTTTCTGTTGCCACTCGTTGAGAGCATCACTAAATGTACACACCTGGGAAATAGTCAGGATTTTCTTATATCCCCTCATTCAGAGTCTCACTAAGTAATGCAAACCTGTGGAATAGTCAGGAGACTTCTTCATGTGGCCTCGCATTCGGAGTGTCACTGAATAATGTGGTGTAGAAAGGAGTCTATGTCATGTAGACACATACTCAGAGCCTGGATGAATAAGAGAGACCCTTGGTATACCAAGGAATCTAATTAATATGGCCACATCTTTTGAGCCTCTCTGAATAATACACCTGGAGAATAATTTGAGTCGGTTTTCGATGGACATTCATTCAGAGCCTCGGTAAATAATGCACACTTGTTGAGTAGCCAGGTGTGTATTTCATTTGGACACTCATTCATAGCCTCAGTGGATGATATGCACGTTTGAATTAAGTCAGATTCCATTTCGTATGGCCACTGACTCGTAGCTTCAGTGAATAATGCACAAATGTGAAGTACTCAGCAGTCTATTTCAGATATCCTCTAATTCAGAGATTCACTGAATAATACAAATATTTAAGACAGACAGCATCCTGTTTCATATGGTGACACAAGAAGAGCCTCACTGAGAAACTCACACCTGTGGAAGTTGTAGGGATCTACTTTATATAGCCTCTCATTTACAGCCTCAGGGAATAATGCACACGTGTGGAATAGACACTAGTCTATTTTATATGGCCACAAAATCAAAGCCTGAGTGAGTAATTCACAACTTTGGAATAGTGACAAGTTTATTCCATATGAGCAAATATTTAGAGTCAATAATAACACCTGTGTACTAGTCAGGAAACAATTTCATATGGCGAAAGTTTCAGGTCTTCTATGAATAATACATACCTGAGAAATATTCAGGACGCTATTACATGTGGCATCTATTTCAGAGCTTTATTGAATAAATAACACCTATATTGTAGTTAGAATGCTATTTCATATAGCCACATACTCAGAGCCTAACAGAATAACATACACCTTGGGGAAAGTCAGGATTCTATTTCGTATAGCCACTCATTTAGAGCCGAATGTAAAACGCACGCCTAAGGAGTATATAGGAGTCTCTATTTTATGGCAGTCATTCAGAGACACAGAATAATACAGACATTTGGAAATGTCAGGAGTGGACTTCACATGGTCTCTTATTCAGAACCTCAACGAAGAATCATATATATAGGAAAATACACAGGATTCTATTATATATAGCCACATATTCAGAGAGTCACTGAATAATGCACACCTGGGGAATAGTCTGGAGACTATTTGATAGGACCGTTCACCCAGCGACTCAGTGGAAAATGCAAAGCTGAGAAATAGTCAAGAGAACAGAGTTAAGAGTCTATTTTATGTGGTCACTCGTTCAGAAACTCACTGAAGAATACACACCTTGGGAATAGTCAGAGTCCAGGTCATATGGGTACTCAATCACAGCATTACAGAATAATGCACAATGGGGCAATAGTAACGAGTCTATATTATATGACATCTCTTTCAGAGCTTCAGTGTAATAATCAGGTGTAAAGTAGTAGAACCTATTTAAGGAAGCCTCAAATGAAGCAGCTCCGTGAATGATACACACATGTGTGAGAGTCAGGAGACTATTTGATTTGGACACTCATACAGAACCTCTTCGAATACTGCCCTTTTGGGGAATAATTACTAGTCTATTTTATATAGTGATTCGTTTGGAGAGTCAAAAAATAACATACACCTCTGGAGCTAAATATTTTCTATTTCATAAGGCCACTCTTTCAGTGTTTTTCTGAATACTATGTATATCTGATAAGTCAGGAATCTCTTTCACATGGCCACTGTTTCAGGGCCGCTGTGAATAATACTCCCCTCAGAAAGAGTCAGGGTCTACTTCCAGTGGCTGCAACTTCAGAGTCTCTGTAAGTAATGGACACGTGGACAGTAAACCTAAGTCTCTTATATGCTCATTTACTCAGAGTCTCAATCAATAATACACACATGGGCAAGATTTAATGGTCTGCTTCATGGAGCCACTCATATAGAGCCTCAGTGAATAATCCACACCAGAATAATAGTAGAGAATTTTTTCTATGTCCACTCATTCGGTGCCTCCCTGAATGATACTCACCTGGGGAATCCTCAAGTTTCTATTTCATACTACCACTCATTTAGAACCTCATTGAATAATTCCCAATGAAGTAATAGTCAGGTTTCTATTTTATTTATTTATTTATTTATTTTCTTGTTCAGCAATCAAGTTTTTATTTTTAATTTTATTTTTTTTTAATTTTTATTTCATTATAGGTTTTGGGGTACATGTGCAGTGTATGCAAGATAGTTGCATAGGTACACATATGGCAGTGTGTTTTGTTGCCTTCCTCGTTTTCACCGACACTTGGCATTTATCCCCAGGCTACCCCACCCCAGCCGGCTCCCCTGTCTCTCCCACATTCCCCTTAATAGACCCCAGTGTGTAGAAGACCTTCTCCCTGTGTCCATGAGTTCTCATTTTTCTCACCCGCCTATGAGTGAGAATATTCGGTATTCCTTCTTCGGTTCTTGTGTCAGTTTGCTGAGAATGATGTTTTCCAGATTCATCCATGTTCTTACAAAGGACAAAAACTCAACATTTTTTACTTCTGCATAATATTCCATGGTGTATATGTGCCACATTTTCCCAGTCCAGTCTATCATCGATGGGCATTTGGGTTGGTTCCAGGTCTTTGCAATTGTAAACAGTGCTGCAATGAACATTCGTGTGCATGTGTCCTTAGAGTATAATGATTTATATTCCTTTGGATATATACCCAGTAATGGGATTACTGGGTCAAAAAGAAATTTTATTTCTAAGTCCTTGAGGAATCGCCACACTCTCTTCCACAATGGTTGAACTAATTTACACTCCCACCAACAGTGTAAGACTGTTCCTATTTCTCCACATCCTCTCCAGCATCTGTTGTCTCCAGATTTTTTAATTATGGCCATTCTAACTGGCATGAGATGGTATCTCAATGTGGTTTTGATTTGCATCTCTCTTATGACCAGTGATAATGAGCATTTTTTCATGTGTTTGTTGGCCTCATGTATGTCTTCTTTTGTAAAGTGTCTGTTCATATCCTTTGCCCATTATTGAATGGGTTGTTTGCTTATTTCCTGTAAATCTGTTTGAGTTCTTTGTAAATTCTGGATATCAGCCCTTTGTCAGATGCATAAACTGCAACTATTTTTTCCCTTTCTGATGGTTGCTGATTCAATCCAGTGACTGCTTCCTTTGCCATGCAGAAGCTGTGGAATCTGATTAGGTCCCATTTGTCTATTTTGGCTTTTGTTGCCAATGCTTTGGGTGTTTTGTTCGTGAAGTCCTTGCCTACTTCTATGTCCTGAATGGTTTTGCCTAGATTTTCTTCTAGGCTTTTTATGTTGTCAGGTCGTATGTGTAAGTCTTTAATCCATCTGGAGTTACTTTTAGTGTAAGGTGTCAGGAAGGGGTCCAGTTTCTGCTTTGTGCACAAGGCTAGCCAGTTTTCCCAACACCATTTAGTAAACAGGAAATCCTTTCCCCATTGCTTGTTTTTGTCTGGTTTATCAAAGATTATATGGTTGTAGATATGTTGTGTTGTCTCTGATGCCTCTGTTCTGTTCTATTCGTCTGTATCTCTCTTTTGGTACCAGTACCATGCTGTTTTATTTACTGTACCATTGTAGTATAGTTTGAAGTCTGGTAGTGTGATGCCTCCCGCTGTGTTCTTTATGATTAGAATTGACTTGGCTATGCGGGCTCTTTTCTGGTTCCATATGAAGTTCATGTCGTTTTTTTCCAGTTCTTTGAAGAAATTCAATGGTAGTTTGATGGGGATAGCATTGATTGTGTAAATTACTTTGGGCGGTATAGCCATTTTCTCGATGTTGATTCTTCCTAACCACGAACATGGAATATTTCTCCATCTGTTTGTGTCCTCTCTTATTTCATTGAGCAGTGGCTTGTAGTTTTCCTTAAAGAGGTCCCTTATGTTCCTTGTGAGTTGTATTCCTAGGTAATTATTTTCTTTGTAGCAATTGTGAATGGCAGTTCGTTCTTGATTTGGTTCTCTTTAAGTCTGTTATTGGTGTATAGGAATGCTTGTGATTTTCGCACATTGATTTTATATCCTGAGACTTGCTGAATTTGTTTATCAGTTTCAGCAGTTTTTGGGCTGAGATGTTGCGTTCTTCTAGGTATACTATCATGTCGTCTGTCAATAGAGACAATTTGGTTTCCACCTTTCCTATTTGAATACCCTTTATTTCTTTTTCTTGCCTGATTGCTCTGCCTAGTACTTCCAGTACTATGTTGAAAGGAGTGTTGAGAGAGGGCATCCTTGTCTAGTGCTGGATTTCAAAGGGAATGCTTCCAGTTTTTGCCAATTAAGAATGATATTGGCTGTTGGTTTGTGGTAAATAGCTTTTATTACGTTGAGATATGTTCCATCAATGCCAAGTTTATTGAGAGTTTTTAGCATAAATTGCTGTTGAATTTTGTCAAATAGCTTCACTGCGTCAATTGAGATAATCATGTGTTTTTGATTTTGGTTCTGTTTATGTTGAGAATTACATGTATAGACTCTCATATGTTGAACCAGTCTTGCACCTTCGGGATGAATCCTACTTGATCATGATGTATAAGTTTTTTAATGTGCTCTTGCAATCGTTTTTCCAGTATTTTATTGAAGATTTTTGCATCTATGTTCATCATGTATATTGGCCTGAGGTTTTCTTGTTGAGTCTCTGTCGGGTTTTGATATCAGGGTGATGTTGGTCTAATTAAATGAGGTGGGAAGGAATCCCTCTTTTTGAATTATTTGGAATAGTTTCAGAATGAATGGTACCAGATCCTTTTTGTGTGTCTGGTAGAATTCGGCTGAGAACCCATCTGGATCTGGGCTTTTTTTGTGTGGTAGGCTCTTAATTGCTACCTCAACTTCAGACCTTGTTATTGGTCTATTCATAGTTTGGACTTCCACCTGCTTTAGGCTTGGGAGGACACAGGCATCCAGGAATTTATTCATTTCTCCCTGGTTTTCTAGTTTATGTGCAAAGAGTTATTTGTAGTATTCTCTGATGATGGTTTGAATTTATGTGGAATCTGTGGTGATTTCCCCATTATCGTTTATTATTGCATCTATTTGCTTGTGCTTTCTTCTTTTTTATCAAGTCTCGCTAGTGGTCTGCCTATTTTGTTGATCATGTAGAAAAACCAGCTCTTGGATTTATTCATTTTTTGAAGGGTTTTTCTTGTCTCTATTGCCTTCAGTTCTGCTCTGATATTAGTTATTTCTTGTCTTTGGACAGGTTTAGAGGTTTTTTGATCTTGCTCCTCTTGCTCTTTCAATTTTGATGATAGGGTGTTAATTGTGGATCTCTCCACTCTTCTCATGGGGGCACTTATTGCTATATATTTTTCTCTACAGACTGCTTTAAATGTGTCCCAGAAATTCTGGTACGTTGTGTCTATCGTTCTCGTCAGTTTTGAAGAACTTCTTTATTTCTGCCTTCATTTCATTGTTTATCCAATCAACATTGAAGAACCAGTTGTTCAGTTTCCATGTATCTGTGCAGTTATGAGATAGTTTCTGAATTCTGAGTTCTAACTTGATTGCACTATAGTGTGAGAGACTGTTTGTTATGATTTCAGTTGTTTTGCATTTGCTGAGGAGTGCTTTACTTCCAATTATGTGGTCAATTTTGGAGTAGGTGTGATGTGGCGCTGAGAAGAATGTATATTCTGTGGATTTGGGGTGGTGAGTTCTGTTAATGTCTATCAGGTTTGCTTGTTCCAGGTCTGAGTTCAAGTCCTAGATATCCTTGTTAATTTTCTGTCTGGTTTATCTTTCTGATATTGACAGTGGAGTGTTAAAGTCTCCCACTATTATTGTGTGATAGTCTAAGTTTCTTTGTAAGTCATTAAGAACTTGCCTTATATATCTGGGTGCTCCTGCATTGGGTCCATATATATTTAGAATCGTTAGCTCTTCTACTTGTATCGATCCTTTTACCACTATGTAATGATCTTCTTTGTCCCATTTGATCTTTGTTGCTTTAAAGTCTATTTTATCAGAGATGAGAATTGCAACTCCTGCTTTTTTTTGCTCTCTGTTTGCTTGGTAAATCTTTCTCCATCCCTTTATTTTGAGCCTTTTTGTATCCTTGCGTGTGAGGTGGGTTTCCTGGATACAGCAAACGGATTTTTTTTTAATCCAATTTGCCAGTCTGTGTCTTTTGATTGGTGTATTTAGCCCATTTACATTTAGGGTTAATTTTGTTATGTGTGAATTTGATACTGCCATTTTGATACTAGCTGGCTGTTTTTTCCATTCGTTCATGTAGATTCTTCATTTTGTTGATGCTCTTTAGTATTTGGTATGCTTTTAGGATGGCTAGTACTGGTTGTTTCTTTCTCTGAGTAGTGCCTCTGTCAGGAGCTCTTGTAAAGCAGGCCTAGTGGTGACAAAATCTTCTGAGTGCTTGTTCATGAAGATGTTATTCCTTCCTTATGAAACTCAGTTTGGCTGGATTTGAAATTCTGGGTTGAAAGTTCTTTTCTTTAAAGATGTTGAGTATTGGCCCCCACTCTCTTCTGGCTTGTAGAGTCTCTGCCGAGAGATCGGCTGTGAGTCTGATGGGCTTCCCTTTGTGGGTGACCCGACCTTTCTCTCTGTCTGCCCTTTGTATTTTCTCCTTCATTTCAACCATGGTGGATCTGACGATTATAAGCCTTGGTGATGCTCTTCTTGTGGAGTATCTTTGTGGTGTTCTCTGTATTTCCTGGAGTTGAGTATTGACCTGCCTTGCTAGGTTGGAAAAATTTTCCTGGATAATATCCTGAAGAGTATTTTCCAGCTTGGATTAATTGTCTTCATCACATTCGGGTACAACTATCAAACGTAGGTTGGGTCCCTTCACATAGTCCCACATTTCTTGGAGATTTTGTTCATTCCTTTTTGCACTTTTTTATTTAATCTTGGTTTCTCGTTTTATTTCATTGAGTTGATCCTCGGCTTCTGATATTATTTCTTCTGCTTGGTCAATTTGGCTGTTGAAACTTGTGCATGCTTCGCGAAGTTCTCCTGTGGTGTTTTTCATCTCCTTCAGTTCATTCATATTCCTCTCTAAGTTGTCCATTCTTATTATCATTTCCTCGAATCTTTTTTCAAATCTTTTTTCAAGTTTCTTAGTTTCTTTGCACTGATTTAGAACATGTTCTTTTAGCTCACTGAAGTTTCTCATTATCTACTTTCTGAAGTCTGATTCTGTCGTCATCACACTCATTCTCTGTCCAGCTTTGCTCTCTTGCTGGTGAGGAGTTTTGGTCCTTTGTAGGAACTGAGGTGTTTTGGTTTTGGGTGTTTTCCTCCTTTTTGCCCTGGTTTCTTCCCATCTTTATGGATTTATCCACCTGTCGTCTTAGTAGTTTCTGATTTTTCAATTTGGTCTCTGAGTGGATGCCCAGATTGTTCATGATGAAGAATTTCTGTTACTTAGTTTTCCTTCTATTGGTCTAGCCCCTCTGCTGTACGAGTGCTGAGGTCCACTCCAGGCCCTGCTTCTCTGGCATACACCTGTAGCAGCTGCGGAACTGTGAGGGATGCTACCAGTTTCTTCTTCTGCTATCTTTGTTCCACAATGATGCCCGCAAAATGTCAGTGTGATTAGTCCTTTTCTTGGGGTGACTCTTTTGATATACAGGCGTCAGAGAGCTGCTTGATGATACGGTCCGTGCTTTATAGGATCTCCAGTGCTGAGCTGTGAGCTCCGTTGTTCAATCAGGGTTGTTGGGAGGATGTGTTTATGTCTGCTGCAACAGAACTTATTAAATGCCCCCTTTATTTCCCCCTTAGAAGCTCTGTCTCAGGGAGTTGGGGCTTTCTTTATGAGTATCTGTTGCACTCTTCTGCCCGGCTAGAAGGTAGTCTATTCACTATTTGCCTGCTGAGGCTTTGCTTTGCTAGCGCAGATCCGCCCTGCTGCTGCTGGGCTCCATTCTGCAGTGGTGTTTTCTGCCCTGCTAATGGAGTCGTTCTGTTTTGGCGGCTTGCTTCGGCAACAGCAGGCTGCATCAGCACTGGGCGGTACTACAGTAGGGGTGGATTCAGTCCGTAGTGACAGACGCCCCTCCCCCACTGGTCTGCACCATCCTAGATTCAACTGTGCCAGCAGAAAAACCTCTCAGCCCCGAGTGCCTCCTATCTCTTCCCTGCTTGCCCCATGAGGGTGGCACCCTCTGAGTCTGATCACCCAGATCTCTGCCTCAGAGTCTGTCCTCTCTCTCTCTTCCTCTCCCCAAGCTGAACGTGTGACTCTCTCACTGGCGCTCCTGTAGCCTGCCAATAGGGCACTGGGATCCATGTGATCTCTTGTTCTGCTGCCCACTGCACCGGCACAGATAACGCTTCCCAAGAATCTCCTGGTCTGGCTCATTTTCCAAGTCCCGTTAAATCAGATGGACATGCCAATCTGCCCTTCCAAATCTCAGATTGCCGGTTTAACAGGGAACCCAGACCAGTGAGTTTTGTGCAGGGTGCCTCTGCATTGCGGCGCTGGAAAAACTGGCTGCAGAGCCGGCTGAGCTGGCATGTCTCACCTGGGACTTTCAACATTCTGTGGGCAAAAAAGGTCCGTCTGAGAATGCGGCTAGGACTCACCCTCTGCGCCTTCACTGAGAGCTGCAATACTGAGTCACATCTACGTCGCCAACTTGAAAGTGAATCCAGAAGTATTTTCTCTATGGCCACTCATTGAGAACCTCACTAAATGTACACACCTGAGGAAATTGTCAGAATTTTTTTTTATCTTCTCATTAGGAGTCTCACAAAGTAATGCACAAATGTGGAATAGTCAGGAGACTTCTTCATGTGGCCTCTCATTTGGAGTGTCACTAAATAATGTGGTGTAGTCAGGAGTCTCTGTCATGTAGGCACATATTCAGAGCCTTGGTGAATAACAAAGACCCATGATATAGCAAGAAATCTAATTAATATGGCCACATCTTTTGATCCTCTCTGAATAATACACACCTGGAGAATAATTTGGAGTGTGTTTTCGAAGGACATTCATTTAGAGCCTCGGTAAATAATACACACCTGTTGAGTAGCAAGGAGTCTATTTCATTTGGACACTCATTCATAGCCTCAGTTGATAATGTGCACATTTGGATTAGTCTGGATTCCATTTCATATGGCCACTGACTCATAACCTCAGTGAATAATGCACAAATGTGAACTACTCAGCAGTCTATTTCATATAGCCACTGATTGAGAGATTCACTGAATAATACAAATATTTAAGAGAGACAGCCTCCTGTTTCATATGGTCACACCAGAGCAGCCTCACTAACACACCTGGGGAAATGGTAGGGGTCTACTGTATATAGCCTCTCATTTACCGCCTCAGGGCATAATGCACACTTTTGGAATAGACACTAGACTATTTTATATGGCCACAAAACCAAAGCCTGAGTGAATAAGACACAACTTCAGAGTAGTGACTAGTTTATTCCATATGAACAAATATTTAGAGTCAGAGTCAATAATACACACCTGTGTACTAGTCAGGAAACAATTTCATATGGTGAAACTTTCAGAGCCTGGGTGAATAATGCATACCTGAAGAATACTCAGGACGCTATTAAATGTGGCATTGATTTCAGAGCTTTATCGAATAAGGAACACCTGTATTGTAGTCAGAATGCTATTTCATATAGCCATATACTCAGAGCCGAAGAGAATAACATACACCTTGGAGAAAGTCGGTATTCTATTTTGTTTAGGCACTCATTTAGAGCCGAATGTAAAAACGCAAGGCTGAGGAGTATATAGGAGTGTCTATTTTATAGCCAATCATTCAGAGCCTCACAGAAATATACAGACGTATGGAAACATCAGGAGTGTACTTCACATGGTCACTTATTCAGAACCTCAGTGAAGAATCGTATATATCTGGAAAATACTCAGGATTCTATTATAAATAAACACATATTCAGAAACACACTGAATAATGCACACCTGAGGAATAGTCTGGAGATTATTTAATAGGATAGTTAAACCAGCGACTCAGTGGAAAATGCAGAGCTGAGAAATTGTCAAGAGTATAGTCAGGAGGCTTTTTTACGTGGTCACTGTTCAGAAACTCACTGAAGAATACACACCTTGGGAATAGTCAGAGTCCAGGTCATATGGCCTCTCAGTCACAGGCATTACAGAATAATGCACAATGGGGTAATAGTAAGGAGTATATATCATATAGTTTTTCATTCAGAGCTTCAGTGTGGATTAAACAGCTCTAAAGTAGTAGGACCCTATTTAAGGTAGCCCAAAATGAAGCAGCTCCGTGAATGATACACACAGGTGTGAGGGTCAGGAGACTATTTGATATGGACACTCATACAGAACCTCTTCGAATGCCCTTGTGGGGAATAATCACTAGTCTATTTTATATGGTGATTCGTTTGAGAGTCAAAAAATAATGCACACCTGT
>CM038404.1:33779109-33848349 GCA_021498475.1 Saguinus midas | reverse complement strand
ATGAACTTTGCCCCTTTCCTCTTTTGACACAGTCTGAAACCCAAGTGCATTTCCCTTGCCCACTTCTCTTGGGACAAGAGCCGTGCATAGTGATGCCCCAGGCCAAGAGCCATGAATCCCGAGGAGCTGACAGCCCCGCATAAACTTGTAGAACTCTCCACTTTAGATAAATAAAATATATTCTCCATTTTAAATACACAAAATAATGATCAGCCTTATTAATACCCATTTATAGAATAAACAATATTCTGTTCTCTCTCCTCTTTTTCTTCCTCTCTCCTTTAAAAGAAATAAAATAAATTGACAAATACAGAAACAGAAAAGAAACTTGACTCAGAAGATGGCATCTGAAGACTCAGATTGCAGCTCTCAGTGAAGGCACAGAGGGTGAGTCCTAGCATTCTCGGATGGACCTTTTGCCACAGGCGTTAGTCCCAGGTGTAAGAGACAGGACTCTAGAATTGGCTACAGCAAATTGAGATTCACCTTTTTTCTGGCACGAACTCACTGGTCTGGGTGCCCTGTTAAAGGCAATCTGAGATTGGAAGGGCAGATTGGCATGTCCATCTGATTGAGCGGGACTTGGAAAATGAGCCAGACCAATTTCCTGGGAAGCGTGATCTGAGCCAGTGTGGGCAATAGATTCATGATCAGTGCCCTATTCAGCTACTGGGGCGCCAGTGAGATCACTTTCAGCTGAGAAACAGAGAGAGGAAGGACTCTGAGGCCTGGGTGATCAGCTCGGCGGGTCCCACTCAACAAGCATGGCGACTGGATCTCAGGGCTGAGGTTTTGCTGCAGCATCTAGGGCGGTGCAGCCTGAACATCCATACTGATGCAATACACACTGAAGTCCCAGGGCTGATGCAGCCTGCCATTGCCAGGCAACCTGCCAACAGAGAGACTCCGCCAGGAGACTCCACAGCAAGAGACCAGCAGCAACAGGGTCCATGCTGAGGTCAGAGCCCCAGAAGGCAAATAGTGAATAGACTGCCTCAGTGGGGCAGGACAGTGCAACAGATACTCATAAAAGCCCCAATTGAGATTTTGGGGGGGTGTTTTTTTTTTGTTCTTTGCAAGACATAAACAAATCAACACTGAATCAACAATGAGAAACAGCTCAGCACTGGGCTCCTATAAAGCAGAGACCGTCTCCTCAAGCAGCTCTGACCCTGTATATCAAGAGTCACAAAAAGACTAATCAGACTGATATTTGGCATCATTCTGGAACAAAGACAGAAGAAGAAGAAACTGGTATCATCCCTCACTGTCAGCAACAGGTATACAGACAAGCAGGCCTGGAGTGGACCTCAGCACTCATACAGCAGAGGATAGACATTAAGAAACTAAGTAACAGAAATATTCATCATCAACAATCTCAGTCTCACACAGAGACCAATTGAAAAATCAGCTACTAAGATATGATAAATCCATAAAGATGGGAATAAACCAGGGCAAAAAAGAAAAACAGAAACCAAAACACCTCACCTCCAAAAAGACAAAACTCCTCAACAAGGGAACAAAGCTGGTGGAGAATGTGACAAAATGACTGAATCAGACTTCAGAAAGTGGATAATGAGAAACTGTGAGCTAAAGAACATATAAACCAGTGCAAAGAGAACTTGAAAAAGATTCGAGGGTGATAACAAGAATGGACAACTTAGAGAGGAATATGAATGAATTGAAGGAGCTGAAAACACAACACGAGAACTTGAAACAGCACAAGTTTCAACAGAATTGACCAAGCAGAAAGAATATCAGAAGTTGAAGATCAACTCAATGAAATAAAAACAAAAGATTGAAAAGCACAAAGAATGAACAAAATCTCCAAGAAATGTGGGACTATGTGAAGAGACCAACCTACAGATAGGTGTACCAGAATGTGATGAATGAATCAAGCTGGAAAACACTCTTCAGGATATTATCAGGAAAATTTAACCTAGCAAGACAGGGCAATACTCAACTCCAGGAAATACAGAACACCACAAAGATACTCTGAGAAGAGCAACCAAGGCACATAATCGTCAGATTCAGGGTTGAAATGAAGGAGAAAATACTAAGGGCAGCCAGAGAGAAAGGTCAGGTCACCCACAAAGAAGCCCATCAGACTCAGCAGATCTCTGCAGACTCTACAAACCAGAAGAGTGGGGCCAATATTCAACATCATTAAAGAAAAGAACATTCAACCCAGAATTTCATATCCAGCCAAACTGAGTTTCATAAGTGAAAGAAAAATAAAATCCTTCATGAACTAGCAAGTCCTCAGAGATTTTGTCACCACTAGGCCTGCTTTACAGGAGCTTCTGAAAGAGGCACTACACATAGAAAGAAACAACCAGTACCAGCCATCCTAAAAGCATACCAAATGCTAAAGACATCAACAAAATGAAGAATGTACATAAACCAACGGGCAAAACAGACAGCTAGCATCAAAATGGCAGTATCAAATTTACACATAACAATACTAACCCTAAATGTAAACGGGCTAAATGCACCAATCAAAAGACACAGAGGCAAATTGGATAAAAAACCAAAACCCATCGGTGTGCTGTATCCAGGAAACCAACCTCACACGCAAAGATACAAAAAGGCACAAAATTTAAAAATGGAGAAAGATTTACCAAGCAAATGGAGAGCAAAAAAAAGCAGGAGTTGCAATTCTCGTCTCTGATAAAATAGACTTTAAAGCAACAAAGATCAAAAGGGACAAAGAAGGTCATTACATAATGGTAAAAGGATCAATACAACAAGAAGAGCTAACGATTTTAAATATATATGGACCCAATGTAGGAGCACCGAGATATAAAAGGCAAGTTCGTAATGACTTACAAAAAGACTTAGACTCCGACACAATAATAGTGGGAGACTTTAACAATCCACTGTCAATATTAAACAGATCAACCAGACAGAAAATTAACAAGGATATCCAGAACTTGAACTCAGACCTGGAACAAGCAAACCTGATAGACATTTACAGAACTCTCCACCCCAAATCCACAGAATATACATTCTTCTCAGCAACACATCACACCTACTCCAAAATTGACCACATAATTGGAAGTAAAGCACTCCTCAGCAAACGCAAAACAACTGAAATCATAACAAACAATTTCTCAGACCATATTGCAATCACGTTGGAACTCAGAATTCAGAAAGTAACACAGAACCGCACAGCTTCATGAAAACTGAACAACTGGCTCTTGAATGTTGATTGGATAAACATGAAATGAAGGCAGAAATAACAAAGTTCTTTGAAACCAACGAGAATGAAGATACATTGTACCAGAATCTCTGGGACACATTTAAGGCAGTCTGTAGAGGAAAATATATAGCAATAAGTACCCACATGAGAAAAGTGGAGAGATCCAAAATTGACACCCTATCGTCAAAATTGAAAGAGCTAGAGGAGCACGATAAAAAAAAAAGCTCAAAACCTAGCTGAAGACAAGAAATAACTAAGATCAGAGCAGAACGGAAGGAGAAAGAGACAAGAAAAACCCTTCAAAAAAACAATAAATCTAAGAGCTGGTTTTTTGAAGAGATCAACAAAATAGACAGACCACTAGCCAGACTGATAAAAAAGAAAAGAGAGAACAACCAAACAGATGCAATAAAAAAATAATGGGGAAATTAACACAGATTCCACAGAAATTCAAACCATCATCAGAGAATACTACAAACAACTCTATGAACATAAACTAGTAAATCAGGAAGAAATGGATAAATTCCTGGACGCCTGTGTCCTCCCAAGCCTAAACCAGGAACAAACCAAAACTATGAATAGACCAATAACAAGGTCTGAAGTTGAGGCAGCAATTAAGAGCCTGCCACACACAAAAAAAGCCCAGGTCCAGATGGGTTCACAGCTGAATTCTACCAGACACACAAAGAGGATCAGGTACCATTCCTTCTGAAACTATTCCAAATAATCCAAAAAGAGGGAACCCTTCCCAAATCATTTTATGAGACCAATATCATTGTGATACCAAATCCTGGCAAAGACTCAACAAGAAAAGAAAACTTCAGGCCAATATCCATGATGAACATAGATGCAAAAATCTTCAATAAAATACTGGCAAACCGATTGCAACAGCACATTAAAACGTTTATCCATCATGATCAAGTAGAATTCATCTCGGGGATGCAAGGATGGTTCAACATACAAAAGTCTATAAATGTAATTCACCACATAAACAGAACCAAAAACAAAAGACACATGATTATCTCAATTGACTCAGAGAAGGCATTTGACAAAATTCAACAGACCTTTATGCTAAAAAACCGCAATAAACTTGGTAATGATGGAACATATCTCAAAGTAATAAAAGCTATTTATGACAAACCAACAGCCAAAATCATACTTAATGGGCAAAAACTGGAAGCATTTTCTTTGAAATCCGGCACTAGGCAAGGATGCAATCTCTCACCACTCCTATTCAACATAGTAATGGAAGTTCTATCCAGAGTTATCAGGCAAGAAAAAGAAATAAAGTGTATTCAAATAGAAAAGTTGGAAGCCAAATTGTCTATATTTGCAGAAGACATGATAGTATACCTAGAAGACCCCATCACCTCAGCCCAAAAGCTTCTGCAACTGATAAGCAACTTCAGCAAAGTCTTAGGATATAAAATCAATGTGGAAAAATCACAAGCATTCCTATAAACCAATAAGAGACTTAAAGAGAACCAAATCAAGAACGGACTGCCATTCACAATTGCTACAAAGAAAATAAAATACCTAGGAATACAATTCACAAGGAATGTAAGGGACCTCTTTAAGGAAAACTACAAACCACTGCTCAACGAAATAAGAAAGGACACAAACAGATGGAGAAACTTTCCATGTTCGTGGTTAGGAAGAATCGATATTGTGAAAATGACTATACTGCCCAAATTAATTTTTACAACCAATGCTATCCCCATCAAACTACCATTGAATTTATTCACAGAACTGGAAAAAGCCACCATGAATTTTATATGGAACCCAAAAAGAGCCCGCATAGCCAACTCAATTCTAAGCAAAAAGAACACAGCGGGAGGCAACACACTACCAGACTTCAAACTATACTACAAGGCTACAGTAATCAAAACAGCATGGTACTTGTACAAAAACAGAGATATAGACCAATGGAACAGAAGCATCAGAGGCAACACAACATATCTACCACCATATGATCTTCGATAAACCAGACAAAAACAGGCAATGGGAAAAGGATTCCCTATTTAATAAATGGTGTTGCAAAAACTGGCTAGCCATGTGCAGAAAGCAAAAACTGGACCCCTTACTGACACCTTACACTAAAGTTACTCCAGATGAATTAAAAACTTAAAGGTAAGACCTGACACCATAAAAACCCTAGAAGAGAATCTAGGCAAAACCATTCAGGACATAGGAGTAGGCAAGGACTTCATGACCAAAACACCAAAAGCATTAGCAACAAAAGCCAAAATAGACAAATGGGACCTAATCAAACTCCACAGCTTCTGCACGGCAAAAGAAACAGTCACTAGAGTGAATTGGCAACCATCAGAATGGGAAAAAATCTTTGCAGTTTACGCATCTGACAAAGGGCTGATATCCAGAATTTACAAAGAACTCAAACAGATTTACAGGAAAAAAACAAACAAGCCCATTCAAAAATGGGCAAAGGATATGAACAGACACTTTACAAAAGAAGACATACATGAGGCCAGCAAACATATGAAAAAGTGCTCATCATCACTGGTCATTAGAGAGATGCAAATCAAAACCACATTGAGATACCATCTCACACCAGTTAGAATGGCGATCATTAAGAAATCTGGAGACAGCAGATGCTGGAGAGGATGTGGAGAAATAGGAACACTCTTACACTGTTGGTGGGAGTGTAAATTAGTTCAACCATTGTGGAAGACAGTGTGGCGATTCCTCAGGGACCTAGAAATAGAAATTCCATTTGACCCAGCAATCCCATTACTGGGTATATATCCAAAGGACTATAAATCGTTTTACTATAAGGACAAATGCACACGAATGTTCATTGCAGTACTGTTTACAATAGCAAACACCTGGAACCAACATAAATGCCCATCGATGATAGACTTGACTGGGAAAATGTGGCACATATACCCCATGGAATATTATGAAGCAATCAAAAATGATGAGTTTGTGTCCTTTGTAAGGACATGGATGAATCTGGAGAACATCATTCTCAGCAAACTGACACAAGAACAGAAAAAGAAATACCGAATATACTCACTCATAGGTGGGTGAGAAAAATGAGAACACATGGACACAGTGAGACGGTCTTCTATACACTGGGGTCTATTGGGGGGAATGAAAGAGGGACATCGAGGGGGCTTGGGAGGGATAACCTCGGGATGAATGCCAAGTGTGGGTGAAGGGGAGGAAGGCAGCAAAAGACACTGCCATGTGTGTACCTATGGAACTATCTTGCACGTTCTGCACATGTACACCAAATCCTATAATGCAATAAAAATATGAAAAAACATAAATACAAACTTAATTGCTGAACAAGAAATTAAATAAATATATAAAATAAAAACCTGACTATTACGGCATTGTGAATTATTCAATAAAGTACTAAGTGAGTGGTAGTACAAAATAGAATCCAGAGGAATCCCTAGGTGTGTATCATTCAGGGAGACATAGAATTAGTTTCTCTATTTCTGCACTATTATTATGGTGTGGATTATTCACTGAGGCTCTCTATGAGTGGCTACATGGAGCAGACTCTTAACTCTTTCCCAGGTGTGTATTATTGAATGAGACTCTGACTAAAAGGGCATAGAAAAGAGACTCAGGTTTATTGCCCAGGTGTTCATTACTTACAGAGACTCTGAAGTTGTAGCCACGGGAAGTAGACCCTTGACTCTTTCTGAGGGGAGTATTATCCACAGAGGCCCTGAAAGAGTGGCCATGTGAAAGAGATTCCTGACTTATCAGATATACATAGTATTCACTAAAACACTGAAAGTGTGGCCTTATGAAATAGAACCCATTTTACTCCACAGTTGTGCGTTATTTTCGACTATCCAAACAAATCACCATATAAAATAGACTAGTGATTATTCCCCACAAGGGCAGTATTCGAAGAGTTTCTGTTTAAGTGTCCATATCAAATAGTCTCCTGACTCTCACATATGTGTGTATCATTCACTGAGCTGCTTCATTTTGAGCTACCTTAAATAGGGTTCTACTACTTTCCAGCTGTTTCTTACACACTGAAGCTCTGAATGAGAGGCCATATGATATAGACTCGTTACTATTGCCCCACTGTGCATTATTCTGCAATGCTCTGATGGAGTGGACATATGACTTGACTCTGGCTATTCCCAAGTCGTGTATTCTACTGTGAGTTTTTGAACGAGTGATCACATAAAATAGAGTCCTGACTCTATCCTCTTGACTATTTCTCAGCTCTTCATTTTTCACTGAGTCTCTCGGTGAATGGTCCTATCAAATATTCTCCAGACTATTCCCCAGGTGTGCATTATTCTGTGAGTCTCTTAATATGTGGCTATATATAATAGAATCCTGAGTATTTTCCAGATATATATGATTCTTCATTGCGGTTCTAAATAAGTGACCATGTGAAGTACACTTCTGACGTTTCCATAGGTCTGTATTATTCTGTGAGGCTCTGAATGAGTGACCATAAAATAGAGACTCCTATATACACCTCAGGCATGAGTTTTTACATTCGGCTCTAAATGAGTGGCTATACCGAGTAGAATCCTGACTTTCCCCAAGGTGAAAGTTATTCTGTTAGTCTCTGAGTATGTGGCTATATAAAATAGCATTTTGACTACAATACAGGTGTTCCTTATTCAATGAACCTCTGAAATAGATGCCACATGTAATTGCGTCCTGAGTATTCCTCAGGTATGTATTATTCACCGAGGCTCTAAATGTTTAGCCATATGAAATTATTTCTTGACTAGTACACAGGTGTGTATTATTGACTCTGACTCTAAATATTTGTTCATATGGTATAAACTAGTCACTATTCCGAAGTTGTGTATTACTCACTAAGGCTTTGATTTTGTGGCCATATCAAATAGACTAGTGTCTATTCCACACGTGGGCATTATTCCGTGAGGCTGTAAATGAGAGGCTACATACAGTAGACAATTACCACTTCCCCAGATGTGTGTTGCTTAGTGAAGATCTTCTTGTATGACCATATGAAACAGGATGCTGTCTATCTTGAATATTTGTATTATTCAGTGAATCACTGAATGAGTGGCTACATGAAATAGACTTCTGAGTACTTCACATTTGTGCATTATTCACTGAGGTTACGAGTTAGTGGCCATATGTAATGGAATCCTGACTAATCCAAACATGCATATTATCTACCAAGGCTATGAATGATTGTCCAAGTGAAATTGCCTCCTGGCTACTCAACATGTCTGCATTATTTACCGAGGCTTTGAATGAATGTCCATCGAAAACAGACTCCAAGTTATTCTCAATGTTTTTAGAATTCATCGAGGCTCAAAAGATGTGGCCATATTAACTAGATTCCTTGCTATATCAAGCGTCTCTCTTATTCACCGAGGCTCTGAATATGTGTCTACATGATATAGACTCCTGACTATACCACATTTTTCAGTGACACTCCGAATGAGAGTCAACATGAAGAAGTCTCATGACTGTTCCACACGTGTGCATTACTTAGTGAGACTCTAAATGAGGGGATAAATGAAAATCCTATTTCCATACGTGTGTACATTTAGTGAGGCTCTCAACAAGTGGCCATAGAAAAAAGACTTCTGATTATTCTGGAGGTGTGCATTACTCAGTGATTCTCTGAATGAGTGTCAAGAAAAAATAGACCCCAGACTATATGACAACGAAGTAATATTCAGTGAGGCTGTGAAAAAGTGGCCATATAAAAATGACTTCTAATTTCTCCACATGTGCCTTATTCAGTGTTTGTCTGAAGGAGCAGAGGTATGACATAGACTCCTCATTTTTCTCCATGAATTCATATTTCAAACAGGTTCTGTATGTGTGTCCATACCAAATAGACTACTGAAATTCCCTTTGGTGTGTATTACTCAGTGTTACACAGAATTTGAGTTTATATGATATAGACTCCTGACTATCACCCAGGTGTGTATCATTCAGGATCATTCAGGAAGGAACTTAATTTGTGGCTATCAAAACAGCGTCGTAATAACTCCATTGAATTTCTTTATTCACTGAAACTTTGAATGAGAGGCCATATAAAATAGACACCTAACTATTTCTCCATTGAGAGTTATTCAATAAGGTTCTTTTTTAAAAAAAAATTATTGCATTATAGGTTTTGGGGTACATGTGCATAACGTGGAAGATAGTTGCATAGGTACACACATGGCAGTGTGTTTTGCTGCCTTTCTCCCATTCACCCACAATAGGCATTTATCCCCAGGATATTCCTCCAAAGCCCCCTTGCTGTCCCACCCCCATTCCCCCAATAAAACCTAGTGTGTATTAGATGCCCTCAAGGTGTCCATGTGTTCTCATTTTTCTCACCCGCCTATAAATGAGAATATGTGGTATTTCTTTTTTTTTTTTTTTTTGTCAGTTTGCTGAAAATGATGTTCTCCAGATTCATCCATGTCCTTACAAAGGACAAGAACTCATCATTTTTATTTGCTGCATAATATTCCATGGTGTATATGTGCCACATTTTCCAAGTCCGGTCTATCAGCAAAGGGCATTTGAGTTGGTTTCAGGTCTTTTCTATTGTAAACAGTGCTGCAAGGAACATTCGTGTGCATATGTCCTTATAGTAGAACGATTTATAGTCCTTTGGATATATACCCACTAATGGGATGGCTGGGTCAAATAGAATTTCTATTTATAGGTCCTTGAGGAATCACCACACTCTCTTCCACAATGGTTGAACTAATTTACACTCCCACCAACAGTGTAAGAGTGTTCCTATTTCTCCACATCGTCTCCAGCATCTGCTGTCTACAGATTTTTTAATGATCGCCATTCTAACTGGTGTGAGATGGTATCTCAATGTGGTTTTGATTTGCATCTCTCTAATGACCAGTGATGATGAGCATTTTTTCATGTATTTGTTGGCCTCATGTATGTCTTCTTTTGTAAAATGTCTGTTCATATCCTTTGCCCATTTTTGAATGGGATTGTTTGTTTTTTTCCTGTAAATCTGTTTGAGTTCTTTGAACATTCTGGATATCCGCCCTCTGTCAGATGCGTAAACTGCAAAGATTTTTTCCCATTCTGATGGTTGCCAATTCATCTAGTGACTGTTTCTTTTGCCATGCAGAAGCTGTGGAGTTTGATTAGGTTTCATTTGTCTATTTTGGCTTTTGTTGCCAATGCTTTTGGTGTTTTTGTCATTAAGTCCTTGACTACTCCTATGTCCTGAATGGTTTTGCCTACATTTTCTTCTAGGATTTTTATTGTGTCAGGTTTATGTTTAAGTCTTTAATCCATCCGGAGTTAATTTTAGTGTAAGGTGTCAGGAAGGGATCTATTTTCTTCTTTCTACACATGGCTAGCTAGTTTTTCCAACACCATTTATTAAACAGGAAATCCTTTCCCCACTGCTTGTTTTTTGTGTGGTTTATCAAAGATTATATGGTTGTAGATAAGTTGTGTTGACTCTGATGCGTCTGTTCTGTTCCATTGGTCTAGGTCTCTGTTTTATTACCAGCACCATGCTGTTTTGATTGCTGTAGCCTTGTAGTATAGTTTGAAGTCTGGTAGTGTGATGCCTCCCACTGTCTTCTTCTTGCTTAGAATTGACTTGGCTATGTGGGCTCTCTTTTGGTTCCATATGAAGTTCATGGTGGATTTTCCAGTTCTGTGAAGAAATTCAATGGTAGTTTGATGGGGATAGCATTGATTGTGTAAGTTACTTTGGACAGTATAGCCATTTTCACTATATTAATTATTCGTAACCATGAACATGGAATGTTTCTCCATCTGTTTGTGTCTTCTCTTATTTCGTTGAGCAGTGGTTTGTTGCTTTCCTTGAAGAGGTTCCATACGTTCCTTGTGAGTTGTATTCCTAGGTATTTTATTTTCTTTGTAGCAATTGTGAATGTCAGTTCTTTCTTGATTTGGTTCTCTTTATGTCTGTTATTGGTGTATAGGAATGCTTGTGATTTTTGCACATTGATTTTATATTCTGAGACCTTGCTGAAGTGGCTTATCAGTTTTAGGAGTTTTTGGGCTGAGACGATGTGGTCTTATAGGTATACTATCATGTCGTCTGCAAATAGAGACAATTTGGCTTCCAACTTTTACATTTGAATACGCTTTATTTAATTTTCTTGCCTGATTGCTCTAGCTAGAACTTCCAGTACTATGTTGAATAGGAGTGGTGAGAAACGGCATCCTTGTCTAGTGCCGGATTTCAAAGGGAATGCTTCCATTATTTGCCCGTTAAGGATGATATTGGCTGTTCTTTTGTCATAAATTGATTTTATTACTTTGAGGTATGTTCCATCAATACCAAGTTTATTGAGGGATTTTAGCATAAAGAGGTGTTGAATTTTGTGAAATGCCTTCTCTGCATCAATTGAGATAATGATGTGGTTTTTGTTTTTGCTTCTGTTTATGTGGTAAATTACATTTAGAGGCTTGCATATGTTGAACCAGACTTGCATCCCCAGGATGAATCCTGTTTGATCATGATAGATAAGTTTTTAATGTGCTTTGGTAATCGGTTTGCCAGTATTTTATTGAAGATTTTTACATCTATGTTCATCCTGGATATTGTTCTGAAGTTTTCTTTTCTTGTTGAGTCTCTTTTGCGTTTTGATATCAGGATGATGGTGGTCTCATAAAATCATTTGGGAAGGGTTCCCTCTTTTTGAATCTTTTGGAATAGTTTCAGAAGGAATGATACCAGATCCTCTTTGTGTGTCTGGTAGAATTTGGATTTGAATCCATCTGGAACTGGGCTTAAATTTTGTAGTAGGCTCTTAGTTGCTGCCTCAACTTCAGACCACCTTATTGGTCTATTCATAGTTTCGACTTCCTCCTGGTTTAGGCTTGGGAGGACACAGGCATCCAGGAATTTATCCATTTCTTCCTGATTTACTAGGTTATATGTGTAGAGTTGTTTTTAGTATTCTCTGATGATGGTTTGAATTTCCTTGGCATTTGTAGTGATTTCCCCATTATCGTTTTTTATTGCATCTATTTGGTTGTTCTCTCTTTTCTTTTTTATCATTCTGACTAGTGGTCTGTCTATTTTGTTGATCTATTCAAAAAACCAGCTCTTGGATTTATTGATTGTTTGAAGGGTTTTTCTTGTCTCTATCTCCATCAGTCCTGCTCTGATCTTAGTTACTTCTTGTCCTTGGCGAGGTTTATAGCTTTTTTTATCTTACTTCTCTAGCTCATTCAATGTAGATGATAGGGTGTCAAATTTGAATCTCTACACTCTTCTCATGTTGGCACTTATTGCTATATATTTTTTTCTACAGACTGCTTTAAATGTGTCCCAGAGATTCTGGTACATTGTGTCCTCGCTCTCGTTGGTTTTGAAGAACTTCTTTATTTCTGCCTTCATTTCACTGTTTATCCAATCAACATTCAAGAGCCACTTGTTCAGTTTCCATGAAGCTGTGCAGTTCTGAGTTATTTTCTGAAATCTGAATTCCAACTTGATTGCACTCTGGTCTGAGAGACTGTTTGTTATGATTTCCGTTGTTTTGCATTTGCTAAGGAGTGCTTTACTTCCAATTATGTGGTCAATTTTGGAGTAGGTGGGATGTGGTGCTGAGAAGAACGTATATTCTGAGGATTTGGGGTGGAGAGTTCTGTAAATGTCTATCAGGTTTGCTTGTTCCAGGTCTGAGTTCAAGTGCTGGATATTCTTGTTAATTTTCTGTCTGGTGGATGTGCCTGATATTAACAGTGGAGTGTTAAAGTCTCCCACTATTATTGTGTGGGAGTCTATGTCTCTTTGTGAGTCATTCAGAACTTGCCTTTTATATCTGGGTGCTCCTGCATTGGGTCCATATATATTTAGAATTGTTAGCTCTTCTTGTTATATCGATCTGTTTACCATTATGTAATGACCTTCTGTGTCCCTTTTAATTTTTGTTGCTTTAAAGTCTATTTTATCAGAGAAGATAATTGCAACTCCTGATTTTTTTGCTCTCCATTTGTTTGGTTAATCTTCCTTCATCCCTTTATTTTGAGCCTTTGTGTATCCTTGCATGTGAGGTGGGTTTTCTGGATACAGCACACCGATGGGTTTTGGTTTTTCCCATCTTTATGGATTTATCCACCTGTCGTCTTAGTAGTTGCTGATTTTTCAATTGGCTCTCTGAGGGGACACCCAGATTGTTGATGATGATATATTTCTGTTACTTAGTTTTCCTTCTAATGGTCTAGCCTCTCTGCTGTGTGAGTGCTGAGGTCCACTCCAGCCCTGCTTGTCTTGCATACACCTGTAGCAGCTGTGGAACAGTGGGGGTTGCTACCAGTTTCTTCTTCTGCTATCTTTGTTCCAGAATGATTCCCGCCAAATGTCAGTCTGATTAGCCCTTTCTTTATTTAGAGGGGATGCATCTTTGGATATACATGGATCAGGGAGCTGCTTGAGGAGACGGTCTGTGCTTTATAGGAGCTCGAGTGTTGAGCTGTGAGCTCTGTGGTTTATTCTGGGTTTTTGGGAGGATGTGTTTATGTCTGCTGCAACAGAACTTATAAATCCCTCCCCTTTTTTCCCCTTAGATGCTCGGTCTCAGGGAGTTGGAAATTTCTTAATGAGCATCACCAGTGAAATCGTCAGGAGACTTCTTCATGTGACCTCTCATTGGGAATGTCACAGAATAATTTGTTGTAGTCAGGTCAGGGGTCTATGTCATGTAGACACATATTTAGAGCCTCGGTGAATAAGAGAGACCCTTGATATAGCAAGGAATCTAATTAATATGGCCACATCTTTTGATGATTTCTGAATAATACACACCTGGACAATAATTTGGAGTCGGTTTTCAATGGAAATTCATTCAGAGCCTCGGTAAATAATGCACAGCTGTTGAGTAGCCAGGAGTCTATTTCATTTGGACACTCAATCATAGAATCAGTGGATAATATGCGCATTTGGATTAGTCAGGATTCCATTTCATATGGCCACTGACTCATAACATCAGTGAATAATGCACAAATGTGAAGTACCCAGCAGTCTATTTCATATAGCCACTCATTCAGAGATTCACTGAATAATAAAGATATTTAAAGACACAGAATGCTGTTTAATATGGTCACACAAGAAGAGCCTCACTGAGTAACACACACCTGAAGAAGTAGTAGAGGTCTACTCTATATAGCCTCTCATTTGCAGCCTCAGTGAATAATGCACACGTTTGGAATAGATGCTAGTCTATTTTATATAGACACAAAATCAAAGCCTGAGTGAGTAATACACAACTTCGGAATAGTGACTGGTTTATTCCATATGAACAAATATTAAGAGTCAGAGTCAATTATACACATCTGTGTCCTAGTCAGGAAACAATTTTATATGGCAAACGTTTCAAAGCCTCAGTGAATATTAAATACCTGAGAATTCTCAGGGATCTATTACGTGTGGCATCTATTTCAGAGCTTCATTGAATAAGAAAAATTTGTATTGTAGTCAGAATGCTATTTCATATAGCCACATACTCAGAGCCTAACAGAATAATATACACCTTGGGGAAAGTCAGGATTCTCTTTGGACACCCACTGATTAATGGTCAAATGCAAAAAACGCTCTCTGGAAAAGTATAGAGGAGTCTCTATTTTATGGCCACTCATTCAGACCTCACAGAATAATACAAACAAATGGAAACGTCAGGAGTGTACTTCACATGGTCACTTATTCAGAACCTCAGTGAAGAATTGTATATATCTGGAAAACCCTCAGGATTCTATTATATATAGCCACATATTCAGAGACTCACTGTATGATGCACACCTGGTGAAGAGTCTGGAGACGATTTGATAGGACCGTTCACCCAGAGACTCAGTGGAAAATGCAGAGCTGAGAAATACTCAAGATGATTGAGTCAGGAGTCTATTTTATGTGGTCACTCATTCAGAAACTCACTGAAGAATACACTCCTTGGGAATAGTCAGAGTCCTGGTCATATGGCCACTCAATCACAGCATTACAGAATAATGCACATTTTGGCAATAGTAAGGAGTCTATATCATATGGCCTCTCATTCAGAGCTTCAGTGTGTAATAAACAGCTGTAAAGTAGTAGGACCCTACTTAAGGTGGCCTCAAATGAAGGAACTCTGAATGATACACACATGTGTGAGAGTCAGGAGACTATGTGATATGGACACTCATACAGAACCTCTTCGAATACATCCCTTGTGGAGAATAATCACTAGTCTATTTTATATGGTGATTCGTTTGGAGAGTCAAAAAATAACACACACCTGTGGAGTAAAATTGGGTCTATTACATAAGACCACCTTTCAGTAATTTTGTAAGTACTATGTATATCTGATAAGTCAGGAATCTCTTTCACATGGCCACTCTTTCAGGGCCTCTGTGAATAATACTCCTCAGAAAGAGTCAAGGGTCAACTTCCAGTGGCTACAAATTCAGAGTCTCTGTAAGTAAAGAACACCTGGGCCATACACCTGAGTCTCTTTTATATGCCCATTTTGTTTGAGTCTCATTCAATAATACACACCTGGTGAAGAGTTAAGGGTCTTCATGTAGCCACTCATATAGAGCCTCAGTGAATAATCCACACCAGAATAATAGTGGAGAATTTTTTCTATGGCCACTCATTCTGTGCCTCACTGAATGATACACATCCGGGAATCCTCGAATTCTATTTCGTAATACCACTTCTTTTCAATTTTATTGAATAATTCACAATGGAGCAATAGTCAGGTGTCTATTTTATATAGCCTCTCATTCAAAGTTTCAGTGAATAATGAACTTCTATGGAGTTATCAGGACGCTGTCATGATAGCCACAAATTAAGTTCTTTCCTGAATGATACACACCTGGGTGATAGTCAGGAGTCTATTTCATATGAACTCTAATACTGTGTAACGCTGAGTAATATACACCGAAGAGAGTGCCAGGAGTCTATTTGGTATGGACACTCATACAGAACCTGTTTGAATAATGGATACATGGAGAATAAAGAGGAGTCTATGTCATACATCTACTCATTCAGACAAACAGTGAATAAGGCACATGTGGAGTAATTAGAAGTCTGTTTTATATGGCCCCACTTTCACAGCCTCACTGAATATTACATACTTGTGATATAGTCTGGAGTCTATTTTTTATGTCCACTCATTCAGAGAATCACTGAATAATGCACACCTGCTGTATAGTCAGAAGTCTTTTTCTATGGACACTCGTTGAGAACCTCACTAAATGTACACACCTGGGAAAATAGTCAAGATTTTTTTTATTCCCTCATTCAGAGTCTCACTAAGTAATGAACACCAGTGGAATCGTCAGGAGACTTCTTCATGTGGCCTCTCATTGGGAATGTCACTGAATAATGTGGTGTAGTCAGGAGTCTATGTACATAGACACATATTCAGAGCCTTGGTGAATAAGAGAGACCCTTGATATAGCAAGGAATCTAATTAATACGGCCACATCTTTTGAGTCTCTCTGAATAATACACACCTGGACAATAATTTGGAGTCACTTTTCGATGGACATTCATTCAGAGCCTCGGTAAATAATGCACACCTGTTGAGAAGCCAGGAGTCTATTTCATTTGGACACTCATTCAGAGCCTCAGTGGATAATATGCACGTTTGGATTAGTCAGGATTCCATTTCATATGGCCACTGACTCGTAACATCAGTGAATAATGCACAAATGTGAATTACTCAGCAGTCTATTTCATATAGCCACTCATTTAGAGATTCACTGAATAATAAAGATATTTAAGAGACACCGAATGCTGTTTCATATGGTCACACAAGAAGAGCCTCACTGAGTAACACACACCTGGGGAAGTAATAGAGTTATACTGTATATAGCCTCTCATTTGCAGCCTCAGGGAATAATGCACACGTGTGGAATAGACACTAGTCTATTTTATATGGCCACAAAATCAAAGCCTGAGTGAGTAATACACAACTTTGGAATAGTGACTAGTTTATTCTATATGAACAAATATTAAGAGTCAGAGTCAATTATGCACACCTGTGTTCTAGTCAGGAAACAATTTCATATGGCAAAAGTTTCAGAGCCTCGGTGAATAATAAATACCTGAGGAATATTCAGGGCGCTATTACATGTGGCATCTATTTCAGAGCTTCATTGAATAAGGAACACCTCTATTGTAGTCAGAATGCTATTTCATATAGCCACATACTCAGAGCCTCAGTGAATAATGCACACCTGTTGAGAAGCCAGGAGTCTATTTCATATAGCCACTCATTCAGAGCCTCGGTAAATAATGCACACCTGTTGAGAAGCCAGGAGTCTATTTCATATAGCCACACATTCAGAGCCTCACAGAATAATACAAACATATGGAAACGTCAGGAGTGTAATTCACATGGTCAATTATTCAGATCCTCAGTGAAGAATCATATATCTGGAAAACCCTTAGGATTCTATTATATATAGCCACATATTCAGAGACTCACTGTATGATGCACACCTGGGGAAGTGTCTGAGACGATTTGAAAGGACCGTTCACCCAGAGACTCAGTGGAAAATGCAGAGCTGAGAAATAGTCAAGAGGATAGAGTCAGGAGTCTATTTTATGTGGTCACTCATTCAGAAACTCACTGAAGAATACACTCCTTGGGAATAGTCAGAGTCCTGGTCATATGGCCACTCAATCACAGCATTACAGAATAATGCACATTTTGGCAATAGTAAGGAGTCTATTTCATATGGCCTCTCATTGATAGCTTCAGTGTGTAATAAACAGCTGTAAAGTAGTAGGACCCTACTTAAGTTGGCCCCAAATGGAGCAGCCCTGTGAATGATACACACATGTGTGAAAGTCAGGAGACTATGTGATATGGACACACATACAGAACCTCTTCGAATACTTCCCTTGTGGAGAATAATCACTAGTCTATTTTATATGGTGATTCGGTTGGAGAGTCAAAGGTAACACACACCTGTGGAGTAAAATTGGGTCTATTACATAAAACCACCTTTCAGTATTTTTGTGAATACTATGTATATCTGATAAGACAGGATTCTCTTTCACATGGCCACTCTTTCAGGGCCTCTGTGAATAATACTTCCCTCAGAAAGAGTCAAGGGTCTACTTCCAGTGGCTACAACTTCAGAGTCTCTGTAAGTAATGAACACCTGGGCCATACACCTGAGTCTCTTTTATATGCTCATTTTGTTAGAGTCTCATTCAATAATACACACCTTGTGAAGAGTTAAGAGTCTGCTTCATGTAGCCAATCATATAGAGCCTCAGTGAATAATCCACACCAGAATAATAGTGGAGAATTTTTCCTATGGCCACTCATTCTGTGCCTCACGGAATGATACACACTTGGGGAATCCTCATTATTCTATTTCGTATTACCACTCATTTAGAATTTTATTGAATAATTCACAATGGAGCAATAGTCAGGTGTCTATTTTATATAGCCTCTCATTCAAAATTTCAGTGAATAATGAACTTCTATGGAGTTATCAGGACGCTGTCATGATAGCCACACATTAATTTCTTTCCTGAATGATATACCCCTGGGTGATAGTCAGGGTCTATTTCATATGAACTCTAATACTGTGTAATGCTGGGTAATACACGCCAAAGAGAGGGCCAGGAGTCTATTTGGTATGGAAACTCATACAGAACCTGTTTGAATAATGGATACATGGAGAATAAATAGGAGTCTATATCATACATCTACTCATTCAGAGAAACAGTGAAAAACGCACATGTGGAGTAATTAGAAGTCTGTTTTATATGGCCCTACTTTCACAGCCTCACTGAATATTACATACTTGTGATATAGTCTGGAGTCTATTTTTATGTCCACTCATTCAGAGAATCACTGAATAATGCACACCTGCTGGAATAGTCAGAAGTCTTTTTCTATGGCCACTCATTGAGAGCCTCACTAAATGTACACACCTGGGGAAATAGTCAGGATTTTCTTTTATCCCTCATTCAGAGTCTCACTAAGTAATGAACACCAGTGGAATCGTCAGGAGACTTCTTCATGTGTCCTCTCATTGGAGTGTCACTGAATAATGTGGTGTAGTCAGGAGTCTATGTCATGTAGACACATATTCAGAGCCTCGGTGAATAAGAGAGACCCTTGATATAGCAAGGAATCTAATTAATACGGCCACATCTTTTGAGCCTCTCTGAATAATACACACCTGGACAATAATTTGGAGTCAGTTTTCGATGGACATTCATTCAGAGCCTCGGTAAATAATGCACACCTGTTGAGTAGCCAGGAGTCTATTTCATTTGGACACTCATTCATAGCCTCAGTGGATAATATGCACGTTTGGATTAGTCAGGATTCCATTTCATATGGCCACTGACTCGTAACATCAGTGAATAATGCACAAATGTGAAGTACTCAGCAGTCTATTTCATATAGCCACTCATTCAGAGATTCACTGAATAATACAAATATTTAAGATAGACAGCATCCTGTTTCATATGGTCACACAAGAAGAGCCTCACTGAGTAACACACACCTGGGGAAGTGTTAGGAGTCTACTGTATATAGCCTCTCATTTACAGCCTCAGGGAATAATGCACACGTGTGGAATAGACATTAGTCTATTTTATATGGCCACAAAATCAAAGCCTGAGTGAGTAATACACAACTTCGGAATAGTGACTAGTTTATTCCATATGAACAAATATTTAGAGTCAGAGTCAATAATACACACCTGTGTACTAGTCAGGAAACAATTTCATATGGTGAAAGTTTTCAGAGCCTCGTGAATAATACATACCTGAGAATACTCAGGACGCTATTACATGTGGCATCTATTTCAGAGCTTCATTGAATAAGAACACCTGTATTGTAGTCAGAATGCTATTTCATATAGCCACATACTCAGAGCCTAACAGAATAACATACACCTTGGGAAAGTCAGGATTCTATTTCATAGCCACTCATTTAGAGCCGAATGTAAAACGCACCTGAGGAGTATATAGGAGTCTCTATTTTATGGCCACTCATTCAGAGCCTCACAGAATAATACAGACATATGGAAATGTCAGGAGTGTAGTTCACATGGTCACTTATTCAGAACCTCAGTGAAGAATTATATATCTGGAAAATACTCAGGATTCTATTATATATAGCCCTTATTCAGAGACTCACTGAATAATGCACACCTGGAATAGTCTGGAGACTTTTTGATATGACCGTTCACCCAGCGACTCAGTGGAAAATGCAGAGCTGAGAAATAGTCAAGAGGATACAGAGTCAGGATTCTATTTTTATGGTCACTTGTTCAGAAACTCACTGAAGAATACACACTTTGGGAATAGTCAGAGTCCAGTCATATGGCCACTCAGTCACAGCATTACAGAATAATGCACAATGGGGCAATAGTAAGGAGTCTATTTCATATGGCCTCTCATTCAGAGCTTCAGTGTAATAAACAGCTGTGGAAGTAGGACCCTATTTGGTAGCCCCAAATTAAGCAGCTCCGTGAATGATACACACATGTGTGAGAGTCAGGAGACTATTTGATATGGACACTCATACAGAACCTCTTGAATACTGCCTGTGGAATAATCACTAGTCTATTTTATATGGTGATTCATTTGGAGAGTCAAAAATAACACGCACCTGTGGAGTAAAATGGTCTATTTCATAAGACCACTCTTTCAGTGTTTTAGTGAATAATATGTATATCTGATAAGTCAGGAATCTCTTTCACATGGCCACTCTTTCAGGGCCTCTGTGAATAATACTCCTCAGAAAGAGTCAAGGGTCTACTTCAAATGGCTACACATTCAGAGTCTCTGTAAGTAATGAACACCTGGGCAATACACCTGAGTCTCTTTTATATGCCCATTAGTCAGAGTCTCATTCAATAATACACACCTGGGAAGAGTTAAGAGTCTACTTCATGTAGCCACTCATTTAGAGCCCTCAGTGAATAATCACACCAGAATAGTAGAATTTTTATATGGCCACTCATTCTGTGCCTCCTGAATGATACACACCTGGAATCCTCAGATTCTATTTCATACTACCACTCATTTAGAACCTTATTGAATAATTCACAATGGAGCAATAGTCAGGTGTCTATTTTATATGGCCTCTCATTCAAAGTTTCAGTGAATAATGAACTTCTATGGAGTTATCAGGAGCTGTTTAAGATAGCCACAAATTAAGTTCCTTCCTGAATGATACACACCTGGGTGATAGTCAGGAGTCTATTTCATATGAACTCTAATACTGTGTAACGCTGAGTAATACACAAGGGAGTGTCAGTAGTCTATTTGGTATGGACACTCATACAGAACCTGTTTGAATAATGCACACATGGAGAATAATGAGGAGTCTATGTCATACATCTACTCATTCAGACAAACAGTGAATAATGCACATGTGGAGTAATTAGAAGTCTGTTTCATATGGCCACTTTCACAGCCTCACTGAATATTACACTTGTGATAGTGAGTCTATTTTTATGGCCACTCATTCAGAGAATCACTGAATAATGCACACCTGTGGAATAGTCAGAAGTCTCTTTCCTATGGCCACTCATTGAGAGCCTCACTAAATGTACACACCTGGGAAATAGTCAGGATTTTCTTTATCCCTCATTCAGAGTCTCACTAAATAATGCACACCTGTGGAATAGTCAGGAGACTTTTTCATGGCCTCTCATTCAGAGTGTCACTGAATAATGTGGTAGTCAGGAGTCTATGTCATGTAGACACATATTCAGAGCCTCAGTGAATAAGAGACCCTTGATATAGCAAGAATCTAATTAATATGGCCACATCTTTTGAGCCTCTGAATAATACACACCTGGAGAATAATTTGGAGTCTGTTTTGCATGGATATTCATTCAGAGCCTCGGTAAATAATGCACACCTGTTGAGTAGCCAGGAGTCTATTTCATTTAAACACTCATTCATAGCCTCAGTGGATAATATGCATTTGGATTAGTCAGGATTCCATTTCATATGGCCTCTGACCCGTAACCTTAGTGAATAATGCACATATGTGAAGTACTCTGCAGTCTATTTCATATAGCCACTTATGCAGAGATTCACTGAATAATACAAATATTTAAGATAGACAGCATCCTGTTTCATATGATCACAAAAGAGCCTCACTGAATAACACACACCAGGGCAAGTGGTATAGGTCTACTGTATACAGCCTCTCATTTACAGACTCAGTGAATAATGCACACGTGTGGAATAGACACTAGTCTATTTTAAATGTCCACAAAATTAAAGCCTGAGTTATTAATACACAACTTTGAAATAATGACTAGTTTATTCCATATGAACAAATATTTAGAGTCACAGTCAATAATACACACCTGTGTACTAGTCAGGAAACAATTTCATATGGCGAAACTTTCAGAGCCTCGTTGAATAATACATACCTGAGGAATATTCAGGACGCTATTACATGTGGCATCTATTTCAGAACTTCATTGAATAAGGAACACCTGTATTGTAGTCAGAATGGTATTTCATATAGCCACATACTCAGAGCCTAACAGAATAACATACACCTTGGGGAACGTCAGGATTCTATTTCGTGTAGCCACTCATTTAGAGCCGAATGTAAAAACGCACACCTGAAAAGTATAAAGCAGTCTCTATATTTTGGCCACTCATTCAGAGCCTCACAGTATATTACAGACCTATGGAAATGTCAGGAGTGTACTTCACATGGTCACTTATTCAGAACCTCATTGAAGAATTATATATATCTGGAAAATACTCCGGATTCTATTATAAATAGCCAAAAAATTAGAGACTCACTGAATAATGCACACCTGGGGAATAGTCTGGAGACAATTTGATAGGAACGTTCACCCAGCGACTCAGT
The DNA here is from genome assembly GCA_021498475.1 of Saguinus midas. NCBI lineage: Eukaryota > Metazoa > Chordata > Mammalia > Primates > Cebidae > Saguinus > Saguinus midas. The sequence goes on along the minus strand of CM038404.1, from coordinate 33,825,330 downwards.
GGAAAATGCAGAGCTGAGAAATAGTCAAGAGGATAGAGTCAAGAGTCTATTTTACGTGGACACTCATTCAGAAACGCACTGAAGAATACACACATTGGGAATTGTCAGAGTCCAGGTCATATGGCCACTCAGTCACAGCATTACAGAATAATGCACAGTGAGTCAATAGTAAGAAGTCTATATCATATGGCCTCTCATTCAGAGCTTCAGTGTGTAATAAACAGCTCTATAGTAGTAGGACCCTATTTAAGGTACCCCAAAATGAAATAGCTCCGTGAATGCTACACACATGTGTGAGAGTCAGGAGACTATTTGATATGGACACTCATAAGGAACCTCTTCAAATACTTCCATTGTGGAAATAATCACTAGTCTATTTTACATGGTGATTCATTTGGAGAGTCAAAAAATAAAGCACACCAGTGGAGTAAAATGGGGTCTATTTCATAAGGCCACTCTTTCAGTGTTTTAGTGTATACTGTGTATATCTGATATGTCAGGAATCTCTTTCACATGGCCACACTTTAAGGGCCTCTGTGAATAATACTCCCCTCAGAAAGAGTCAAGGGTCTACTTCCAGTGGCTACAACTTCAGAGTCTCTGTAAGTAATGAACAGCTGTCACAATACATGAGTCCCTTTTATATGCCCCTTTAATCAGAGTCTCATTCAATAATACACACCTGGGGAACTGTTAAGAGTCTGCTTCCTGTAGCCACTCATATAGAGCCTCAGTGAATAATTCCCCCAGAATAATAGTGGAGAATTTTTTCTATGGCCACTCATTCTGTGCCTCCCTGAATGATGAAAACCTTGGGAGCCCTCAGTATTCTATTTTGTACTACCACTCCTTTAGAACCTTATTGAATAATTCACAATGGAGCAATAGTCAGGTGTCTATTTTATAAGGCCTCTCATTCAAAGTTTCAGTGAATAATGAACTTCTATGGAGTTATCTGGACGCTGTTATTATAACCAAAAATTAAGTTCCTTCCTGAATGATACCACACCTGGGTGATAGTCAGGAGTCTATTTCATATGAACTCTAATACTCTGTAAATCTGAGTAATAGACACCTAAACGAGTGTCAGTAGTCTGTTTCGTATGGACACTCATACAGAACCTGTTTGAATAATGGACGCATGGAGAATAATGATGAGTCTATGTCATACATCTACTCATTTAGACAATAATTGAATAAGGCACATGCGGAGTAATTAGAAGTCTGTTTCATATGGCTCATCTTTCACAGCCTCACTGAATATTACATACTTGTGATATAGTCTGGAGTCTATTTTTATGGTCACTTATTCAGATAATCACTGAATAATGCACACCTGCGGAACAGTCGGAAGTCTTTTTCAATTGCCACTCATTGAGAGCCTCACTAAATGTAAACACCTTGGGAAATAGTCAGAGTTTTCTTTTATCCCCTCATTCAGAGTCTCACTATGTAATGCACACCTGTGGTATAGTCAGGAGACTTCTTCATGTGGCCTCTCATTCGCAGTGTCACTGAATAATGTGGTGTAGTCAGAGTCTATGTCATGTATACACATATTTAGAGCCTCAGTGAATAAAATAGACACCTGACTATTGCTCCATTGTGAATTATTCAATAAGGTTCTAAATGAGTGGTAGTACGAAATAGAATACAGAGGGCTCCCAAGGTTTTATCATTCAGGAGGCACAGAATGAGTGGCCATAGAAAAATTCTCCACTATTATTCTGTGGATTATTCACTGAGGCTCTATATGAGTGGCTCCAGGAAGCAGACTCTTAACAGTTCCCCAGGTGTGTATTATTGAATGAGACTCTGATTAAAGGGGCATATAAAAGGGACTCATGTGTATTGTGAAAGCTGTTCATTACTTACAGAGACTCTGAAATTGTAGCCACTGGAAGTACACCCTTGACTCTTTCTGAGGGGAGTATTATTCACAGAGGCCCTTAAAGTGTGGCCATATGAAAGAGATTCCTGACATATCAGATATACACAGTATACACTAAAACACTGAAAAAGTGGCCTTATGAAATAGACCCCATTTTACTCCACTGGTGTGCTTTATTTTTTGACTCTCCAAATGAATCCCCATGTAAAATAGACTAGTGATTATTTCCTACAATGGAAGTATTTTAAGAGGTTCCTTATGAGTGTCCATATCAAATAGTCTCCTGACTCTCACAAATGTGTGTGGCATTCACGGAGCTATTTCATTTTGGGCCACCTTAAATAGGGTCCTACTACTATAGAGCTGTTTATTACACACTGAAGCTCTGAATGAGAGGCCATATGATATAGACTTCTTACTATTTACTCACTGTGCATTATTCTGTAATGCTGTGACTGAGTGGTCATATGACCTGGACTCTGACAATTCCCAATGTGTGTATTCTTCAGTGCGTTTCTGAATGAGTGCCCACGTAAAATAGACTCTTGACTCTATCCTCCTGAATATTTCTCAGCTCTGCATTTTCCACTGAGTCGCTGGGTGAACGTTCCTATCAAATAGTCTCCAGACTATTCCTCAAGTGTGCATTATTCAATGAGTCTCTAATTTTTTGGCTTTTTATAATAGAATCCGGAGTATTTTCCAGATATATATAATTCTTCAATGAGGTTCTGAATAAGTGACCATGTGAAGTATACTCCTGACATTTCCATAGGTCTGTAATATACTGTGAGGCTCTGAATGAGTGGCCAAAATATAGAGATTGCTTTATGCTTTTCAGGCGTGCGTTTTTACATTCGGCTCTAAATGAGTGGCTACACGAAATAGAATCCTGACTTTCCCCAAGGTGTATGTTATTCTGTTAGGCTCTGAGTATGTGGCTGTATGAAATAGCATTCGGACTACAATACAGATGTTCCTTATTCAATGAAGTTCTGAAATAGATGCCACATGTAATAGCGTCCTGAATATTTCTCAGGTTTGTATTATTCAACGAGGCTCTGAAAGTTTCACCATATGAAATTGTTTCCTGACTAGTATATAGGTGTGTATTATTGACTGTGACTCTAAATATTTGTTCATATGGAATAAACTAGTCACTATTTCGAAGTTGTGTATTACTAACACAGGCTTTGATTTTGTGGCCATTTAAAATAGAGTAGTGTCTATTCCACACGTGTGCATTATTCCCTGAGTCTGTAAATGAGAGGCTATATACAGTAGCCCATAACACTTCCCCAGCTCTCTGTTACTCAGTAAGTCTCTTCTTGTGTGATCATATGAAACAGGATGCTGTCTATCTTAAATATTTGTATTATTCATTGTATCCCTGAATGAGTGGCTATATGAAATAGACTGCTTAGTACTTCACATTTGTGCATTATTCACTTAGGTTATGTGTCAGTGGCCATATGAAATGGAATCCTGACTCATCCAAATGTGCATATTATCCACTGAGGCTATGAATGAGTTTCAAAATGCAATAGAGCCCTGGCTACTCAACAGGTGTGCATTATTTACCGAGGCTCTGAATGAATGTCCATCGAAAGCACACTCCAAATTATTCTTTAGGTGTGCATTACTCAGAGAGGCTCAAAAGATGTGGCCGTATTAATTAGATTCCTTGCTATATCAAGGGTCTCTCTTATTCACCGAGGCTCTGAATATGTGTCTACATGACACAGACTCCTGACTTCACCACATTATTCAGTGACACTCCGAATGTGAGGCCATATGAAGAAGTCTCCTGACTATTCCACAGGTGTGCATTACTTAGTGAGACTCTGAATGAGGGATAAAAGAGAATCCTGACAATTTTCCCAGGTGTGTACATTTAGTGAGGCTCTCAACGAGTGGCCATAGAAAAATGTCTTCCGACTATTCGGCAGGTGTGCATTATTCAGTGATTCTCTGAATGAATGGCCATAAAAAATAGACTCTAGACTATGGCACAAGTATGTATTATTCAGTGATGCTGTTAAAGGGGGCCATATAATACAGACTAATAATTACTCCACAATTGCATTACTCACTGTTTGTCTGAATGAGTAGATGTATGACATAGACTCCTCATTATTCTCCATGTATCCATTATTCAAACAGGTTTTGTATGAGTGCCCATAACAAATAGACTACTAACACTCCCTTAGGTGTGTATTACTCAGCGTTACACAGTATTAGAGTTCATATGAAATAGACTCCTGCCTATCACACAGGTGTGGTATCATTCAGGAAGGAACTTAATTTGTGGCTATCATAACAGCGTCCTGATAACTCCATAGAAGTTCATTATTCACTGAAACTTTGAATGAGAGGCCATATAAAATAGACTCCTGACTATTCTCCATTGTGAATTATTCAATAAGGTTCTAAATGAGTGGTAGTATGAAATAGAATCCTGAGGATTCCCCAGGTGTGTATCATTCAGGGAGGCACAGAATGAGTGGCCATAGAAAAAATTCTCCACTATTATTCTGGTGTGGATTATTCAATGATGCTCTATATGAGTGGCTAAATGAAGCAGACGCTTAACCAGGTGTATATTATTGAATGAGACTCTGACTAAATGGGCATATAAAAGACAGTCAGCTGTATTGCCCAGGTGTTCATTACTTACAGAGACTCTGAAGTTGTAGCCACTGGAATTAGAATTTTGACTCTTTCTGCAAGGAGTATTACTCACAGAGGCCCTAAAAGAGTGGCCATGTGAAAGAGATTCCTGACTTATCAGATATACATAGTATTCACTAAAACACTGAAAGAGTGGTCTTATGAAATAGATCCCATTTTACTCCACAGGTGTGCGTTAATTTCTGACTCTCCAAATGAATCACCATATAAAAAGAACTAGTGATTATTCCACACAAGGGCAGTATTCGAAGAGGTTCTGTATGAGTTTCCATATCAAATAGTCTCCTGACTCTCACACATCTGTGTATCATTCACGGAGCTGCTTCATTTGGAGCTACCTCAGATAGGGTCCTACTACTTTAGAGCTCTTTAATACAAACTGAAGCTCTGAGTGAGAGGCCATATGATATAGACTCCTTACTATTGCCCCATTGTGCATTATTCTGTAATGTTGTGACTGAGTGGCCATATGACATTGTCTCTGACTATTCTCAAGTTGTGTATTCTTCAGTGAGTTTCTGAACAAGGGCTTATGTAAAATAGAATCCTGACTGTATACCTTTGACTATTTCTTAGCTCTGCATTTTCCTCTGAGTCGCTGGGTGAACGGTCCTATCAAAAAGTCTCCAGACTCCCCAGGTGTGCATCATTCAGTGAGTCTCTGAATATTTGGCTATATATAATAGAATCCTGGGTGTTTTCCAGATATATATAATTCTTCACTGAGGTTGTGAATAAGTGACCATGGGAAGTACACTGCTGAAGTTTCCATATGTCTCTGTTATTCTGTGAGGCTCTGAATGAGTGGCCATAAATAGAGACTCCTATATACTCCTCGGTGTGCGTTTCACATTCGGCTCTATATGAGTGGGTATATGAAATAGAATCCTGACTTCCCCCAATGTGTATGCTATTCTGATAGGTTCTGAGTATATGGCTATATGAAATAGCATTCTGACTACAATAGAATCGTTTCTTATTCAATGAAGCTCTGAAATAGATGCCACATGTAATAGCGACATGAATATTCCTCAGGAATGTATTATTCACCGGGGCTCTAAAACTTTCACCATATGAAATTGTTTCCTGACTAGTACACATGTGTTTATTATTGACTCTGACTCTAAATATTTGTTCATATGGAATAAATTAGTCACTATTCCGAAGTTGCATATTACTCACACAGGCTTGGATTTTGTGGCCATATATAATAGACTAATGTTTATTCCGAAGGGTGCATTATCCCCTGAGGCTGTAAATGAGAGGCTATATACAGCAGCCCATAACACTTCCCCAGCTGTCTGTTACTCAGTGAGGCTCTTCTTTACTGAGCCTATTAAACAGGATGCTGTTTCTCTTAAATATTTGTATTACTCCGTGAATCTCTGAATGATTGGCTATATGAAATGGACTGCTGAGTACTTCACATTTGTGCATTATTCACTGATGTTACGAATCAGTGGTCATATGAAATGAAATCCTGACAAATCCAAACGTGCATATTATTCACTGAGGCTATGAATGAGTGTCCAAATGAAATAGACTCCTGGCTACTCAACAGCTGTGCATTATTTACCGACGCACTGAATGAATGTCCATCGAAAAGCGACTCCAAATGATTGTCCAGGTGTGCATTATTCAGAGAGGCTCAAAAGGTGTGGCCGTATTAATTAGATTCCATGCCATATCAAGGGTCTCTCTTATATACCGAGGCTCGGAATATGTGTCTACATGACATTGACTCCTGACTACACCACATTATTCAGTGACTTTCCCAATGAGAGGCCACATGAAGAAGTCTCCTGATGATTCCACTGGTGTTCATTACTTAGTGAGACTCTGAATGAGGGGATAAAACAAAATCATGAGTATTTCTCCAGCTGTGTACATTTAGGGAGGCTCTCAATGAATGGCCATAGAAAAAAGACTTCTATTATGCAAGTGTGCATTATTCAATGATTTTATTAAGGTATGTTCCATCAATACCATCAGTTTATTGAGATTTTAGCATAAAAGTGTTGAATTGTGAAACCTATTTCATGCATCAATTGAGATAATGATGTGGTTTGTTTTTGCTTCTGTCTTATGAATTACATTTAGAGGCTTCATATGTTGAAACCAGACTTGCATCCCAGGATGAATCCTGTTTGATCATGATAGATAAGTTTAATAAGAAGATCCAAGTTTCAGTATATAAAATTTTTACATCTATGTTCATCCTGGATATTGTTCTGATGATTTTCTTTTCTTGTTGAGTCTCTTTTGGATGTTTTGATATCAGCTGATGGTGGTCTCATAAAATCATTTGGGAAGGTTCCCTCTTTTGAATCTTTTGGAATAGTTTAGAAGGAATGATACAGATCTCTTTGTGTGTCTGGTAGAATTTGGGTGAATCCATCTGGAACTGGGCTTAGAATTTTAGTAGGCTCTTAGGTTGCTGCCTCAACGTCAGACCACCTTATTGGTCTATTCATACTACTTCCTCCTGGTTTAGGCTTGGGAGGACACAGGCATCAGGAATTCTCATCCATTTCTTTCAGATTTACTAGGTTATATGTGTAGAGTTGTTTTTAGTATTCTCTGACTGATGGTTTGAATTTCCTTGGCATGTGATATTTCCCCATTATCTTTTTATTGCATCTCTGTTGGTTGTTCTCTCACTTTTATCATTCTGACTAGTGGTCTGTCTATTTTGTTGATCTATTCAAAACCAGCTCTTGGTTACTTGGTTGATTTGAAGTTTTCTTGTCTCTATCTCCATCAGTCTGCTCTGATCTTAATTACTTCTTGTCCTTGGAGTTATAGCTTTTTATCTTACTTCTCAGCTCATTCAATGTAGATGATAGAATGTCAAATTTGAATCTCTACACTCTTCTCATTTAGAACCTTATTGAATAATTCACAATGGAGCAATAGTCAGGTGTCTATTTTATATGGCCTCTCATTCAAAGTTTCAGTGAATAATGCACAAATGTGAAGTACTCAGCAGTCTATTTCATATAGCCACTCATTCAGAGAATCACTGAATAATGCACAAATGTGAAGTACTCAGCAGTCTATTTCATATAGCCACTCATTCAGAGAATCACTGAATAATGCACAAATGTGAAGTACTCAGCAGTCTATTTCATATAGCCACTCATTCAGAGAATCACTGAATAATGTGGTGTAGTCAGGAGTCTATTTCATATAGCCACATATTCAGAGACTCACTGAATAATGTGGTGTAGTCAGGAGTCTATTTCATATAGCCACATATTCAGAGACTCACTGAATAATGTGGTGTAGTCAGGAGTCTATTTCATATAGCCACATATTCAGAGACTCACTGAATAATGTGGTGTAGTCAGGAGTCTATTTCATATAGCCACATATTCAGAGACTCACTGAATAATGTGGTGTAGTCAGGAGTCTATTTCATATAGCCACATATTCAGAGACTCACTGAATAATGTGGTGTAGTCAGGAGTCTATTTCATATAGCCACTCATTCAGAGAATCACTGAATAATGTGGTGTAGTCAGGAGTCTATTTCATATAGCCACTCATTCAGAGAATCACTGAATAATGTGGTGTAGTCAGGAGTCTATTTCATATAGCCACATATTCAGAGACTCACTGAATAATGTGGTGTAGTCAGGAGTCTATTTCATATAGCCACATATTCAGAGCCTCGGTGAATAAGAGAGACCCTTGATATAGCAAGGAATCTAATTAATATGGCCACATCTTTTGAGCCTCTCTGAATAATACACACCTGGGTGATAGTCAGGAGTCTATTTCATATAGCCACATATTCAGAGACTCACTGAATAATGTGGTGTAGTCAGGAGTCTATTTCATATAGCCACATATTCAGAGACTCACTGAATAATGCACAAATGTGAAGTACTCAGCAGTCTATTTCATATAGCCACATATTCAGAGCCTCGGTGAATAATACATACCTGAGGAATACTCAGGACGCTATTACATGTGGCATCTATTTCAGAGCTTCATTGAATAAGAACACCTGTATTGTAGTCAGAATGCTATTTCATATAGCCACATATTCAGAGACTCACTGAATAATGTGGTGTAGTCAGGAGTCTATTTCATATAGCCACATATTCAGAGACTCACTGAATAATGTGGTGTAGTCAGGAGTCTATTTCATATAGCCACATATTCAGAGAATCACTGAATAATGTGGTGTAGTCAGGAGTCTATTTCATATAGCCACTCATTCAGAGAATCACTGAATAATGTGGTGTAGTCAGGAGTCTATTTTATATGGCCTCTCATTCAGAGAATCACTGAATAATGTGGTGTAGTCAGGAGTCTATGTCATGTAGACACATATTCAGAGCCTCGGTGAATAAGAGACCCTTGATATAGCAAGGAATCTAATTAATATGGCCACATCTTTTGAGCCTCTGAATAATACACACCTGGAGAATAATTTGGAGTCTGTTTTCGATGGACATTCATTCAGAGCCTCGGTAAATAATGCACACCTGTTGAGTAGCCAGGAGTCTATTTCATATAGCCACTCATTCAGAGAATCACTGAATAATACACACCTGGGTGATAGTCAGGAGTCTATTTCATATAGCCACTCATTCAGAGAATCACTGAATAATGCACAAATGTGAAGTACTCAGCAGTCTATTTCATATAGCCACTCATTTGAATTTTATTGAATAATTCACAATGGAGCAATAGTCAGGTGTCTATTTTATATGGCCTCTCATTCAGAGAATCACTGAATAATACACACCTGGGTGATAGTCAGGAGTCTATTTTATATGGCCTCTCATTCAAAGTTTCAGTGAATAATGCACACGTGTGGAATAGACACTAGTCTATTTTATATGGCCACAAAATCAAAGCCTGAGTGAGTAATACACAACTTTGGAATAGTGACTAGTTTATTCCATATGAACAAATATTTAGAGTCAGAGTCAATAATACACACCTGGGTGATAGTCAGGAGTCTATTTTATATGGCCTCTCATTCAAAGTTTCAGTGAATAATACATACCTGAGGAATACTCAGGACGCTATTACATGTGGCATCTATTTCAGAGCTTCATTGAATAAGAACACCTGTATTGTAGTCAGAATGCTATTTCATATAGCCACTCATTCAGAGATTCACTGAATAATACACACCTGGGTGATAGTCAGGAGTCTATGTCATGTAGACACATATTCAGAGACTCACTGAATAATGTGGTGTAGTCAGGAGTCTATTTCATATGAACTCTAATACTGTGTAACGCTGAGTAATACACACCTGGGTGATAGTCAGGAGTCTATTTCATATAGCCACTCATTCAGAGCCTCACAGAATAATACAGACCTATGGAAACGTCAGGAGTGTACTTCACATGGTCACTTATTCAGAACCTCAGTGAAGAATCATATATATCTGGAAAATACTCAGGATTCTATTATATATAGCCACATATTCAGAGACTCACTGAATAATGCACACCTGGGGAATAGTCTGGAGACTATTTGATAGGACCGTTCACCCAGAGACTCAGTGGAAAATGCAGAGCTGAGAAATAGTCAAGAGGATAGAGTCAGGAGTCTATTTTATGTGGTCACTCGTTCAGAAACTCACTGAAGAATACACACCTTGGGAATAGTCAGAGTCCAGGTCATATGGCCACTCAATCACAGCATTACAGAATAATGCACATTTTGGCAATAGTAAGGAGTCTATATCATATGGCCTCTCATTCAAAGTTTCAGTGAATAATGAACTTCTATGGAGTTATCAGGACGCTGTCATGATAGCCACAAATTAAGTTCTTCCTGAATGATACACACCTGGGTGATAGTCAGGAGTCTATTTCATATAGCCACTCATTCAGAGAATCACTGAATAATGCACACGTGTGGAATAGACACTAGTCTATTTTATATGGCCTCTCATTCAAAGTTTCAGTGAATAATGCACACCTGTTGAGTAAAATGGGTCTATTTCATAAGACCACCTTTCAGTGTTTTAGTGAATACTATGTATATCTGATAAGTCAGGAATCTCGTTCACATGGCCAATCTTTCAGGGCCTCTGTGAATAATACTCCCCTCAGAAAGTGTCAAGGGTCTACTTCCGGTGGCTAAAACTTCAGAGTCTCTGTAAGTAATGAACACCTGGGCAATGCTCTTGAGTCTCTTTTATATGCACATTTAGTCAGAGTCTCATTCAGTAATACAAACCTGGGGAAGAGTTAAGAGTCTGCTTCATGTAGCCACTCATATAGAGCCTCAGTGAATAATCCACATGAGAATAATAGTGGAGAATTTTTTCTATGGCCACTCGTTGAGAGCCTCACTAAATGTACACACCTGGGGAATCCTCAGGATTCTATTTCATACTACCACTCATTTAGAAACTTATTGAATATTTCACAATGGAGCAATAGTCAGGTGTCTATTTTATATGGCCTCCCATTCAAAGTTTCAGTGAACAATGAAGTTCTATGGAGTTATCAGGACGCTGTCATGATAGCCACAAATTAAGTTTTTCCTGAATGATACACACCTGGGTGATAGTCAGGAGTGTATTTCATATGAACTCTAATACTGTGTAACGCTGAGTAATACACACCTGGGTGATAGTCAGGAGTCTATTTGGTATGGACACTCATGCAGAACCTGTTTGAATAATGGATACATGGAGAATAAGGAGGAGTCTATGTCATACATCTACTCATTCAGACAAACAGTGAATAAGGCACATGTGGAGTAATTAGAAGTCTGTTTCATATGGCCCTCTTTCACAGCCTCACTGAATAATACACACCTGGGTGATAGTCAGGAGTCTATTTCATATAGCCACTCATTCAGAGATTCACTGAATAATACACACCTGGGTGATAGTCAGGAGTCTATTTCATATAGCCACTCATTCAGAGCCTCGGTAAATAATGCACACCTGTGGAATAGTCAGGAGACTTCTTCATGTGGCCTCTCATTCAGAGTCTCACTAAGTAATGCACACCTGTTGAGTAGCCAGGAGTCTATTTCATATAGCCACTCATTCAGAGAATCACTGAATAATGTGGTGTAGTCAGGAGTCTATGTCATGTAGACACATATTCAGAGCCTCAGTGAATAAGAGAGACCCTTGATATAGCAAGGAATCTAATTAATATGGCCACATCTTTTGAGCCTCTCTGAATAATACACACCTGGAGAATAATTTGGAGTCTGTTTTCTATGGCCACTCATTCAGATCCTCGGTAAATAATGCACACCTGTTGAGTAGCCAGGAGTCTATTTCATTTGGACACTCATTCATAGCCTCAGTGGATAATATGCACGTTTGGATTAGTCAGGATTCCATTTCATATGGCCACTGACTCGTAACCTCAGTGAATAATGCACAAATGTGAAGTACTCAGCAGTCTATTTCATATAGCCACTCATTCAGAGATTCACTGAATAATACAAATATTTAAGATAGACAGCATCCTGTTTCATATGGTCACACAAGAAGAGCCTCACTGAGTAACACACACCTGGGAAGTGTTAGGGGTCTACTGTATATAGCCTCTCATTTACAGCCTCAGGGAATAATGCACACGTGTGGAATAGACACTAGTCTATTTTATATGGCCACAAAATCAAAGCCTGAGTGAGTAATACACAACTTCAGAATAGTGACTAGTTTATTCCATATGAACAAATATTTAGAGTCAGAGTCAATAATACACACCTGTGTACTAGTCAGGAAACAATTTCATATGGTGAAAGTTTCAGAGCCTCGGTGAATAATACATACCTGAGGAATACTCAGGACGCTATTACATGTGGCATCTATTTCAGAGCTTCATTGAATAAGGAACACCTGTATTGTAGTCAGAATGCTATTTCATATAGCCACATACTCAGAGCCTAACAGAATAACATACACCTTGGGAAAGTCAGGATTCTATTTCGTATAGCCACTCATTTAGAGCCGAATGTAAAACGCACGCCTGAGGAGTATATAGGAGTCTCTATTTTATGGCCACTCATTCAGAGCCTCACAGAATAATACAGACCTATGGAAACGTCAGGAGTGTACTTCACATGGTCACTTATTCAGAACCTCAGTGAAGAATCATATATATCTGGAAAATACTCAGGATTCTATTATATATAGCCACATATTCAGAGACTCACTGAATAATGCACACCTGGGGAATAGTCTGGAGACTATTTGATAGGACCGTTCACCCAGCGACTCAGTGGAAAATGCAGAGCTGAGAAATAGTCAAGAGGATAGAGTCAGGAGTCTATTTTATGTGGTCACTCGTTCAGAAACTCACTGAAGAATACACACCTTGGGAATAGTCAGAGTCCAGGTCATATGGCCACTCAATCACAGCATTACAGAATAATGCACAATGGGGCAATAGTAAGGAGTCTATATCATATGGCCTCTCATTCAGAGCTTCAGTGTGTAATAAACAGCTGTAAAGTAGTAGGACCCTATTTAAGGTAGCCCCAAATGAAGCAGCTCCGTGAATGATACACACATGTGTGAGAGTCAGGAGACTATTTGATATGGACACTCATACAGAACCTCTTCGAATACTGCCCTTGTGGGGAATAATCACTAGTCTATTTTATATGGTGATTCGTTTGGAGAGTCAAAAAATAACACACACCTGTGGAGTAAAATGGGGTCTATTTCATAAGGCCACTCTTTCAGTGTTTTAGTGAATACTATGTATATCTGATAAGTCAGGAATCTCTTTCACATGGCCACTCTTTCAGGGCCTCTGTGAATAATACTCCCTCAGAAAGAGTCAAGGGTCTACTTCCAGTGGCTACAACTTCAGAGTCTCTGTAAGTAATGAACACCTGGGCAATACACCTGAGTCTCTTTTATATGCCCATTTAGTCAGAGTCTCATTCAATAATACACACCTGGGGAAGAGTTAAGAGTCTGCTTCATGTAGCCACTCATATAGAGCCTCAGTGAATAATCCACACCAGAATAATAGTGGAGAATTTTTCTATGGCCACTCATTCTGTGCCTCCTGAATGATACACACCTGGGGAATCCTCAGGATTCTATTTCATACTACCACTCATTTAGAACCTTATTGAATAATTCACAATGGAGCAATAGTCAGGTGTCTATTTTATATGGCCTCTCATTCAAAGTTTCAGTGAATAATGAACTTCTATGGAGTTATCAGGACGCTGTCATGATAGCCACAAATTAAGTTCCTTCCTGAATGATACACACCTGGGTGATAGTCAGGAGTCTATTTCATATGAACTCTAATACTGTGTAACGCTGAGTAATACACACCTAAGGGAGTGTCAGTAGTCTATTTGGTATGGACACTCATACAGAACCTGTTTGAATAATGGATACATGGAGAATAATGAGGAGTCTATGTCATACATCTACTCATTCAGACAAACAGTGAATAAGGCACATGTGGAGTAATTAGAAGTCTGTTTCATATGGCCCTCTTTCACAGCCTCACTGAATATTACATACTTGTGATATAGTCTGGAGTCTATTTTTATGGCCACTCATTCAGAGAATCACTGAATAATGCACACCTGTGGAATAGTCAGAAGTCTTTTTCTATGGCCACTCGTTGAGAGCCTCACTAAATGTACACACCTGGGGATATAGTCAGGATTTTCTTTTATCCCTCATTCAGAGTCTCACTAAGTAATGCACACCTGTGGAATAGTCAGGAGACTTCTTCATGTGGCCTCTCATTCATAGTATCACTGAATAATGTGGTGTAGTCAGGAGTCTATGTCTTGTAGACACATATTCAGAGCCTCAGTGAATAAGAGAGACCCTTGATATAGCAAGGAATCTAATTAATATGGCCACATCTTTTGAGCCTCTCTGAATAATACACACCTGGAGAATAATTTGGAGTCTGTTTTCGATGGACATTCATTCAGAGCCTCGGTAAATAATGCACACCTGTTGAGTAGCCAGGAGTCTATTTCATTTGGACACTCATTCATAGCCTCAGTGGATAATATGCACGTTTGGATTAGTCAGGATTCCATTTCATATGGCCACTGACTCGTAACCTCAGTGAATAATGCACAAATGTGAAGTACTCAGCAGTCTATTTCATATAGCCACTCATTCAGAGATTCACTGAATAATACAAATATTTAAGATAGACAGCATCCTGTTTCATATGGTCACACAAGAAGAGCCTCACTGAGTAACACACACCTGGGAAAGTAGTAGGGTCTACTGTATATAGCCTCTCATTTACAGCCTCAGGGAATAATGCACACGTGTGGAATAGACACTAGTCTATTTTATATGGCCACAAAATCAAAGCCTGAGTGAGTAATACACAACTTTGGAATAGTGACTAGTTTATTCCATATGAACAAATATTTAGAGTCAGAGTCAATAATACACACCTGTGTACTAGTCAGGAAACAATTTCATATGGTGAAAGTTTCAGAGCCTCAGTGAATAATACATACCTGAGGAATACTCAGGACGCTATTACATGTGGCATCTATTTCAGAGCTTCATTGAATAAGGAACACCTGTATTGTAGTCAGAATGCTATTTCATATAGCCACATACTCAGAGCCTAACAGAATAACATACACCTTGGGAAAGTCAGGATTCTATTTCGTATAGCCACTCATTTAGAGCCGAATGTAAAACGCACGCCTGAGGAGTATATAGGAGTCTCTATTTTATGGCCACTCATTCAGAGCCTCACAGAATAATACAGACCTATGGAAACGTCAGGAGTGTACTTCACATGGTCACTTATTCAGAACCTCAGTGAAGAATCATATATATCTGGAAAATACTCAGGATTCTATTATATATAGCCACATATTCAGAGACTCACTGAATAATGCACACCTGGGGAATAGTCTGGAGACTATTTGATAGGACCGTTCACCCAGCGACTCAGTGGAAAATGCAGAGCTGAGAAATAGTCAAGAGGATAGAGTCAGGAGTCTATTTTATGTGGTCACTCATTCAGAAACTCACTGAAGAATACACACCTTGGGAATAGTCAGAGTCCAGGTCATATGGCCACTCAATCACAGCATTACAGAATAATGCACAATGGGGCAATAGTAAGGAGTCTATATCATATGGCCTCTCATTCAGAGCTTCAGTGTGTAATAAACAGCTGTAAAGTAGTAGGACCCTATTTAAGGTAGCCCCAAATGAAGCAGCTCCGTGAATGATACACACCTGGGTGATAGTCAGGAGTCTATTTCATATAGCCACTCATTCAGAGCCTCAGTGAATAATGCACACGTGTGGAATAGACACTAGTCTATTTTATATGGTGATTCGTTTGGAGAGTCAAAAATAACGCACACCTGTGGAGTAAAATGGGGTCTATTTCATAAGGCCACTCTTTCAGTGTTTTAGTGAATACTATGTATATCTGATAAGTCAGGAATCTCTTTCACATGGCCACTCTTTCAGGGCCTCTGTGAATAATACTCCCTCAGAAAGAGTCAAGGGTCTACTTCCAGTGGCTACAACTTCAGAGTCTCTGTAAGTAATGAACACCTGGGCAATACACCTGAGTCTCTTTTATATGCCCATTTAGTCAGAGTCTCATTCAATAATACACACCTGGGAAGAGTTAAGAGTCTGCTTCATGTAGCCACTCATATAGAGCCTCAGTGAATAATCCACACCAGAATAATAGTGGAGAATTTTTTCTATGGCCACTCATTCTGTGCCTCCTGAATGATACACACCTGGGGAATCCTCAGGATTCTATTTCATACTACCACTCATTTAGAACCTTATTGAATAATTCACAATGGAGCAATAGTCAGGTGTCTATTTTATATGGCCTCTCATTCAAAGTTTCAGTGAATAATGAACTTCTATGGAGTTATCAGGACGCTGTCATGATAGCCACAAATTAAGTTCCTTCCTGAATGATACACACCTGGGTGATAGTCAGGAGTCTATTTCATATGAACTCTAATACTGTGTAACGCTGAGTAATACACACCTAAGGAGTGTCAGTAGTCTATTTGGTATGGACACTCATACAGAACCTGTTTGAATAATGGATACATGGAGAATAATGAGGAGTCTATGTCATACATCTACTCATTCAGACAAACAGTGAATAAGGCACATGTGGAGTAATTAGAAGTCTGTTTCATATGGCCCCTCTTTCACAGCCTCACTGAATATTATATACTTGTGATATAGTCTGAAGTCTATTTTTTTGGCCACTCATTCAGAGAATCACTGAATAATGCACACCTGTGGAATAGTCAGAAGTCTTTTTATGGCCACTCATTGAAAGCCTCAATAAATGTACACACCTGGAGAAGTACTCAGGATTCTCTTTTATCGCCTCATTCAGAGGCTCCATAACTAATGCACACTTGTGGAATAGTCAGGAGACTTCTTCATGTGGCCTCTCATTAGGGGTGTCACTGAATAATGTGGTGTAGTCAGGAGTCTATGTCATGAAGACACATATTCAGAGCCTTGGTGAATAAGAGAGATCCTTGATATAGATTTAGCAAAAAATCGAATTCATATGGCCACATATTTTGAGCCTCTCTGAGTAATACACACCTGTAGAATAATTTGGAGTCTGTTTTCGATGGATATTCATTCAGAGCCTCAGTGAATAATGCACACCTGTGGAGTAAAATGGGGTCTATTTCATTTGGACACTCATTCATAGCCTCAGTGGATAATATGCACGTTTGGATTAGTCAGGATTCCATTTCATATGGCCACTCATTCAGAGAATCACTGAATAATGCACAAATGTGAAGTACTCAGCAGTCTATTTCATATAGCCACTCATTCAGACAAACAGTGAATAAGGCACATGTGGAGTAATTAGAAGTCTGTTTCATATGGTCACACAAGAAGAGCCTCACTGAGTAACACACACCTGGGGAAGAGTTAAGAGTCTGCTTCATGTAGCCACTCATATAGAGCCTCAGTGAATAATGCACACGTGTGGAATAGACACTAGTCTATTTTATATGGCCACTCTTTCTGTGCCTCCCTGAATGAAACACACCTGGGGAATCCTCAGGATTCTATTTCATACTACCACTCATTTAGAACCTTATTGAATAATTCACAATGCAGCAATAGAAAGGGTTCTATTTTATGTGGCCTCTCATTCAAAGTTTCAGTGAATAATGAACATCCATGGAGTTATCAGGACGCTGTCATGATAGCCACAAATTAAGTTCCTTCCTGAATGATACACACCTGGGTGATAGTCAGGAGTCTATTTCATACGAACTCTAATTCTGGGTAACGCTGAGTAATACACACCGAATGGAGTGCCAGGAGTATATTTCGCATGGACACTCATACAGAACCTGTTTGAATAATGGATACATGGAGAATAAAGAGGAGTCTATGTCATACATCTACTCATTCAGACAAACAGTGAATAAGGCACATGTGGAGTAATTAGAAGTCTGTTTCATATGGCCACTCATTCAGAGATTCACTGAATAATACACACCTGGGTGATAGTCAGGAGTCTATTTTATATGGCCACTCATTCAGAGAATCACTGAATAATGCACACCTGTGGAATCGTCAGAAGACTTTTTTCTATGGTCACTCGTTGAGAGCCTCACTAAGTGTACACACCTGGGGATATAGTCAAGAGTTTCTTTTATCCCTAATTCAGAGTCTCACTAAGTATTGCACACCTGTGGAATAGTCATGAGACTTCTACATGTGTCCTCATATTCGGAGTGTCACTGAATAATGTGGTGTAGTCAGTAGTCTATGTCATGTAGACACATATTCAGAGCCTCAGTGAATAAGAGAGACCCTTGATATAGCAAGGAATCTAATTAATATGGCCACATCTTTTGAGCCTCTCTGAATAATACACACCTGCAGAATAATTTGAGGTCTGTTTTTGATGGACATTCATTCAGAATCTCGGTCAATAATGCACACCTCTTGAGTAGCCAGGAATCTATTTCATTTGGACACTCATTTATAGCCTCAGTGGATAATATTCACATATGGATTAGTCAGGATTCCATTTCATATGGCCACTGACTCGTAACCTCAGTGAATAATGCACAAATGTTAAGTCATCAGCAGTCTATTTCATATAGCCACTCATTCAGAGATTCACTGAATAATAAAAATATTTAAGAGGGACAGCATCCATTTTCATATGCTCACACAAGAAGAGCCTCACTGAATAATACACACCTGGGTGATAGTCAGGAGTCTATTTCATATAGCCACTCATTCAGAGCCTCAGTGAATAATGCACACGTGTGGAATAGACACTAGTCTATTTTATATGGCCACAAAATCAAAGCCTGAGTGAGTAATACACAACTTGGAATAGTGACTAGTTTATTCCATATGAACAAATATTTAGAGTCAGAGTCAATAATACACACCTGGGTGATAGTCAGGAGTCTATTTCATATAGCCACATATTCAGAGCCTCAGTGAATAATACATACCTGAGGAATACTCAGGACGCTATTACATGTGGCATCTATTTCAGAGCTTCATTGAATAAGGAACACCTGTATTGTAGTCAGGAGTCTATTTCATATAGCCACATATTCAGAGACTCACTGAATAATACACACCTGGGTGATAGTCAGGAGTCTATTTCATATAGCCACTCATTCAGAGCCTCGGTAAATAATGCACACCTGTGGAATAGTCAGAAGTCTTTTTCTATGGCCACTCATTCAGAACCTCACAGAATAATACAGACATATGGAAACATCAAGAGTGTACTTCACATGGTCACTTATTGATATCCTCAGTGAAAAATTATATATATCTGAAAAATACTCAGGATTCTATTATATATAGCCACATATTCAGAGACTCACTGAATGATGCACTCCTGGGGAATAGTCTGGAGAATATTTGATAGGACCGTTCACCCAGTGACTCAGTGGAAAATGCAGAGCTAAGAAATAGTCAAGAGGATGGAGTCAGTAGTCTATTTTATGTGGTCACTCGTTCAGAAACTCACTGAAGAATCCTCACCTTGGGAATAGTCAGAGTCCAGGTCATATGGCCACTCAATCACAGCATTACAGAATAATTCACAATGCAATAGTAAAGAGTCTATTTATTTATTATTTATGGCCTTTCATTCAGAACAAGTTTTGTTTGTAATAAACAGCTGTAAAGTAATTTTTATTTATAGGTTTGAGGAACATGTGCAGAATGTAAGATAATTGAATACACACATGGTAGAGTTTACTGCCTTCCTTTGATATGGACACCTCATGAACCTTTAACAGGCTACTGCCCAGCCTAATCACTCTGTCTATTTTCCATATGGTGATTCGCCCACTGTGAGAGTCAAAGTAATCCACACCTGTGTCCATGTGTTCTCATTTCCTCATCAGTGTATAGTGAGAATATTATGTATATCTGATTCTTCAGTGTCAGTTTCACATGATGACTGTTCAGGGCCTCTGTGAATAATACTCCTTAAAAAGAGTCAACTCTACTTTTTTGAGTGCTTCATAATATTCTCTGTGTATAATGAACACATTTTCCAATACACCTGAGTCTCTATCATATGCATTTTTGGTTCACCTGGAAGAGTTAAGAGTCTTTCATGTAGTTCAGTGTAATAGTTTTTTATAGTAATGGGATTGCTGGGTTTTATTTCTTGAACTAATTTTGTTGGCCTCTGTATGTCTTCTTTTGAAAATGTCTGTTCATATCCTTTGCCCATTTTTGAATATCTGTTTGAGTTCTTTGAACATTCTGGATATCAGCCCTCTGTCAGATGTGTAAACTGCAAGAATTTTTCCCATTCTGATGGTTGCCGATTCACTCTACATTTGTCTATTTTGGCTTTTGTTGCCAATGCTTTTTGGTGTTTTGGTCAATGGTTTTGCCTAGATTTTCTTCTAGGGTCTTTTATGGTTTCAGGTTTTATGTGTAACTCTCTTAATCTGGAGATTAATTTTAGTGTAAGAGTGTCAGGAAATTTGTCTGGTTTATCAAAGATTATATGGTTGTAGATATGTTGTGTTGCCTCCGAGCCTCTGTTCTGTTCCATTGGTCTATATAATTGTTTTGGTACCAACACCATGCTGTTTTGATTACTGTCCTTGTAGTATAGTTTATAGTCGGTGGTATTGATGCCTCCCTGTGTTCTTTTGCTTAGAATTGACTTTGTGAAGAAATTCAATGGTAGTTTGATGAGGATAGCATTGATTGTGTAAATTACTTTGGCAGTATAGCCATTTCACGATATTGATTCTTTGTTTCTCCATCTGTTGTGTCCTCTCTTATTTTGTTGAGCAGTGGTTTTAGTTTTCCTTGAAAGGTCCTTATTCCTTGTGAGTTGTATTCCTAGGTATTTTATTTTCTTTGTAGGGAATGGCAGTTCGTTCTTGATCTCTTTAAGTCTGTTATTGGTGTATAGGAATGCTTGTGATTTTTGCACATTGATTTTTATATCCTGAGACTTTGATGAAGTTGCTTATCAGTTTCAGGAGTTTTGGGCTTATACTATCATGTCGTCTGCAAATAGAGACAATTTGGCTATTTGAATACCCTTTATCTTTTTCTTCTGCTAGAACTTCCAGTACTATGTTGAATAGGAGTGGTGAGAGAGACATCCTTGTCTAGCCAGATTTCAAAGGGAACTTCAGTTTTGCCCATTAGGATGATATTGGCTGAATAAGTAGCATTACTTTGAGATATGTTCCATCAATACCAAGTTTATTGAGGGTTTTAGCATAAAAGGGCTGTTTAATTTTGTCAGTGCCTTCTCTGTCTCAATTGAGATAATTCTGTGGTTTTGTTTTGTTTCTGTTTACTTGATCATGATCGATAAGTTTTTTAATGTGCTGTTGCAGTCGGTTTGCCAGTATTTTATTGAAGATATTTGCATCTATGTTAATTATGGATATTGGCCTGAAATATTTTTTTCTAGTTGAGTCCCCGTCGGGTTTTGATATCAGGATGATGTTGGTCTCATAAAATGATTTGGGAAGGGTTCCCTCTTTTTGAATTATTTGGAATAGTTTCAGAAGGATTGCTACAATATCCTCTTTTTTGTGTCTGGTAGAATTCGGCTGTGAACCAATCTGGATCTGGGCTTTTATTTGTGTGGTATGTTCTTAGTTGGCTGCCTAAACTTTAAACCTTCTTATTGGCCTATTCATAGTTTTGACTTCCTCCTGGTTTAGGCTTGGGAGGACACAGCCGTCCAGGAATTTATCCATTTCTTCCTGGTTTACTAGGATATGTTCATAGAGTTGGTTGTATTATTCTCTGATGATGGTTTGAATTTCTGTGGCATCTGTGATGATTTTCCCATTATCGTTTTTTATTGCATCTATTTGGTTGTTCTCTCTTTTCTTTTTTATCAGTCTGGCTAGTGGTCTATCTATTTTGTTGATCTTTTCGAAAAACCAGCTCTTGGATTTATTGATTTTTTGAAGAGATTTTCGTGTTTCTATCTTCTTCATTTCTGCTCTGATTTTAGTTATTTCTTGTCTTCTGGTAGGTTTTGAGCTTTTTTGATCTTGTTCCTCTAGCTCTTTCAATTTTGACGATAGAGTGTCAATTTTGAATCTCTCCACTCTTCTCATGTGGGCACATATTGCTATATATTTTCCTATACAGACTGCTTAAAATGTTTTGCAGAGATTCTGGTACATTGTGTCTTCATTCTCGTTGGTTTTGAAGAACTTCTTTATTTCTGCCTTCATTTCATTGTTTATCCATTCAATATTCAAGAGCCAGTTGTTCAGTTTCCATGAAGCTGTGCGGTTCTGGGTTTTTTTCTGAAATCTGAGTTCCAACTTGATTGCACTGTGGTCTGACAGACTGTTATGATTTCAGTTGTTTTGCATTTGCTGAGTAGTGCTTTACTTCCAATTATGTGGTCAATTTTGAAGTAGGTGTGACGTGGTGCTGAGAAGAATGTATATTCTGTGGATTTGGGGTGGAGAGTTCTGTAAATGTCTATCAGGTTTGCTTGTTCCAGGACTGAGTTCAATCCTGGATATCCTTGTTAATTTCTGTCTGGTTGATGTGTCTGATATTGACAGTGGAGTGTTAAAGTCTTTCACTATTTTTGTGTGGGAGTCTATGTCTCTTTGTAAGTCATTAATAACTTGCCTTATATATCTGGGTGCTTCTGCCTTGGGTCCATATGTATTTAGAATTGTTAGCTCTTCTTGTTTTATCGAACCTTTTACCATTATGTAATGACCTTCTTTGTCCCTTTTGATCTTTGTTGCTTTAAAGTTTATTTTGTCAGAGATGAGAATTACAACTCCTTTTTTTGCTCTCCATTTGCTTGGTTAATCTTTCTCCATCTCTTTATTTTGAGCATTTGTGTATTCTTGCCTGTCAAGTGGGTTTCCTGGATATAGCACACTGATGGGTTTTGGCTTTTTTATCCAATTTGCCAGTCTGTGTCTGTTGATTGTTGCATTTAGCCCATTTACATTAAGGGTTAATATTGTTATGTGTGAATTTGATACTGCCATTTTTTTTTGATGCTAGTTTGCTCTTGTTGGCTGGAGTGCATTGATCTTGCTGCAATTGTTTGTTGATTGCCTCAGACTCCAGAGTATTAGTATGTATAGTTTTTTGTATTTTAGTAGATGTTTCACATGTTGACCAATGGTCTTGATCTCTTGACCTCGTGATCCAGTCCCAAAGTGCTGGGATTACAGGCTTGAGTTGCATGAATCCCTGGTGCTGCCATTTTGATGCTCGCTGGCTGTTTTGCAAATTGTTTTATGTAGATCCTTCATTTTGTTGATGCCTTTAGTATTTACAGCTGGAGCTGTACAGGTTGTCCTGTGAGTGCCTCTTTGGGCTCTCTCGCCTGTGTGACTCTCTGAGTACTTTCTTGCTTGTTTGTGAAGGATTTTATTCTTCCTTCACTTTGAAGCTCAGCTTGGCTGGATATGAAATTCTGGGTTGTTTTTTCTTTAAGGATGTTGAATATTGACACCACTTTCTTCTGGCTTGTAGTCTTGCAAGAGATCTGCTGTGATCTGATTCCTTGTGGGTGAACCTTTCTCTCTGGCTGCCCTTGTATTTTCTTCTTCATTTCAACCCTGGTGAATCTGATGATTAGGTTTGTTGTTTTGCAAGATCTTTGTGGTGTTCTCTGTATTTCCTAGTTGAGTATTGACCTGACTTGTTTTATTTCCTGGATAATATCCTGAAGCGTATTTTCCAGCTTGGATTCATTCTCTTCATCACATTATGGTACACCTATCAAACATAGGTTGGGGCTCTTTAAATAGTCCCACATTTCTTGGAAATTTTGTTCATTCCTTTTTGTGCTTTTTTCTCTAATCTTGGTTTCTCATTTTATTTCATTGAGTTGATCTTCGACTTCTGATATGTTTTCTTCTGTTTCGCCAATTCGGCTGTTGAAACTTGTGCATGCTTAGCGAAGTTCTCATGTTGTGTTTTTCAGCTCCTTCCATTCATTCATATTCCTCTCTAAGTTATCCATTCTTGTTATCATCTCCTTCAATCTTTTTTCAAATCTTTTTTCAAGGTTCCTAGCTTCTTTGAACTGATTTAGAACATGTTCTTTTAGCTCACTGAAGTTTCTCATTATCCACTTTCTGAAGTCTGATTCTGTCATTTTGTCACAGTCATTCTCCATCCAGCTTTGTTCCCTTGCTGGTGAGGAGTTTTGGTCCTTTGTAGGTGGTGAGGTGTTTTGGTTTGGGTGTTTTCCTCCTTTTTGCGCTGGTTTCTTCCCATCTTTATGGATTTATCCACCTGTCATCTTAGTAGTTGCTGATATTTCTATTGGGTCTCTGAGTTGACGCCCAGTTTGTTGATGATGAAGTATTTCTGTTACTTAGTTTTCCTTTTAATGTTCTAGCCCCTCTGCTGTATGAGTGCTGAGGTCCACTCCAGGACATGCTTGTCTGGGGTACACATGTAACAGCCACGGAACAGTGAGGAATGCTACCAGTTTCTTTTTCTGCTATCTTTGTTTCAGAAATATTCCCACCAAATGTCAGTTTGATTAGTCCTTTTTTGGGGAGGGTGTGACTCTTTGCACATACAGGGGTCAGGGTGCTGCTTTGAGGAGATGGTCTGTGCTTTATAGGAACTCTGCGGTTCATTCAGTCTTGTTCAGAGGATGTGTTTATGTCTGCTGCAACAGAACTCATAACCCCCCCTTTTTTATTTCCCCTTAGATGCACTGTCTCAGGGAGTTGGGGCTTTCTTTATGAGTATCTGTTGCACTGTCCTGCCCGGCTAGGAGGGAGTCTATTCACTATTTGCCTGCCGAGGCTTTGTGCTGCTAGCGTGGGTCCGCCCTGCTGCCATGGGGCTCTGTTCTGCTGTGGTGAACTCCGCCCTGCTGGCGGAATCTCTCTGTTATGGCGGGTTACCTCGGCAATGGCAGGCTGCATCAGCACTAGGTGGTATTTCAGTGGGGGCAGATTGTGTCTGTAGTGGTGGACGCCCTCTCTCCCACCAGGCTCCACCGTCCTAAATTCAACTGTGCCTGCAGCAAAACTGTCAGCCCCCAGCGTCTCCAATCGCCTCCCTGCTTGTTCCCCTGAGGTTGGGACACGCAGAGCCCAGTCACCCAGCTCCCTGCCTCAGAGTCCGTAATCTCTCTCTCTCTCTCTCTTCCTCTCCCCAAGCTGAACGGTTGACTCTCTCACTGGTGCCCCATAGCCTGCGGATAGAGCACTGGGATCCATGCGATCTCCCATGCCATTGCCTAATGCACCAGCTCAGATCACGTTTCCCAGGAATCTCCTGGTATGGCTCATTGTCCAAGTCCCGTTCAATCAGATGGACATGCCAATCTGCCCTTCCAAATCTCAGATTACCGATTTAACAGGGCACCCAGACCAGTGAGTTATGTGCCCAGTGCTGCTGCACTATGGTGCTGAGCCAGCCACAAGCCATCTGTGCTGGTGTCCCGTGTCTCTCCCACACCTGGGACTTTCAACGTTCTGTGGGCAAAAAGGACCATCCGAGAATGTTTCTCTCTGGCTGCCCAGTATTTTCTTCATTTCAACCCTGGTGAATCTGATGATTATGCCTTGTTGCTCATTCAGAGTATCTTTGTGGTGTTCTGTATTTCCTGGAGTTGAGTATTGACCTGTCTTAGGTTGAAATTTTCGATAATATCAAAGCTATTTTCCAGCTTGGATTCATTCTTCATCACATATGGTACACCTATCAAACATAGGTTTCTTTAAATAGTCCCACATTTCTTGAAATTTTGTTCATTCCTGTGCCTCTAATCTTGGTTTCATTTTATTTCATTGAGTTGACACTCTGATATCCTTCTGCTTGAATTCGCTGTTGAAACTGTGCATGCTTAGTTCTCATGTTGTGTTTTTCAGCTCCTTCCATTCATTCATATTCCTCTCTAAGTTATCCATTCTGTTATCATCTCCTTCAATCTTTTTCAAATCTTTTTCAAGGTTCTAGCTCTTTGAACTGATTTAGAACATGTTCTTTTAGCTCACAGTTTCTCATTATCCACTTTCTGAAGTCTGATTCTGTCATGTCAGTCATTCTCCATCCAGCTTTGTTCTTGCTGGTGAGGAGTTTTCCTTGTATGGTGAGGTGTTTTGGTTTCACCTCGCTGGTTTCTTCCCATCTTTATGGATTTATCCAGTCACTTAGTAGTTGCTGATATTTCATTGGGTCTCTGATAATTTGTTGATGATGAAGTGTTTCTGTTACTTAGTTTTCCTTTAATGTCAGCTCTGCTGTATGAGTGCTGAGGTCCACCCAGACATGCTGTCAGTACATATGTAACAGAAGAACAGTGAGGAATGCTACAGTTTCTTTTTTCACATCTTTGTTTCCAGAAATATTCCCACCAAATGTCAGTTTGATTAGTCCTTTTTATGTGACTTTTCACACAGTCATGCTGCTTTGAGGAAATGGTCTGTGCTTATAGAACTCTTCATTCAGTCTTGTGAGGATGTGTTATATTCAGGCAACAGAACTCATAATATTTCAGATGCACTCAGGAGTTCATGAGTATCTGTTGCACGTCCTGAGGAGGAGTCTATTCATATTTGCCTCAGGCTTTGTGCTGCTATGGTCTGTCATGGGGCTCTGTTCTGCTGTGGTGAACTCACTGAATTTGATATCTTATGGCAATGGCATCATCAGCACATGGTATTTCAGTGAGATTGTGTCTGTATGGTGGAGTCACCAGATCCACTCCTAATTCAACTGTGTGAGAAAATGTCAGATGTAATGTTGCTTGTTCTGAGGTGGGACAAAATCAATCCTGCCTCAGAGTAATCTCTCTCTCTCTTTAAGCTGTTGACTCTCACTGTCATAGCATAGAGCACTGGGATCCATGATCTCATGCAGTAATGCACAGCTCAGATCAGTTTCAGGAATCTCTTTATGGCTCATTGTCAAGTCCTGTCAATCAGATGGACATGCAATCTGTTAAATCTCAGATTACCATTTAACAGGGCACCAGACCAGTGAGTTATTTGCATGCTGCTGCACATTTATCTAGCCAGCCACAAGCCATCTGTGCTGGTGTCCTGTGTCTACACCTGGGACTTTCATTCTGTGAAAAACCATCAGAATTCTAGGACTCATTCTCTGTGCCTTCACTGATTCAAATAATTCACAATCTTGGAGCAATCTCAGGTGTCTATTTTATATGGCCTCTCATTCAAAGTTTCAGTGAATAATGAACTTCTATGGAGTAATCAGGATTTAAGATAGCCACAAATTAAGTCCTTCCTGAATGATACACACCTGTGATAGTCAGGAGTCTATTTTATATGAACTCTAATCTGTGTGTAACTGAGTAATACACACCTGGAGTATCAGTCTATTTGGTATGGACACTCAGAACCTGTTTGAATAATGGATACATGGAGAATAATGTCTATGTCATGTCTCATTCAGACAAACAGTGAATAAGGCACATGGAGTAATTAGAAGTCTGTTTTATATGGCCTCTTTCACAGCCTCACTGAATATTACAAGATAGTCTGGAGTCTATTTTTATGGCCACTCATTCAGAGAATCACTGAATAATGCACACCATGGAATAGTCAGAAGTCTTTTTCTATGGCACTCATTGAGAGCCTCACTAAATGTACACACCTGGAAATAGTCAGGATTTTCTTTTATCCTCATTCAGAGTCTCACTAATACACTGTGGAATAGTCAGGAGACTTCTTCATGTGGCCTCTCATTCAGTGTCACTGAATAATGTGGTAGTCAGGAGTCTGTCATAGACACATATTCAGAGCCTCAGTGAATAAGAGACCCTTGATATAAGGAAATAATTATGGCACATCTTTTGAGCTCTCTGAATAATACACACCTGGACAATAATTTGAGTCTATTTTCGATGGACATTCATTCAGAGCCTCGTAAATAATGCACACCTGTTGAGTAAGGAGTCTATTTCATTTGGACACTCATTCATAGCCTCAGTGGATAATATGCATGTTTGGATTAGTCATTCCATTTCATATGGACTGACTCGTAACCTCAGTGAATAATGCACAAATGTGAAGTACTCAGCAGTCTATTTCATATAGCCACTCATTCAGAGATTCACTGAATAATACAAATAAGATAGACAGCATCCTGTTTCATATGGTCACACAAAGAGCCTCACTGAGTAACACACACCTGGGAAGTGTAGGTCTACTCATATAGCCTCTCACAGCCTCAGGAATAATGCACACATGTGGAATAGACACTAGTCTATTTTATATGGCCACAAAATCAAAGCCTGAGTGTAATACACAACTTTGGAATAGTGACTAGTTTATTCCATATGAACAAATATTTAGAGTCAGAGTCAATAATACACACCTGTGACTAGTCAGGAAACAATTTCATATGGCAAAAGTTTCAGAGCCTCAGTGAATAATATACCTGAGGAATACTCAGGACTTACATGTCATTTTTTAGAGCTTCATTGAATAAGGAACACCTGTATTGTAGTCAGAATTATTTCATATAGCCACATACTCAGAGCCTAACAGAATAACACACCTTGGGAAAGTCAGGATTCTATTTTTATAGCCACTCATTTAGAGCTGAAAAAACATGAGGTATATAGGTCTCTATTTTGGCCACTCATTCAGAGCCTCACAGAATAATACTATGGAAACATCAGAGTGTACACATGGTCACTTATTCAGAACCTCAGTGAAGAATCATATATATCTGGAAAATACTCAGGATTCTATATATAGCCATATTCAGAGACTCACTGAATAATGCACACCTGGGGAATAGTCTGGACTATTTGATGACCGTTCACCCAGAGACTCAGTGGAAAATGCAGAGCTGAGAAATAGTCAAGAGGATAGAGTCAGGTCTATTTTATGGTCTCGTTCAGAAACACTGAAGAATACACAGAATAGTCAGAGTCCATATATGGCCACTCATCACAGCAGAATAATGCACAATGGGGCAATAGTAAGGAGTCTATATCATGGCCTCTCATTCAGAGCTTCAGTGTGTAAAACTGTAAAGTAGTAGGACCCTATTTAGGTAGCCCCAAATAGCAGTCTGAATGATACACATGTGTGAGTCAGAGACTATTTGATATGGACACACAGAACCTCTTTGAATACTGCTTGTGGGAATAATCACTAGTCTATTTTTTATATGGTGATTCATTTGGAGAGTCAAAAAAATCACCTGTGAGTAAAATGGGTCTATTTCATAAGGCCACTCTTTCAGTGTTTTTGTGAATACATGTATATCTGATAAGTCAGGAATCTCTTTCACATGGCCACTCTTTCAGGGCTCTGTGAATAATACTCCCTCAGAAAGAGTCAAGGGTCTACTTCAGTGGCTACAATTCAGAGTCTCTGTAAGTAATGAACACCTGGGCAATACACCTGAGTCTCTTTTATATGCCCATTTATCAGAGTCTCATTCAATAATACACACCTGGGAAGAGTTAGAGTCTACCATGTTTATATAGCCTCAGTGAATAATCACACCAGAATAATAGTGGAGAATTTTTATATGGCCACTCATTCTGTGCCTCCAATGATACACCTGAATCCTCAGGATTCTATTCATCATTTAGAACTATTGAATAATTCACAATGGAGCAATAGTCAGGTGTCTATTTTATGGCCTCTCATTCAAAGTTTCAGTGAATAATGAACTTCTATGGAGTAATCAGGACTGTAAGATAGCCACAAATTAAGTTTCTTCCTGAATGATACACACCTGGGTGATAGTCAGGAGTCTATTTCATATGAACTCTAATTCTGTGTAACGCTGAGTAATACACACCTGGGTGTCAGGTCTATTTGGTATGGACACTCACAGAACCTGTTTGAATAATGGATACATGGAGAATAATGAGGAGTCTATGTCATATGCTACTCATTCAGACAAACAGTGAATAAAGGCACATGTGGAGTAAGTCTGTTTTATGGCCCTCTTTCACAGCCTCACTGAATATTACATACTTGTGATATAGTCTGGAGTCTATATGGCCACTCATTCAGAGAATCACTGAATAATGCACACTAGAATAAGTCTTTTCTGTATCGTTGAGAGCCTCACTAAATGTACACACCTGGAAATAGTCAGATTTTCTTTTGTCCCTCATTCAGAGTCTCACTAATAATGCACACCTGTGGAATAGTCAGGAGACTTCTTCATGGCCTCTCATTCAAGTGTCACTGAATAATGTGGTGTAGTCAGGAGTCTATGTCATGTAGACACATATTCAGAGCCTGAATAAGACAGACCCTTGATATAGCAAGGAATCTAATTAATATGGCCACATCTTTTGAGCCTCACTGAATAATACACACCTGGAGAATAATTTGAGTCTATTTTCGATGGACATTCATTCAGAGCCTCGTAAATAATGCACACCTGTTGGTAGCCAGGAGTCTATTTCATTTGGACACTCATTCATAGCCTCAGTGGATAATATGCACGTTTGGATTAGTCAGGATTCCATTTCATGGCCACTGACTCATAACCTCAGTGAATAATGCACAAATGTGAAGTACTCAGCAGTCTATTTCATATAGCCACTCATTCAGAGATTCACTGAATAATACAATATTTAAGATAGACAGCATCCTGTTTCATATGGTCACACAAGAAGAGCCTCACTGAGTAACACACCTGGGGAAGTGTTAGAGTCTACTGTATATAGCCTCTCATTTACAGCCTCAGGAATAATGCACGTGTGGAATAGACACTAGTCTATTTA
Organism: Saguinus midas; assembly: GCA_021498475.1. Classification (NCBI taxonomy): domain Eukaryota; kingdom Metazoa; phylum Chordata; class Mammalia; order Primates; family Cebidae; genus Saguinus; species Saguinus midas. Next base: position 33,794,535 of record CM038404.1, on the reverse strand, counting down.
TATGGCCACAAAATCAAAGCCTGAGTGAGTAATACACAACTTCAATAGTGACTAGTTTATTCCATATGAAAATATTTAGAGTCAGAGTCAATAATACACCTGTGTACTAGTCAGGAAACAATTTCATATGGAAAGTTTCAGAGCCTCAGTGAATAATACATACCTGAGGAATACTCAGGACGCTATTACATGTGGCATCTTTCAGAGCTTCATTGAATAAGGAACACCTGTATTGTAGTCAGAATCTATTTCATATAGCCACATACTCAGAGCCTAAAATAATAACACCTTGGGAAAGTCAGGATTCTATTTTGTATAGCCACTCATTTAGAGCGAATGTAAACAAAGCCTGAGGTATATATAAGTCTCTATTTTATGGCCACTCATTCAGAGCCTCACAGAATAATACAGACTATGGAAAGTCAGAGTGTACTTCATGGCCATATTCAGAACCTCAGTGAAGAATCATATATATCTGGAAAAACACTCAGGATTCTATTATATATAGCCACATTTGAGACTCACTGAATAATGCACACCTGGAATAGTCTGGAGATTGATATGACCTGAGCGACTCAGTGGAAAATGCAGAGCTGAAATAGTCAAGAGGATAGAGTCAGAGTCTATTTTATGTGGTCACTCATTCAGAAACTCACTGAAATACACACCTTGGAATAGTCAGAGTCCAGGTCATATGGCCACTCAATCACAGCATTACAGAATAATGCAATAGAATAGTAGTATATCATGTCTCTATTCAGATTCAGTGTAATAACAGCTGTAAGTAGGACCCTATTTAAGGTAGCCATGAAAGCTCGTGAATGATACACATGTGTGAGAGTCAGAGAATTTTGATATGGACACATACAGAACTCTTGAATACTGCCGAATAATCACTAGTCAATTTTATATTGATTCATGGTGAGTCAAAAAAACATCATGGAGTAAAATCTATTTCATAAGGCCACTCTTTCAGTGTTTTAGTGAATACTATGTATATCTGATAAGTCAGGAATCTCTTTTACATGGCCTCTCAGGCCTCTGTGAATAATACTCCCTCAGAAAGTCATCTACTTCAGTGGCTACAATTCAGAGTCTCTGTAAATAATGAACACCTGGGCAATACACCTGAGTCTCTTTATGCCCATTTAGTCAGAGTCTCATTCAATAATACACACCTGGAAGAGTTAAGAGTCTGATGTAGCCACTCATATAGAGCCTCAGTGAATAATCCACACCAGAATAATAGTGGAGAATTTTTTCTGCACTCATTATACCTTCAATGATAACCTGAAACCTCAGGATTCTATTGTACCACTCATTTAGAACCTTATTGAATAATTCACAATATGGCAATAGTCAGGTGTCTATTTATATGGCTCTCATTCAAAGTTTCAGTGAATAATAAACTTCTATGAAGTTATCAGGACGGTGTCATGAGAGCCACAAATTAAGGTCCTTCCTGAATGATACACAACTGGGTGATAGTCAGGAGTCTATTTTATATGAACTCTAATACTTTGTAACACTTAGTATTACACACCGGAGAGAGTGCCAGGAGTCTATTTGGTATGGACACTCATACAGAACCTGTTTGAATAATGACATGAGAATAATGAGGTCTATGTCATGTCTACTCATTCAGACAAACATTGAATAAGGCACATGTGGAGTAAATAGAAGTCTGTTTTATATGGCCCCACTTTCACAGCCTCACTGAATATTACATACTTGTGATATAGTTTGAGTCTATTTTTTATGGCCACTCATTCAGAGAATCACTGAATAATGCACACCTGCGGAATAGTCAGAAGTCTTTTTTCTTTGCCCACTCGTTGAGAGTCTCACTAAATATACACACCTGGGGAAATAGTCAGGATTTTTTATCCCTCATTCAGAGTCTCACTATGTAATGCACACCTGTGTAATAGTCAGAAGACTTCTTCATGTGGCCTCTCATTCGGAATGTCACTGAATAATGTGTTGTATTCAGGAGTCTATGTCATGTAGACACATATTCAGAGCCTCGTTGAATAAGAGAGACCCTTGATATAGAAAGGAATCTAATTAATATGGCCATGTCTTTTGAGCCTCTCTGAATAATAAACACCTGGAGAATAATTTGGAGTCTGTTTTCGATGGACGTTCATTCAGAACCTCGGTAAATAATGCACACCTCTTGAGTAGCCAGGAGTCTATTTCATTTGGACACTCATTCATAGCCTCAGTGGATAATATGCACGTTTGGATTAGTCAGGATTCCATTTCATATGGACACTGACTCCTAACCTCAGTGAATAATGCACAAATGTGAACTACTCAGCAGTCTATTTCATATAGCCACTCACTCAGAGATTTACTGAATAATTCAAATATTTAAGGTAGAGAGCATCCTGTTTTATATGGTCACACAAGAAGAGCCTCACTCAGTGTCACACTACCGAGAGAAGTCTTAGGGGTCTACAGTATATTGACTCTCATTGACAGCGTCAGGGAATAATGCACACATGTGGAATAGACACTAGTATATTTTATATGGCCACAAAATCAAAGAATGAGTGAGTAATACACAACTTCGGAATAGTGACTAGTTTATTCCATATGAACAAATATTTAGAGCCAGTGTCAATAATACACACCTGTGTGCCAGTCAGGAAACAATTTCATATGGCAAAAGTTTCAGATTCTCGGTGAATAATACATACCTGAGGAATGCACCGGACGCTATTACATGTGGCATTTATTTCAGAGCTTCACTGAATAAGGAACACTTTTATTGTAGTCAGAATGCTATTTCATATAGCACATACTCAGAGCCTAACAGAATAACATACACCTTGGGGAAAGTCAGGATTCTATTTCCTATAACCACTCATTTAGTGCCAAATGTAAAAACGCACGCCTGAGGAGTATATAGGAGTCTCTACTTTATGGCCACTCATTCATAGCCTCTCAGCATAATACAGATGTATGGAAATGTCAGGAGTGTACTTCACATGGTCACTTATTGTGAACCTCAGTGAAGAATCATAAATATCTGAAAAATACTCAGGATTCTATTATATATAGCCTCATATACAGAGACTCACTGAATAATGTACACCTTGGGAATAGTCTGGAGACTATTTGATAGGACCGTTCACCCAGAGACTCAGTGGAAAATGCCGAGCTGAGAAATAGTCAAGAAGATAGAGTCAGGAGTCTGTTTTATGTGTTCACTCGTTCAGAAATTTACTGAGAAATAAACACCTTGGGAATAGTCAGAGTCCAGGTCAAATGGCCACTCAATCACAGCATTACAGAATAATGCACAATAGGGCAATAGAAAGGATTCCATGTCATATGGCCTCTCATTCAGAGTTTCAGTGTGTAATAAACAGCTGTAAAATAGTAGGACCCTGTTTAAGGTAGCCCCAAATGAAGCATCTCTGTTAATGATACACACATGTGAGAGTCAGTAGACTATTTGATATGGAGACTCATACAGAACCTCTTTGAATACTGCACTTGTGGGGAATAATCACCAGTATATTTTATATGTTGATTCGTTTGAAGAGTCAAAAATAACGCACACCTGTGGAGTAAAATGGGTTCTATTTCATAAGGCCACTCTTTCAGTGTTTTAGTGAATGCTATGTATATCTAATAAGTCAGAAATCTCTTTTACATGGCCACTCTTTCAGGGCCTCTGTGAATAATACTCCCCTCAGAAAGTCAAGTGTCTACTTCCAGTGGCAACAACTTCAGAGTCTCTGTAAGTAATGAAAACCTGGGCAATACATTTAGTCAGAGTGTCATTCAATAATTCACTCCTGGGAAAGAGTTAAGAGTCTGCTTCATGTAGCTACTCATGTAGAGCCTCAGAGAATAATTCACACCAGAATAATAGTGGAGAATTTCTTCTATGGCCACTCATTCTGTGCCTCACTGAAGGATACACACCTGGGGAATCCTCATGATTCTATTTCATACTACCACTCATTTAGAACCGTATTGAATAATTCACAGTGGAGCAATAGCCATGATTCTATTTCATATGGCCTCTCATTAAAAATTTTAGTGAATAGGACCGGGCACGGTGGCTCACGCCTGTAATCCCAGCACTTTGGGAGGCCGAGGCGGGTGGATCACGAGGTCAAGAGATCGAGACCATCCTGGTCAACCCCGTCTCTACTAAAAATACAAAAAATTAGCCAGGCATGGTGGCGCATGCCTGTAATCCCAGCTACTCAGGAGGCTGAGGCAGGAGAATTGCCTGAACCCAGGAGCAGAGGTTGCGGTGAGCCAAGATTGCGCCATTGCACTCCAGCCTGGGTAACAAGAACGAAACTCCGTCTCAAAAAAAAAAAATTTAGTGAGTAATGAACTTCTATGCAGTTATCAGGAATTGACAGCAGATGCTGAAGAGGATGTGGAGAAACAGGAACATTCTTACACTGTTGGTGGAAGAGTAAATTACTTCAACCATTGTGGAAGACAGTGTGGCGATTCCTCAAGGACCTAGAAATAGAAATTCAATTTGTCCCAGCAATCCCATTACTGGGTATATATCCAAAGGAGTATAAATCGTTCTACTATAAGGACACATGCACACAAATGTTCATTGCAGCACTCTTTACAATAGCAAAGACCTGGAACCAACCCAAATGCCCATCGATGATAGACTGGCCTGGGAAAATGTGGTACATATACACCATGGAATATTATGCAGCAATCAAAAATGATGAGTTTGTGTCATTTGTAAGGACATGGTTGAATTTGGAGAACATCATTCTCAGCAAACTGACACAAGAACAGAAAAACAAATACCGCATATTCTCACTCATAGGCGGGTGAGGAAAATGAGAACACATGGAAACAGGGAGGGGGTCTACTACACACCGGGGTGTATTGGGGAAAGGGGGGACAGACAGTGGGGTGGCTGGGGAGGGATAGCCTGGGGATAAATGCCAAGTGTGGGTGAAGGGGAGGAAGGCAGCAAAGCACACTGACATGTGTGTATCTATGCAACTATCTTGCACACTCTGCACATGTACCCCAAAACCTATAATGCAATAAAAATTTTAAAAATTAAAAAAAAACACGAGAACTTAGTGAAATATGTGCAAGTTTGAATTGCCGAATTGATCAAGCAGAAGAAAGGATATCTGAGGTCGAAGACCAATTTAATGAAATGGAACAAGAAGACAAGAATAGGGAAAAAAGGACAAAAAGGAATGAGCAAAATCTCCAAGAATTATGGGACTATGTGGAAAGACCTAATCTACGTTTGATAGGTGTACCTGAATGTGATGGAGAGAATGAATCCCAGCTGGAAAATACTTTTCAGGATATTATCCAGAAGAATTTTTCCAATCTAGCAAAGCAGGACACTATTCAACCTCAGGTAATACACAGAACACCACAAAGATATTCCTTAAGAAGACCAACCCAAGACACATAATTATTAGATTCACCAGGGTTGAAACGAAGCAGAAAATACTAAGGGCTGCCAGAGAAAAGGTCATGTTACCCACAAAGGGAAGCCTATCAGACTTACAGCAGATCTCTCAGCAGAAATCCTACAAGACAGAAAAGAGTGGGGACTGATATTTAACATCCTTAAAGAACAGAACTTTCAGCCCAGAATTTTATATCCTGCCAAACTAAGCTTCACAATTGAAGGAAAAATAAAATATCTTATGAACAAGCAAGTACTCAGAGATATTATTACCACAAGGCCTGCTTTACAAAAGCTTTTGAAAGAAGCATAGCACACAGAAAGAAACAACCAGTCATTCTAAAAATATACCAAAAATAAAGAGCATCAAGATAAAGAAGAATTTACATCAACGAATGGATAAAATAGCCAGTTAACATCAAATGGCATAATCATAAATTTAAATCGACTAAATTCCCCAATTAAAAGATGCAGCCAAAACCTAACAGTATCTACATAGAGACCTATCTTATATCCAAAGATACACAAAGATTAAAAACAAAGGGTTGGAGAAAGATTTACCACCTAATTGGAGAAGAAAAACAAACAAATAAACAAGAAGGAGTTGTAATTCATGCACTTGATAAAACAGATTTCAAAGCAACCAAGATAGAGTGCTATAAGGATCAATGCAACCTAACACCAAAATACGTAAGACCCATAAAAAGATTTAGATTTTGATAAACCAGACAAAAACAGGCAATGGGGAAAGGATTCCCTATTTAATAAATGGTGTTGGGAAAACTGGCTAGCCATGTGCAGAAAACAGAAACTGGACCCCTTTCTGACACCTTACACTAAAATTAACTCCAGATGGATTAAAGCCTTAAACGTAAGACCTGACACCATAAAAACCCTAGAAGAAAATCTAGGCAAAACCGTTCAGGACATAGGAGTAGGCAAGGACTTCATGAACAAAACACCAAAAGCATTGGCAACAAAAGCCAAAATAGACAAATGGGACCTAAGCAAACTCCACAGCTTCTGCAGGGCAAAAGAAACAGTCACTAGAGTGATCATTCAACCATCAGAATGGGAAAAAATCTTTGCAGTTTCATCTGACAAAGGGCTGATATCCAGAATTTACAAAGAACTCAAACAGATTTACAGAAAAAAAACAAGCCCATTAAAAAATGGGCAAAGGATATGAAGAAACTTTACAAAGAAGACATCATGAGGCCAACAAACATATGAAAAAGTGCTCATCGTCATTGGTCATTAGAGAGATGCAAATCAAACCACATTGAGATATCATCTCACACCAGTTAGAATGGCGATCATTAAAAATCTGGATACAGCAGATGCTGGAGGATGTGGAGAAATAGTAACACTCTTACACTGTTGGTGGGAGTGTAAATTAGTTCAACCATTGTGGAAGACATGTGTGCTATTCCTCAGGGACCTAGAAATGTTCCATTTGACCCAGCAATCCCATTACTGGGTATCTATCCAGATTTAAAAGACTGTAAATCGTTCTACTATAAGGACACATGCACACGAATGTTCATTGCAGCACTGTTTACAATAGCAAAGATGGAACCAGCAAATGCCCATCGATGATAGACTGGACTGGGAAAATGTGGCACATATACACCATGGAATATTATGCAGCAATCAAAAATAATGAGTTTGTGTCCTTTGTAGGGACATGGTTGAATCTGGAGAACATCATTCTCAGCAAACTGACACAGGAACAGAAAAAGTTTTACTCACTCATAGGTGGGTGAGAAAAATGAGCACATGGACACAGAAGGCGGTCTACTATACACTGGGGACTGTTGGGGAATGGGGAGGGACAGCGAGGGGGCTGGGGGATAGCCTGGGATGAATGCCAAGTGTGGGTGAGGGGAGGAAAGCAGCAGAGCACCTGCCATGTGTGTACCTATGCAACTATCTTGCTGTTCTGCACATGTACCCCAAACCTATAATGCAATAAAAGAAAATTTTTTTAAAAAATAAAGGAAAAATTCTCCACTATTCTGCTGGTGAGCATTATTCACTGAGGCTATATATGAGGGGCTACATGAAGCAGACTCTTAACTCTTCACCAGGTGTGTATTATTGAATGAGACTCTGAATAAATGGGCATATAAAAGAGACTCAGGTGTATTGCCCATGTCTTCATTACTTACAGAGACTCTGAAGTTGTAGCCACTGGAAGTAGACCCTTTACTCTTTCTGAGGGGAGTATTATTCACAGAGGCCCTGAAAGAGTGGCCATGTGAAAGAGATTCCTGACTTATCAGAAATACCAAGTATTCACTAAAACACAGAAAGAGTGGCCTTATGAAATAGAACACATTTTACTCCACAGGTGTGCGTTATTTTTTGACTCTCCAAACGAATCACCATATAAAATAGACTAGTGATTTTTTCCCACAAGGGCAGTATTCAAAATCTTCTGCATGAGTTTCCATATCAAACAGTCTCCTGACTCTAACACATATTTGTATCATTCACGGACCTGCTTCATTAAGGGCTACCTTAAATAGGGTCCTACTACTTTACAGTTGTTTATTACACACTGAAGCTCTGAATGAGAGGCCATATGATATAGACTCCTTACTATTGCCCCATTGTGCATTATTCTGTAATGCTGTGACTGAGTGGCGATATGACCTTGACTCTGACTCTTCCCAAGATGTGTATTCTTCAGTGAGTTTCTGAACGAGTGACCACGTGAAATAGACTCCTGACTCTATCCTGTTGAATATTTCTCAGCTCTGCATTTTCCACTGAGTCGCTTGGTGAATGGTCCTATCAAATTGTCTCCAGATTATTCCCCTGGTGTGCATTATTCAGTGAGTCTCTGAATATGTGGCTATTTTTAATAGAATCCTGAGTATTTCCCAGATATATATGATTCTCCACTGAGGTTCTGAATAAGTGACCATGTGAAGTACACTCCTGACGTTTCCATAGGTCTGTATTATTCTGTGAGGCTCTGAATGAGTGGCCATAAATAGAGAATCCTATATACTCCTCAGGCGTGCGTTTTTACATTTGGCTCTAAATGAGTAGCTATACAAAATAGAATCCTGACTTTCCCCAAGGTGTATGTTATTCTGTTAGTCTCTGAGTATGTGGCTATATGAAATAGCATTCTGACTACAATACAGGTGTTCCTTATTCAATGAAGCTCTGAAGTAGATGCCACAAGTAATAGCGTCCTGGGTATTCCTCAGGTATGTATTATGCACCGAGGCTCTGAAACATTCACCATAAGAAATTGTTTTCCGACTAGTGCACAAGTGTGTATTATTGACTCTGACTCTAAATATTTCTTCATATGGAGTAAACTAGTCACTATTCCGAAGTTTTGTATTACTCACTCAGGCGTTGAATTTATGGCCATATAAAATATTCTAGTGTCTATTCCACACGTGTGCATTATTCCCTGATGCTGTAAATCAGAGGCTATATACAGTAGACCCCTAACACTTTCCCAAGTGTGTGTTACTCAATCAGTCTCTTCTTGGGTGGCCACATGAAACATAATGCTGTCTATCTTAAACATTTGTATTATTCGGTGAATCTCTGAATGTGTGTCTATATGAAATAGACTGCTGAGTACTTCTCATTTGTGCATTATTCAGTGAGGTTACGAGTCAGTGGCCATTTGAAATGGAATCCTGACTAAACCAAAGGTGCATATTATCCACTGAGGCTATGTATGAGTGTCAAATGAAATCGATTCCTGGCTACTCAACAGGTGTGCATTATTTAAATAGGGGCTGAATGAATGTCCATCGAAAAGACACTCCAAATTATGCTCCACGTGTGTATTATTCAGTGAGGCTCTAAAGATATGGCCATATTAATTTGATTCCTTTCTATATCAAAGGTCTCTTATTCACCGAGGCTCTGAATATGTGTCTACATGACATAGATTCCTGACTACACGACATTATTCAGTGACACTTCGAATGAGAAGCCACAAGAAGAAGTCTCTTGCCTATTCCACAGCTGTGCATTACTTAGTGAGACTCTGAATGATGGGATAGAAGAAAATTCTATTTCCCCAGGTGTGTACATTTAGTGATGCTTTCAACGAGTGGCCATCGAAAAAAATTTTTCGACTATTCCGCAAGTGTGCATTATTCAGTGATTCTATGAAAGAGTGTCCATAAAAAAATAGACTCCAGACTATAGCGCAAGTATGTAATATTTAGTAAGGCTGTGAAAGAACGGCCATATGAAACATACTTCTAATTACTCCACATGTGCCTTATTCACTGTTTGTCTGAATGAGTATACATATGACATAGACTCCTCATTATTCTCCAAGTATCCATTATTCACTCAGGTTCTGTATATACCAAACAGACTACTGACACTCCCTTAGGTGTGTATTACTCAGCGTTACACAGTATTAGAGTTCATATGAAATAGACTCCTTACTATCACCCAGGTTTGGTATCATTCAGGAAGGAACTTAATTTGTGGCTATCATAACAGTGTCCTGATAACTACATAGAAGTTCATTTTTCACTGAAACTTTAATGAGAGGCCATATAAAATAGACATCTGACTATTGCTCCATTGTGAACTATTCAATAAGGTTCTAAATGAGCCTTATTATGAAATAGAATCCTGAGGACTACCCAGGTGTGTATCATTCAGTGACGCACATAATGAGTGGCCATAGAAAAATTCTCCACTATTATTCTGGTGTGGATTATTTCCTGAGGATCTATATGAGTGCATACATGAAGCAGACTCTTAAATCTTCCCCAGGTGTGTATTATTGAATGAGACTTTGACTAAATGGGCATATAGAAGAGACTCAGGTATATTTCCCAGGTGTTCATTACTTACAGAGACTCTGAAGTTGTAGCCACTGGAAGTAGACCCTTGACTCTTTCTGAGGGGAGCATTATTCTCAGAGGCCCTGAAAGAATGGCCATGTGAAAGAGATTCCTGACTTATCAGGTATACATAGTATTCACTAAAACAGTGAAAGAGTGGCATTATGAAATAGGCCCCATTTTACTCCACAGGTGTGCGTTATTTTTTGACTCTACAAATGGATCTTCATATAAAATAGACTAGTAATTATTCCCCACAAGGGCGGTATTTGAAGAGGTTCTGTATGAGTGTCCATATCAAATAGTCTCCTGACTCTCACACACGTGTGTAACATTCACAGAGCTGCTTCATTTGGGGCTACCTTAAATAGGGTCCTACTACTTTACAGCTGTTTATTACATACTGAAGCTCTGAATGAGAGGCCATATGATATAGACTTCTTACTATTGCCCCATTGTGCATTATTCTGTAATGCTGTGATTGAGTGGCCATGTGACCTGGCCTCTGACTATTCCCAATGTGTGTATTCTTAAGTGAGATTCTGAACGAGTGACCACGTAAGATAGACTCCTGACTCTATCCTTTTATTTTAATTTTTATTTCATTTTTGGTTTTGGGGTACATGTGCAGAACCTATAAGATAGTTGCATAGGTACACACATGGCAATGCGTTTTTCAGCCTTCCTCCCCTTTACCCACGCTTGTCATTTCTCCCCAGGCTATCCCCTCCCAGCTCCCTCTTCTGCTGTCCCTCCCCCATTCCCTCCAATAGACACTTTTGTATAGTAGACCCCTCCCTGTGTCCATGTGTTCTCATTTTTCTCACCCGCCAATGAGTTCCAATATGCAATATTTCCTTTTCTGTTCTTGTGTCAGTTTGCTGAGAATGATGTTCTCCAGATTCATGCATGTTCTTACAAAGGACACAAACTCATCATTTTTGATTGCTGCATAATATTCCATGGTGTATATGTGCCACAGTTTCTCAGTCCATTCTATCATCGATTGGCATTTGGGTTGGTTCCAGGTCTTTGCTATTATAAACAGTGCTGGAATGAACATTCGTGTGCATGTGTCCTTATAGTAGAAAGACTTATAGTCCTTTGGTTATATACCCAGTAAAGGGATGGCTGGGTCAAATGGAATTTCTATTTCTAGGTCCCGAGGAATCGCCACACTGTCTGCCACAATGCTTGAACTAACTTACACTCCCACCAACTGTTTAGACGTGTTCCTCTTCCTCCACATCCTCTCCAGCATCTGTTGTCTCCAGATTTTTTAATGATCGCCATTATAACTCGCGTCAGATGTTATCTCAATGTTGTTTTGATTTGCATCTCTCTAATGACCAGTGATGATGAGCATTTTTTTATGTGTTTGTTGTCCTCATGTGTGTCTACTTTTGTAAAGGGTCTCTTCATATCCTTTGCCCATTTTTGAATGGGCTTATTTGTTTTTTTCCTATAAATCTGTTTGAGTTCTTTGTAAATTCTGGATATCAGCCCTTTGTGAAATGGCTAAACTGAAAAGATGTTTTCCCATTCTGATGGTTGCCTATTCACTCTGGTGATTGTTTATTTTGCCATGCAAAAGCTGTGGAGTTTGATTAGGTCTCATTTGTCTATTTTGACTTTTGTTGCCTATGCTTTTGGTGTTTTGGTCATAAAGTCCTTGCCTACTCCTATGTCTTGAATGCTTTTGCCTAGATTTTCTTCTAGAATTTTTATGGTGCCAGGTCTTATGTTTAAGTCTTTAATACATCTGGAGTTAATTTTAGTGTAAGGTGTCAGAAAGGGGTCCAGTTTCTGCTTTCTGCACATGGCTAGCCAGTTTTCCCAACACCATTTATTAAACAGAGAGTCCTTTTCCCATTGCTTGTTTTTGACAGGTTTATCAAAGATTATATGGTTGTAGATATGTTGTGTTGCTCCGATGCCTCTGTTCTGTTCCATTGGTCTACATCTCTGTTTTGCTACCAGTACCATGCTGTTTTGATTACTGTAGGCTTGTAGTATAGTTTGAAGTCTGGTAGTGTGATGGCTCCCTCTGTGTTCTTTTTCCTTGGAATTGACTTGGCTGTGCCATCTCTCTTTTGGTTCCCTATGAAGTTCGTGGTGTTTTTTTCCAGTTCTGTGAAGAAATTCAATTGTAGTTTGATGGGGATAGCATTGATTGTGTAAATTACTTTGGGCAGTATAGCCATTTTCACGATATTGATTCTTCCTAAACACGAACATGGAATGTTTCTCCATCTGTTTGTGTCCTCTCTTATTTCATTGAGCAGTGGTTTGTTGTTTTCCTTGAAGAGGTCTCTTACGTTCCTTGTGAGTTGTATTCCTAGGTATTTTATTTTCTTTGTAACAATTGTGAATGGCAGTTCGTACTTGATTTGTTTCTCTTTAAAGTCTGTTATTGGTGTATAGGAATGCTTGTGATTTTTGCACATTTATTTTATATCCTGAGACTTTGCTGAAGTTGCTTATCAGTTTCAGGAGTTTTAGGGCTGAGCTAATTGGGTCTTCTACGTATACTATCATGTTATCTGCAAACAGAGACTATTTGGCTTCCACCTTTCCTATTTGAATACCCTTTATTTCTTTTTCTTGCCTGATTGCTTTGCCTAGAACTTCCAGTACTATGTTGAATAGGAGTGGTGAGAGCGGGTATCCTTGTCTAGTGCAGTATTTCAAAGGAAATGCTTCCAATTTTTTGCCCATTAATGATTATATTGGCTGTTGGTTTGTCATAAATAGATTTTATTACTTTGAGATATGTTCAATCAATACCAAGTTTATTGAGGGATTTTAGCTAAAGGGCTGTTGAATTTTGTCAAATGCCTTCTCTGAATCAATTGAGATAATTATGTGGTTTTTGTTTTTGGTTCTGTTTATGTGGTTAATTAAAGTTATAGACTTGTGTGTGTTAAAGCAGCCTTGCATCCTCGGGATGAATTCTGCTTGATCATGATGGATAAGTTTTTTAATATGCTGTTGCAGTCGGGTTGCCAGTATTTTATTGAAGATTATTCTATCTAGGTTCATCATTGATATTGGCCTGAAGTTTCCTTTTCTTGTTGAATCCCTGTCGGGTTTTGGTGTCAGGATGATGTTGGTCTCATAAAATGATTTCGGAAGGGTTTCCTCTTTTTGAATTTTTTGGAATAATTTCGGAAGTAATGGTACCAGATCCTCTTTGTGTGTCTGGTAGAATTCGGCTGTGAACCCATGTGGACCAGGGCTTTTTTTGTGGGGTAGGCTCTTAATTGCTGCCTCAACTTCAGACTTTGTTACTGCTGTATTCATAGTTTCAGCTTCTTCCTGGTTTAGGGTTGGGAGGAAACAGGTGTCCAGGAATATATCCATTTCTTCCTGGATTACTAGTTTATATTCATAGAGTTGTTTGTAGTATTCTCTGATGATGGTTTGAATTTCTGTGGCATCTGCGGTGATTTTCCCTTTATCGTTTTTTATTGCATCTATTTGGTTGTTCTCTCTTTTCTTTTTTATCAGTCTGGCTAGTGATCTGTCTATTTTGTTGATCTTTTCAAAAAACCAACTCTTGGGTTTATTGATTTTTTGAAGGGTTTTTCGTGTCTCTATCACCTTCAGTTCTGCTCTGATCTTAGTTATTTCTTGTCTTCAGCTAGGTTTTGAGCTTTTTTGGTCTTGCTCCTCAAGCTCTTTCAATTTTGACGAAAGGGTGTCAATTTTGGATCTCTCCACTCTTCTCTTGTAGACATTTATTGCTATATATATTTTTTCTACATACTGTTTTAAATGTGTCTCAGAGATTCTGGTATGTTGTGTCTTCATTCTCATTGGTTTCAAATAACTTCTTTATTTCTTCTTTCATTTCATTGTGTATCCAATCGACATTCAAGAGACAGTTGTTCAGTTTCCACGAAGCTGTGCCGTTCTGAGTTAGTTTCTGAATTCTGAGTTCTAACTTGATTGCACTATGGTCTGAGAGACTGTTTGTTACGATTTCAGTTGTTTTCATTTGCTGAAAAGTGCTTTACTTGCAATTATGTGGTCAATTTTGGAGTAGGTGTGATATGGTGCTGAGAAGAATGCATATTCTGTGGATTTGGGGTAGAGAGTTCTCTAAATGTCTATTAGGTTTGCTTGTTCCAGGTCTGAGTTCAAGTCATGGATATCCTTGTAAATTTTCTGTCTGGTTGATCTATCTGATATTGACAATGGATTGTTAAAGTCTACCGCTATTATTGCGTGGGAGTTTAAGTCTCTTTGTAAGTCATTAAGAACTTGCCTTATATATCTGGGTGCTCCTGCATTGTGTCCATATATATTTAACATTCTTAGCTCTTCTTATTGTATCTATCCTTTTACCATTATGTGATGACCTTCTTTGTCTCTTTTGATCTTTGTTGCTTTAAAGTCTATTTCATCAGAGATGAGAATTGCAAATCCTTCTTTTTTTCTGCTCTCCATTTGCTTGGTAAATCTTCCTCCATCCTTTTATTTTGAGCCTTTGTGTATCCTGGCATGTGAGATGGGTTTTTCGGATAAAGCACACCGATGGGTTTTGGTTTTTTTTATCCAATTCTCCAGTCTGTGTCTTTTGATTGGTGCATTTAGCCCATTTATATTTAGGGTTAATATTGTTATGTGTGAATTTGATACTGCCATTTTGATGCTAGCTATTTTACCCATTGGTTCATATAGATTCTTCATGTTGTTGATGCTCCTTACCATCTGGTATGCTTTTAGAATTGCTGGTACTGGTTGTTTCTTTCTATGTGTAATGCCTGTTTCAGAAGATCTTGTAAAGCAGGTCTAGTGGTGACAAAATCTCTGAGTACTTGCTTGTTCATGAAGGATTTTATTCTTCCTTCACTTATGAAAATCAGTTTGGCTGGATATGAAATTCTGGGTTGAAAGTTTTTTTCTCTAAGCATGTTGAATATTGGACCCCACTCTCTTCTGGCTTGTAGAGTCTCTGCCGAGAGATCTGCTGTGAGTGCGATGAGCTTCCCTTTGTGGGTGACCCGACCTTAATCTCTGGCTTCCCTTAGTATTTTCTCCTTCATTTTAACCCTGGTGAATCTGAAGATTATGTGCCTTGGTTGCTCTTCTTTGGAGTATCTTTGCGCTGTTCTCTGTATTTTCTTGAGTTGA
>CM038404.1:33539672-33779009 GCA_021498475.1 Saguinus midas | reverse complement strand
TCCTGTCCTTTGCCCACTGTGGAATGGGCTTGTTTTTTTTTTCTTGTAAATCTGTTTTAGTTCTTTGTAGATTCTGCATATCAGCCCTTTGTCAGATGGGTAGATTGCAAAAAAATCTTTCCATTCTGTTGGTTGCCAATTCACTCTAATGACTTTTTTTTTTTGCCATGCAGAAGCTCTCAAGTTTGATTAGGTCCTATTTGTCTATTTTGGCTTTTGTTTCCAATGCTTTTGAAGTTTTGTTCACGAAGTCCTTGCCTACGTCTATGTCCTGAATGGTTGTGCCTAGGTTTTCTTCTAAGATTTTTATGGCGTTAGGTCTTATGTTTAAGTCTTTAACCCATCTGAAGTTAATTTTAGTGCAAGGTGTCAGGAAGGGGTCCACTTTCTGCTTTCTGCACATGGCTAGCCAATTTCCCCAACACCATTTATTAAACAGATTTTTTTTTCCCATTGCTTTTTTTTGTTGGGTTTATCAAAGACCGTATGGCTGTAGATATGCTGTGTTGCCTCTGAGGCCTCTGTTCTGTTTCATTGGTCTGTGTCTTCGTTTTGGTACCAGAACCATGCTGTTTTGATTACTGTAGCCTTGTAGTATAGTTTGAAGTCCCATACCATTTACTGTGGACAAAGAGCTGCCACACTGAGGCAATGACAAAATGGCTGCGCCGGCCACAGAAGTTGCGCTGGCGACCCGCGGGGATCCTCCACTGGAAATCTTCCGGTCCGTGGCCGAGGAAAATTTCTCTAAAAATGTGGCATCCTCACGTTTTCTGAGCTTTCACTGGGAGCTACAATCCCGAGCTGTTAGCAATCAGCCATCTTGGATCGGTCACCGGGATCTATCTCATAAGGCCACTCTTTCAGTGTATCAGTGAATACTATGTATATCTGATAAGACAGGAATCTTTTTTACATGGGCACTCTTTCAGGGCCTCTGTGAATAATACTAACCTTAGAAAGAATCAAGGTCTACTTCCAGTGGCTACAACTTCATACTCTCTGTAAGTAATAAACACCTGGGCAGTACACCTGAGTCTCTTTTATATGCCCATTTAGTCAGTATCTTATTCAACAATACACACCTGGGGAAGAGTTAAGAGTCTGCTTCATGTAGCCACTCATATAGAGCCTCAGTGAATAATCCAAACCAGAATAATAGTGGAGAATTATTTCTATGGTCACTAGTTCTGTGTCTCACTGAATCATAAACACCTGAGAAATCCTCAGGATTCTAATTCATACTACCACTCATTTAGAATATTATTGACTACTTCACAATGGAGCAATAGTCAGGTGTCTATTTTATATAGCCTCTCATTCAAAGTTTCAGTGAATAATGAACTTCTGTGGAGTTATCAGGACGCTGTCATGATAGCCACAAATTAAGTTCCTTCCTGAATAATACACACCAGGGTGATAGTCAGGAGTCTATTTCATATGAACTCTAATACTGTGTAACGCTGAGTAATACACACCTAAAAGAGTGTCAGTAGTCTATTTCATATGGACACTCATACAGAACCTGTTTGAATAATGGATACACAGAGAATATTGAGGAGTCTATGTCATACGTCTACTCATTAAGACAAACAGTGAATAAGGTACATGTGGAGTAATTAGAAGTCTGTTTCATATGGCCCGCCTTTCACAGCCTCACTGAGTATTAAATACTTGTGATATAGTCTGGAGTCTATTTTTTATGGCCACTCATTCAGAGAATCACTGAATAATGCACACCTGTCGAGTAGCCAGGAGTCTATTTCATATAGCCACATACACAGAGCCTAACAGAATAACATACACCTTGGGAAAGTCAGGATTCTATTTCGTATAGCCACTCATTCAGAGAATCACTGAATAATGCACACCTGTGGAATAGTCAGGAGCCTTCTTCATGTGGCCTTTCATTCGAAGTGTCACTGAATAATGTGGTGTAGTCAGGAGTCTATGTCATGTAGACACATATTCAGAGCCTTGGTGAATAAGAGAGACCCTTGATATAGCAAGGAATCTAATTAATATGGCCACATCTTTTGATAATCTCTGAATATTACACACCGGGAGAATAAATTGGAGTGTGTTTCTGATGGACATTCATTCAGAGCCTCCGTAAATAATGCACACCTGTTGAGTAGCTAGGAGTTTCTTTCATTTGGACACACATTCATAGCCTCAGTGGATAATATGCACGTTTGCATTTGATAGAATTCCATTTCATATGGCCACTGACTAGTAACCTCATTGAATAATGAACAAATGTGAAGTCCTCAGCAGTCTATTTCATATAGCCACTCATTCAGAGATTCACTGAATAATACAATTGTTTAAGAGAGTTAGCATCCTCTTTCATATGGGCATACAAGAAGAGATTCACTAAGTAATAAAAACATGGGGAAGTGTAAGGGGTCTACTGTATATATGCTCTCATTTGAAGCATCAGGGAATAATGCACACGTGTGGAATAGACACTAGTCTATTTTTATATGGCCACAAAATCAAAGCCTGAGTGAGTAATACACAACTTCGGAATAGTGACTAGTTTATTCCATATGAACAAATATTTAGAGTCAAAGTCAACCATACTCACCTGTATACTAGTCAGGAAACAATTTCATATGGCGAATGTTTCAGAGCCTCGGTGAATAATACATACCTTAGAAATACTCAAGACGCTATTACATGTGGCATCAATTTTAAAGCTTCATTGAATAAGGAACACCTGTATTGTAATCAGAATGCTGTTTCATATAGCCACATACACAGAGCCTAACAGAATAACATACACCTTGGGGAAAGTAAGGATTCTTTTTCGTATAGCCATTCATTTAGAGCCAAATGTCAAAACGCAAGCCTGAGAAGTATATAGGAGTCTCTATTTTATGGTCACTCATTCAGAGCCTCACAGAATGATACAGAAATATGGAAACGTCAGGAGTGTACTTCATATGGTCACTTATTCAGAACCTCACTGTAGAATCATATATATCTGGAAAATACTCAGGATTCTATTATATATAGACACATATTGAGAGAATCACTGCATAAAGCACACCTGGGGAATAGTCTGGAGACTATTTGATAGGACCGTTCACCCAGCGACTCAGTGGAAATTGCAGAGCTGAGAAATAATCAAGAGGATAAAGTCAGAGTCTATTTTATGTGGTCACTCATTCAGAAACTCACTGAAGAATACACGTTTTGGGAAGTTAGAGTCCAGGTCATATGAACACTCAATCAGAGCATTTACACAATAATGCACAATGGGAAAATAGTAAGGAGTCTATATCATATGGCCTCTCATTCAGAGCTTCAGTGTGTTATAAACTGCTGTGAAGTAGTAGGACCCTATTTAAGTTAGCCCCAAATGGAGCAGTTCCGTGAACGATACACATATGTGTGAGAGTCAGGACACTATTTAATATGAACTCTCATACAGAATCTCTTCAA
This sequence comes from Saguinus midas, assembly GCA_021498475.1. Classification (NCBI taxonomy): domain Eukaryota; kingdom Metazoa; phylum Chordata; class Mammalia; order Primates; family Cebidae; genus Saguinus; species Saguinus midas. The sequence continues at coordinate 33,775,559 of CM038404.1, read as the reverse complement.
ATACTGTCTTAAGGGAAATAATCACTAGTCTATTTGATATGGTGACTTGTTTGGAGAGTCAAAAAGTAAGGCATACCTGTGGATTAAAATGGGGTTTATTTTATAAGGCCACTCTTTCAGTGCTTTAGTGAATACTATGTATATCTGATAAGTCAGAAATCTGTTTCATATGGCCATACTTTCAGTGCCTCTGTGAGTAATACTGCCCTCAGAAAGAGTCAAGGGTCTACTTCCAGTGGCTACAAATTCAGAGTCTCTCTAAATAATGAACACCTGGGCAATACACCTGAGTCTCTTTTATATGCCTATTTAGTCAGAGTCTCATTCAATAATACACACCTGGGGAAGAGTTAATAGCCTGCTTCTTGTAGCCACTCATATAGACCCTCAGTGAATAATCCACACCAGAATAATAGTGGACAATTTTTTTTTGTTGCCACTAATTCTGTACCTCCCTGGATGATTCACACCTGGGGAATCCTCAGGATTATATTTCATACTACCACTCATTTAGATCCTTATTGAATAATTCACAATGGAGCAATAGTTAGGTGTCTATTTTATATGGTCTCTCTTTCCACGTTTCAGTGAATATTGAACTTCTGTGGAGTTATCAGGACTCTGTTATGATAGTCAGAAATTAAGTTCCTTCCTCAACGTTACTACACCTGAGTGATAGTCAGGAGTCTATTTTATATGAACTCTAATACTGTGTAACACTGAGTAATACACCCCAAAGCAAATGTCAGTAGTCTATTTGGTTTGGACACTCATATGGAACCTGTTTAAATAATGGATACATGGAGAATAAAGAGGAGTCTATGACATACGTCTACTCATTCAGATAAACATTGAATAAGGCACATGTGGAGTAATTAGAAGTCTGTTTCATATGTCTCCCCTTTCACAGCCTCACTGAATATTGCATACTTGTGATATTGTCTGGAGTCTATTTTTTATGGCCAATCATTCAGAGAATCACGGAATAATGCACACCTGCAGAATAGTCGAAAGTGTTTTTTCTATGGCCACATCTTTTGAGCCTCTCTGAATAATACACACCTGGAGAATAATTTGGAGTGCGTTTTCGATGGACATTGATTTAGAGCCTCGGTAAATAATGGACACTTGTTGATTAGCCAGTAGTCTATTTCATTTGGACACTCATTCATAGCCTCAGTGGATAATATGCAGGTATGGATTAGTGAAGATTCCATTTCCTATGGCCATTGACCCGTCACCTCAGTGAATAATGCACAAATGTGAAGTACTCAGCAGTCTATTTCATATAGCCACTCATTCAGAGATTCACTGAATAATACAAATATTAAGATAGAGCACATCCTGTTTCATATGGTGACACAAGAAGAGCCTCACTGTGTAACACACACCTGAAGGAGTGATAGGGATCTACTCTATATTGCCTCTCATTTGCAGCCTCAGGGATTAATGAACACGTGTGGGATAGACACTAGTTTAATTTATATGGCCACAACATCGAAGTCTGTGTGAGTAATACACAACTTTGGAAGAGTAACTTGTTTATTCCATATGAACAAATATTTAGAGTCAGAGTCAGTAATACACACCTGTGTGCTAGTCAGGAAACAATTTAATATGGCGAAAGGTTCAGAGCCTCGTTAAATAATACATACCTGAGGAATACTCAGGGAGCTATTACATGTGGCATCTTTTTCAGAGCTTCATTGAATAAGAAACAGCTGTATTGTAGTCAGAATGCTGTTTCATATAGCCACATACTAAGAGCATAACAGAATAACATACACCTTGGGGAAAGTCAGGATTCTATTTTGTATAGCTACTCATTTACAGCCGAATGTAAAAACGCACGCCTGAGGAGTATATAGGATTCTCTATTTATGGCCACTCATTCCGAGCCTCACAGAATAATACAGACCTATGGAAACGTCAGGAGTGTACTTCACATGGTCACTTATTCAGAACCTCCGTGAAGAATCATACATATCTAGAAAATACTCAGAAAAATTCGGAGCCTCTTGGCAAGCAAATAGTGAATTTACTGCCACCTAGTGGTGCAGATCAGTGCAACAGATACCCATAAGGAAAGCCCCAACTCACTGAGACAGAGCATCTGAGGGAAAAAAAGGGGGGTGCAGAGGGGATAGACAGTTAGAAGGAAAACTAAGTAACAGAAGTACTTCATCATCAACAATCCGGGCGTCAACTCAGAGAGAAAATTGGAAATTCAGTAACTACTAAGATGACAGGTGGATAAATCCACAAAGATGGAATGAAACCAGCGCAAAAAGGAGAAAAATACCCGAAACCAAAACACCTCACCTCCTACAAAGGACCAAAACTCCTCACCAGCAAGGGAACAAAGCTGGACAGAGAATGAGTGTGATGAAATGAAGGAATCAGACTTTAGAATGTGGATAATGAGAAACATAAGTGAGCTAAAAGAACATGTTCTAAATCAGTGCAAAGAAACTAAGAACCTTGAAAAAAGATTTGAAAAAAGATTCGAGGAAATGATAACAAGAATGGACAACTTAGAGAGGAATATGAATGAATTGAAGGACATGCAAATCACAACACGAGAACTTCGCGAAGCATGCACAAGTTTCAACAGCCGAATTGACAAAGCAGAAGAAAGAATATCAGAAGTCGAAGATCAACTCAATGAAATAAAACGAGAAACCAAGATTAGAGAAAAAAGCACAAAAAGGAATGAACAAAATCGGCAGGAAATGTGGCACTATGTGAAGAGAACCAATCTACGTTTGATAGGTGTACCAGAATGTGATGAAGAGAATGAATCCACGCTGGAAAATACTCTTCAGTATATTATCCAGGAAAATTTCCCCAACCTAGCAAGGCAGGTCAATACTCAACTCCCGAAAATACAGAGAACACCACAAAGATACTCTGCAAGAAGAGCAACCCCAAGGCACAGAATCGTCAGATTTACCAGGGTTGAAATGAAGGCGAAAATACTAAGGGCAGCCAGAGAGAAAGGCCGAGGCACCCACAAAGGGAAGCCCATCAGACTCACAGCACATCTCTCGGCAGAGACTCTACAAGCCAGAAGAGAATGTGGTCCAATATTAAACACCTTTAGAGAAAAGAACTTTCAACACAGAATTTCATGTCCAGCCAAACTGAGCTTCATAAGTGAAGGAAGAATAAAATTCTTCACGAACAAGCAAGTACTCAGAGATTTTGTCACCACTAGACCTGCTTTACAAGAGCTCCTGAAAGAGACACTACACATTGAAAGAAACAACCAGTACCAGCCATCCTAAAAGCATACCAAATGATAAAGAGCATCAACCAAATGAAGAATCTACATGAACCAATGGGCAAAACAGCTAGCTAGCATCCAAATGGCAGTATCAAATTCACACATAACAATAATAACCCTAATTGTAAATGGGCTAAATGCACCAATCAAAGACACAGACTGGAAAATTGGATAAAAAAACAAAACCCATCGGTGTGCTGTATCCAGGAAACCCATCTCACATGCAAGGATACAAAAAGGCTCAAAATAAAGGGATGGAGGAAGATTTACCAAGCAAATCGAGAGCAAACAGAAGCAAAAGTTGCAATTCTCGTCTCTGATAAAATAGAGTTTAAAGCAACAAAGATCAAAAGAGACAAAGAATGTCATTACATAATGGTAAAAGGATCGATGCAACAAGAAGAGCTAACGATTCTAAATATATATGGACTCAATGCAGGAGCACACAGATATATAAGGAAAGTTCTAAATGACTTACAAAGAGACATAGACTCTCACACAGTAATAGTTGGAGACTTTAACACTCCATTGTCAATATCAGATAGATCAGTCAGACAGAAAATTAACAAGGATATTCAGGACTTAAACTCAGACCTGGAACAAGCAAACCTGATAGACATTTACAGAACTCTCCACCACAAGTCCACAGAATATACATTTTTCTCAGCACCACATCACACCTACTCCAAAGTTGACCACATCATTGGAAGTAAAGCACTCCTCCGCAAATGCAAAACAACTGAAATCATAACAAACAGTATCTCAGACCATAGTGCAATCAAGTTAGAACTCAGAATTCAGAAACTCACTCAGAACCGCACAGCTTCATGGAAACTGAACAACTGGCTCTTGAATGTCTATTGCATAAACAATGAAATGAAGGCAGAAATAAAGAAGTTATTTGAAACCAACGAGAACGAAGACACAACATACCAGAATATCTGAGACACATTTAAAGCAGTCTGTAGAGGAAAATATACAGCAATAATTGCCCACATGAGAAGAGTGGAGAGATCCAAAATTGACACCCTATAGTCAAAATTGAAAGAGCCAGAGGAGCAAGATCAAAAAAGCTCAAAACCTAGCAGAAAACAAGAAATAACTAAGATCAGAGCAGAACTGAAGGAGATAGAGACAAGAAAAAACCTTCAAAAACCAATAAATCCAAGAGCTGTTTTTTTGAAAAGATCAACAAAATAGACAGACCACTAGCCAGAATAATAAAAAAGAAAAGATGGAACAACCAAATAGATGCAGTAAAAAATGATAAACAGGAAATCACTACAGATGCCATAGAAATTCAAACCATCATCAGAGAATACTACAAATAACTCTATGCACATAAACCAGTAAACCAGGAAGAAATGGATAAATTCCTGGACACCTGTTTCCTCCCAATCCTAAATCAGGAGGAAGCTGAAACTATGAATAGACCAATAACAAGGTCTGAAATTGAGGCAGCAATTAAGAGCCTACCACACAATAAAAGCCCAGGTCCAGATGAGTTCACAGCCGAATTCTACCAGACACACAAAGAGAACCTTGTACCAGTCTTTTGAAACTATTCCAAAAAATTCAGAAAGAAAGAACCCTTCCCAAATCATTTTATGAGGGCAACATCATCTAGATATCAAAACCCGGCAGAGACTCAGCTAGGAAGAAAAACTTAAGGCCAATATCAATGATGAAGATAGATGCAAAAATCTTCAATAAAATACTGGCAAACCGACTGCAACAGCACATTATAAAACTTATCCATCATGACCAAGTAGGATTCATCCCGGGATGCAAGGCTGATTCCACATATGCAAGTCTATAAATGAAATTTACCACATAAACAGAAGCAAAAACAAAAACCACAGGATTACCTCAATTGACGCAGAGAAGGCACTTGACAAAATTCAACAGCTCTTTATGCTAAAAACCCTCAATTATTTTGGTATTGCTTGAACATATCGCAAAGTAATAAAAGCTATTTATGACAAACCCACAGCTAATATCTTTCTTAATGGGCAAAAACTGGAAGCATTCCCTTTGAAATCTTGCACGAGACAAGGATGCCCTCTCTCACCACTCCTTTTCAACATAGTACTGGAAGTTCTAGCCAGAGCAATCAGGAAAGAAAAGGAAATAAACTGCATTCAAATAGGAAAGGTGGAATCAAATTTTCTCTATTTGCAGACGACATGATAGTATACCTAGAAGACCCTATCACCTCAGCCCAAAAGCTCCTGAAACTGATCAGAAACTTCAGCAAAATCTCAGGATATAAAATCAATGTGCAAAAATTACAAGCATTCCAATACACCAAAAACAGACTTAAAGATAACCAAATCAAAAAAGAATTGCTATTAACAATTACTACAAATAAAATAAAATACCTAGGAGTAACACTCGCAAGGAACGTAAGGGACATCGTCAAGGAAAACTACATACCACTGCTCAACGAAATAAGAGAGGACACCAACAGATGGAGAAACATTCCATGTTCGTAGTTAGGAAGAATCAATATCGTGAAAATGGCTATAGTACCCAAAGTAATTTACACAATCAATGCTATCCCCATCAAACTACCATTGAATTTCTTCACAGAACTGGAGAAAACCACCATGAACTTCATATGGAACCAAAAGAGAGCCCGCATAGCCAAGTCAATTCTAAGCAAAAAGAAGACAGCAGGAGGCATCACACTACCAGACTTCAAACTATACTACAAGGCTACAGTAATCAAAACAGCATGGTACTGGTACCAAAACAGAGATATAGACCAATGGAAAAGAACAGAGGCATCGGAGGCAACACAACATATCTACAACCATATAATCTTTGAATAAACTGTCAATAACATAAATGGGAAAAGGACTCCCTGTTTAATAAATGGTGTTGGGAAAACTGGCTAGCCATGTGCAGAAAGCAGAAACTGGACTTCTTCCTAAAAACTTACACTAAAATTAACTCCAGATGGATTAAAGACTTAAACATTAGACCTGGCGCCATAAAAACCCTAGAAGAAAATCTAGGCAAAACCATTCTAGACATAGGAGTCAGCAAAGAATTCATGACCAAAACACCAACAGCATTGTCAACAAAAGCTAAAATAGATAAATGGGACCTAATCAAACTCCACAGCTTTTGCATAGCAAAAGAAACAGTCACCAGAGTGAATGGGGAACCATCAGAATGGGAAAAAATCTTTGCAGTTTATGCATCTGACAAAGGGCTGATATCCAGAATTTACAAAGAACTCAAAAAAATTTACAGGAAAAAAACAAGCCCATTCAAATATGGGCAAAGGATATGAACAGACACTTTACAAAAAAAGACACACATGAGGCCAACAAACACATGAAAAAATGCTCATCATCACTGGTCTTTAGAGAGATGCAAATCAAAACCACGTTGAGATACCATCTCACGCCAGTTGGAATTGCGATCATTAAAAAATCTGGAGACAACAGATGCTGGAGAGGATGTGGAGAAATAGGAACACTTCTACACAGTTTGGAAGTTTAAATTAGTTCAACAATTGTGAAAGAAAGTGTGAAGATTCCTCAAGGACCTAAAAATAGAAATTCCATTTGACCCAGCAAACCCATTACTGGGTATATATCCAAAGGACTATAAATCATTGTACTATAAGGACACATGCACAGGAATGTTCACTGCCACACTGTTTACAACAGCAAAGACCTGGAACCAACCCAAATGCCCATTGATGATAGACTGGACTGGAAAAATGTGGCACATATACACCATAGGGTATTACGCAGCAATCAAAAATGATGAGTTTGTGTCCTTTGTAAGGACATGGGTGAATCTGGAGAACATCATTCTTAGCAAACTGACACAAGAACAGAAAAGGAAATACCGCATATTCTCACTCATAGGCGGGTGAGAAAAATGAGAGCACAGGGCACAGGGAGGGGGTCTAATGAACACAGGGGTCTATTGGGGGAATGAGGGAGGGACAGTGGGGGGGTTGGAGAGAGATAGCCTGGGGAGAAATGCCAAGTGAGGGTGAAGGGGAGGAAGGCAGCAAAGGCACTGCCATGTGTTTACCTATGCAACTATCTTTCATGTTCTGCATATGTACACCAAAATTAAATGCAAAAATATTTAAAAAAAGAAAAAAGACGATAGAGCCAGGAGTATATTTTACGTGGTCACTCGTTCAGAAACTCACTGAAGAATACACACCTTGGGAATAGTAAGAGTCCAGATCATATGGCCACTCAATCACATCATTACAGAATAATTCACAACTGGGCAATAGTAAGGAGTCTATATCATATGTCCTCTCATTCAGAGCTTCAGTGTGTAATAAACAGCTCTAAAGTAGTAGGGCCATATTTAAGGTAGCCCCAAATGAAGAAGCTCCGTGAATGATACATGCCTGTGTGAGAGTCATGAGACTATTTGATATGGACACTCATACAGAACCTCTTCGAATACTGCCCTTGTGGAAAATAATCCCTAGTTTATTTTATAAGGTGATTCGATTGGAGAGCCAAAATATAACGCACACCTGTGGAGTAAAATGGGGTTTATTTCAAAAGGCCACTTTTTCAGTGTTATAGTGTATACTATATATATATCTGATAAGTCAGAAATCTTTCACATGGCCACTCTTTCAGGGCCTCTGTGAATAATACTCCCCTCGAAAAGAGTCAAGTGTCTACTCCCAGTGTCTACCACTTCAGAGTTTCTGTAAGTAATAAACACCTGGGCAATACACCTGAGTCTCATTTATGTGTCCATTTAGTCAGCATCTCTTTCAGTAATACACACCTGGGGAAGAGTTAACAGTCTACTTCATGGAGTCACTCATATAGAGCCTCAGTGAATAATCCTCCCAGTATAATTGTGGAAAATTTTTCTATGGCCACTCATTCTGTGCCTCCCAGAATGATACTCACCTGGGGAATCCTCAGGATTCTATTCTGTACTACCACTCATTTAGTACCTTATTGAATAATTCACAATGGAACAATAGTCAGCTGTCTATTTTATATGGCCTCTCATTCAAAATTTCAGTGAATAATGAACTTCTATGGAGTTATCAGGAAGCTGTCATGATAGATATAAATTAAGATCTTTCCGGCATGATACACACCTGGGGGATAGTCAGGATTCTATTTCATATGAACTCTAATACTGTGTAACGCTGAGTAATACGTACCTAAGGTAGTTTCAGTAGTCTATTTGGAATGGACACTCATACAGAACCTGTTTGAATAATGGATACATGGAGAAAAATGAGGAGTCTATGTCATATGCCTACTCATTCAGACAAACGGTGAATAAGGCACATGTGGAGTAATTAGAAGTCTGTTTCATAATGCCCCTCTTTCACAGCCTCAATAAATATTACATACATTTGATATAGTATGGAGCCTATTTTATGTGGCCACTCATTCAGAGAATCACTGAATAATGCACACCTGGGGAATAGTCTGGAGATTATTTGATAGGACCGTTCACCCAGCAACTCAGTGAAAAATGCAGAGCTATTTTAGGTGGTCACTCGTTCAGAAACTCACTGAGGAATACACATTTTGGAAATATTCAGATTCCAGGTCATATGGTCCCTCAATTTCAACATTACAGAATAATGCACAATGGGGCTATAGTAAGGAGTCTATATCATATGGCCTCTCATTGATAGTTTCAGTGTGTAATAAACAGCTGTAAAGTAGTAGGACCCTATTTAAGGTAGATCCAAATGAAGCAGCTCCGTGAATGATACACACATGTGTGAGAGTCAGGAGACTATTTGATATGGACACTCATACAGAACCTCTTCGAATACTGCCCTTGTGGGGAATAATAACTAGTCTATTTTATATGGTGATTCCTTTGGAGAGTCAAAAAATAACTCACAACTGTGGAGTAAAATGGGGTATATTTTATAAGGCCACTCTTTTAGTGTTTTAGTGAATACTATGTATATCTGATAAGTCAGGAATCTCTTTCACATGGCCACTCGATCAGGGACTCTGTGAATAATACTCCCTCAGAAAGAGTCAAGGGTATACTTCCTGTGGCTACAACTTCAGAGTCTCTGTAAGTAATGAACACCTGGGCAATACACCTGAGTCTCTTTTATATGCCCATTTAGTCAGAGTCTCATTCAATAATACACACCTGGGAAGAGTTAAGTGTGTGCTTCATTTAGTCACTCATATAGAGCCTCAGTGAATAATCCACACCAGAATAATAGTGGAGAATTTTTCTATGGCCACTCATTCTGTGCCTCCTGAATGATACACACCTGGGGAATCCTCAGGATTCTATTTCATACTACCACTCATTTAGTACCTTATTGAATAATGCACAATGGGGCTATAGTAAGGAGTCTATATCATATGGCCTCTCATTGATAGTTTCAGTGTGTAATAAACAGCTGTAAAGTAGTAGGACCCTATTTAAGGTAGATCCAAATGAAGCAGCTCCGTGAATGATACACATATGTGTGAGAATTAGGAGACAACTTGATATGGGTTCTCATACAGAACCTCTTCGAATACTGCCCTTGTGGGGAATAATAACTAGTCTATTTTATATGGTGATTCCTTTGGAGAGTCAAAAAATAACTCACAACTGTGGAGTAAAATGGGGTATATTTTATAAGGCCACTCTTTTAGTGTTTTAGTGAATACTATGTATATCTGCTAAGATGGGAATCTCTTTCACATGGCCACTCGATCAGGGACTCTGTGAATAAAACTCCCCTCAGAAAGAGTCAAGGGTATACTTCCTGTGGCTACAACTTCAGAGTCTCTGTAAGTAATGAACACCTGGGCAATACACCTGAGTCGCTTTTATATGCCCCTTTAGTCAGAGTCTCATTCAATAATACACACCTGTGGAAGAGTTAAGTGTGTGCTTCATTTAGTCACTCATATATAGACTCAGTGAATAATCCACACCAGAATAATAGTGGAGAATTTTTTCTATGGCCACTCATTCTGTGCCTCCGTGAATGATACACACCTGGGGAATTTTCAGGATTCCATTTTGTACTACCACTCATTTAGAACTTTATTGAGTAATTCACAATGGAGCAATAGTCTGGTGTCTATTTTATATGGATTCTCATTCAAAGTTTCAGTGAATAAGGAACTCCTATGGAGTTATCAGTATGCTGTCATGATTGCCACAATTTAAGTCCCTTCCTGTATGATACACACCTGGCTGTTAGTCAGGAGTCTCTTTCATATGAACTTTAATAATGTGTAACGCTGAGAAGTACACATGTAATGGAGTGTATGTAGTCTATTTGGTATGGACACTCACACACAACCTGTTATAATAATGGATACATGGAAAAAATGAGGAGTCTCTGTCATACATCTACTCATTCAGACAAAGAGTGAATAAGGCACATGTGGAGTAATTAGAAGTCTGATTCATATGGCCTCTCTTTCACATCCTCACTGAATATTACATACTTGGGATATAGGCTGGAGTCTATTTTTGGTGGCCATTCATTCAGAGAATCACTGAATAATGCACACCTGAGTTATAGTCAGAAGTCATTATTCTATGGCCACACGTTGAGAAACTCACTAAATGTACACACATGGGGGAATAGTCAGGATGTTTTTTATCCCCTCATTCAGAGTCTCACTAAGTTATGCACACCGGTGGAACAGTCAGGAAACATCTTCATGTGGCCTCTTATTCGGAATGTCACTGAGTAATGTGGTGTAGTCTGGACTCTGTGTCATGTAGACACATATTCAGAGCCTCGGTGAATAAGAGAGACCCTTGATATAGCAAGGAATCTAATTAATATGGCCACATCTTTTGAACCTCTCTGAATAATACACACCTGGAGAATAATTTGGAGTCTGTTTTGATGGACATTGATTCAGAGCCTTGGTAAATAATGCACACCTGTCGAGTAGCCAGGAGTCTATTTCATTTGGACATTCATTCATAGCCTCAATGAATAAAATGCAAGTTTTTATTAGTCAGGATTCCATTTCATATGGCCACTGACTCATAACCTCAGTGAATAATGTACAAATGTGAAGTACTCAGCAGTCTATTTCATATAGCCAAACATTCAGAAATTCACTCAATAATACAAATATTTAAGATAGAGAGCATCCTGTTTCATATGGTCACTCGAGAAGAGCCTCACTTAGTAACACACACCTGGGGAAGTGTTATGGGTCTACTGTATATAGCCTCTCATTTACAGCCTCAGGGAATAATGCACACGTGTGAAATAGACACTAGTCTATTTTATATGGCCACAAAATCAAAGCCTGAGTGAGTAATACACAGCTTCGGAATAGTGACTAGTTTATTTCATACGAACAAATATTTAGAGTCAGAGCCAATAATACACACCTGTGTACTACTGGGGAAACAATTACATATGGCAAAAGTTTCAGAGCCTCGGGAATAATACATAACTGAGAAATACTCAGGACGCTATTCCATGTGGCATCTATCTCAGAGCTTCATTGAATAAGGAACACCACTATTGTCTTCAGAATGCTATTTCATATAGCCACATACTCAGAGCCTAACAGAATAAGACACACCTTGGGGAAAGACAGGATTCTATTTCGTATAGCCAGTCATGTAGAGCCGAATGTAAAAACTCATGCCTGAGGAGTATTTAGGAGTCTCTATTTCATGGCCACACATTCAGAGCCTCACAACATAATAAAGACATATGGAAACGTCAGTGTTGTACTTCACGTGGTCACTTCTTCAGAACCTCATTAAAGGATCTTTTTTTTAATTTTTATTGCATTATAGGTTTTGGGGTCCATGTGCAAAACGTGAAAGATAGTTGCATAGGTACACACATGGCAGTGTGTTTTTCTGCCTTCCTCCCGTTCACCCACACATGGCATTCATCCCCAGGCTATCCCTCCCCAGCCCCCACCACTGTCACTCTCCAATTCACCCCAATAGACCCCAGTGTGTAGTAGACCCCTTCGTGTGTCCATGTGTTCTCATTTTCTCACCCGCCTATGAGTGAGTATATCCGGTATTTCTTTTTCTGTTCTTGTGTCAGTTTGCTGAGAATGATGTTCTCCACATTCATCCATGTCTATACAAGGAACACAAACTTATCATTTTTGATTGGTGCATAATATTCCATGGTGTATATGTGCCACACTTTGCCAGTCCAGTCTATCATCGTTGGGCATTTGTGTTGGTTCCAGGTCTTTGCTATTGTAAACAGTGCTGCAATGAACATTCGTGTGCATGTGTCCTTATAGTAGAACGATTTATAGTCCTTTGGATATATACTCAGTATTGGGATTGCTGGGTCAAATGGAATTTCTATTTCTAGGTCCTTGAGGAATCACCACACTGTCTTCCGCAATGGTTGAATTAATTTACACTCCAACCAACAGTGTAAGAGTGTTCCTATTTCTCCACATCCTCTCCAGCATCTGCTGTCTCCAGATTTTTTAATGATCGCCATTCTAACTGGCGTGAGATGGTATCTCAATGTGGTTTTGATTTGCATCTCTTTAATGACCAGTGATGATGAGCATTTTTTGATGGGTTTGTTGGCCTCATGTGTGTCTTTTTTTGTAAAGTGTCTGTTCATATTCTTTGCCCATTTTTGAATGGGCTTGTTTTTTTTTTTTTTTTTCCTGTAAATCTGTTTGAGTTCTTTGTAAATTCTGGATATCAGCCCTTTGTCAGATGCGTAAACTGCAAAGATTTTTTCCCATTCTGATGGTTGCTGATTCACTCTAGTGACTGTTTCTTTTGCTGTGCAGAAGCTGTGGAGTTTGATTAGGTCCCATTTGTCTATTTTGGCTTTTGTTGCCAATGCTTTTGGTGTTTTGTTCATGAAGTCCTTGCCTACTCCTATGTCCTGAATGGTTTTGCCTAGATTTTCTTCTAGGGTTTTTATGGTGTCAGGTCTTATGTTTAAGTCTTTAATCCATCTGGAGTTAATTTTAGTGTAAGGTGTCAGGAAGGGGTCCAGTTTCTGCTTTCTGCACATGGCTAGCCAGTTTTCCCAACACCATTTATTAAACAGGGAATCCTTTCCCCATTGCTTGTTTTTGTCTGGTTTATCAAAGATTATATGGTTGTAGATATGTTGTGTTGCCCATGCCTGAGGAGTATTTAGAGTCTCTATTTCATGGCCACACATTCAGAGCCTCACAACATAATAAAGACATATGGAAACGTCAGTGTTGTACTTCACGTGGTCACTTCTTCAGAACCTCATTAAAGGATCTTTTTTAATTTTTATTGCATTATAGGTTTTGGGGTCCATGTGCAAAACGTGAAAGATAGTTGCATAGGTACACACATGGCAGTGTGTTTTTCTGCCTTCCTCCGTTCACCCACACATGGCATTCATCCCCAGGCTATCCTCCCCAGCCCCCACCACTGTCACTCTCCAATTCACCCCAATAGACCCCAGTGTAGTAGACCCCTCTGTGTCCATGTGTTCTCATTTTTCTCACCCGCCTATGAGTGAGTATGTCATATTTATTTTCTGTTCTTGTGTCAGTTTGCTGAGAATGATGTTCTCCAGATTCATCCATGTCTATACAAGGACACAAACTCATCATTTTTGATTGCTGCATAATATTCCATGGTGTATATGTGCCACATTTTCCCAGTCCAGTCTATCATCGATGGGCATTTGGGTTGGTTCCAGGTCTTTGCTATTGTAAACAGTGCTGCAATGAACATTCGTGTGCATGTGTCCTTATAGTAGAACGATTTATAGTCCTTTGGATATATACCCAGTATTGGGATTGCTGGGTCAAATGGAATTTCTATTTCTAGGTCCTTGAGGAATCACCACACTGTCTTCCACAATGGTTGAACTAATTTACACTCCCACCAACAGTGTAAGAGTGTTCCTATTTCTCCACATCCTCTCCAGCATCTACTGTCTCCAGATTTTTAATGATCGCCATTCTAACTGGCGTGAGATGGTATCTCAATGTGGTTTTGATTTGCATCTCTAATGACCAGTGATGATGAGCATTTTTCATGTGTTTGTTGGCCTCATGTATGTCTTCTTTGTAAAGTGTCTGTTCATATCCTTTGCCCATTTTTGAATGGGCTTGTTTGTTTTTTTCCTGTAAATCTGTTTGAGTTCTTTGTAAATTCTGGATATCAGCCCTTTGTCAGATGCGTAAACTGCAAAGATTTTTTTCCCATTCTGATGGTTGCCGATTCACTCTAGTGACTGTTTCTTTTGCTGCAGAAGCTGTGGAGTTTGATTAGGTCCCATTTGTCTATTTTGGCTTTTGTTGCCAATGCTTTTGGTGTTTTGTTCATGAAGTCCTTGCCTACTCCTATGTCCTGAATGGTTTTGCCTAGATTTTCTTCTAGGGTTTTTATGGTGTCAGGTCTTATGTTTAAGTCTTTAATCCATCTGGAGTTAATTTTAGTGTAAGGTGTCAGGAAGGGGTCCAGTTTCTGCTTTCTGCACATGGCTAGCCAGTTTTCCCAACACCATTTATTAAACAGGAATCATTTCCCATTGCTTGTTTTTGTCTGGTTTATCAAAGATTATATGGTTGTAGATATGTTGTGTTGCCTCCGATGCCTCTGTTCTGTTCCATTGGTCTATATCTCTGTTTTGGTACCAGTACCATGCTGTTTTGATTACTGTAGCCTTGTAGTATAGTTTGAAGTCTGGTAGTGTGATGCCTCCCGCTGTGTTCTTTTTGCTTAGAATTGACTTGGCTATGCGGGCTCTTTTTTGGTTCCATATGAAATTCATGGTGGTTTTTTTCCAGTTCTGTGAAGAAATTCAATGGTAGTTTGATGGGGATAGCATTGATTGTGTAAATTACTTTGGGCAGTATAGCCATTTTCACGATATTGATTCTTCCTAACCACGAACATGGAATGTTTCTCCATCTGTTTGTGTCCTCTCTTATTTCGTTGAGCAGTGGTTTGTAGTTTTCCTTAAAGAGGTCCCTTACATTCCTTGTGAGTTGTATTCCTAGGTATTTTATTTTCTTTGTAGCAATTGTGAATGGCAGTTCGTTCTTGATTTGGTTCTCTTTAAGTCTGTTATTGGTGTATAGGAATGCTTGTGATTTTTGCACATTGATTTTATATCCTGAGACTTTGCTGAAGTTGCTTATCAGTTTCAGGAGCTTTTGGGCTGAGGTGATGGGGTCTTCTAGGTATACTATCATGTCATCTGCAAATAGAGACAATTTGGCTTCCACCTTTCCTATTTGAATACCCTTTATTTCTTTTTCTTGCCTGATTGCTCTGGCTAGAACTTCCAGTACTATGTTGAATAGGAGTGGTGAGAGAGGGCATCCTTGTCTCGTGCCGGATTTCAAAGGAATGCTTCCAGTTTTTGCCCATTAAGTATGATATTGGCTGTTGGTTTGTCATAAATAGCTTTTATTACTTTGAGATATGTTCCATCAATACCAAGTTTATTGAGGGTTTTAGCATAAAGGGCTGTTGAATTTTGTCAAATGCCTTCTCTGCGTCAATTGAGATAATCATGTGGTTTTGTTTTTGCTTCTGTTTATGTGGTGAATTACATTTATAGACTTGTATGTTGAACCAGCCTTGCATCCCCGGATGAATCCTACTTGATCATGATGGATAAGTTTTTAATGTGCTGTTGCAATCGGTTTGCCAGTATTTTATTGAAGATTTTTGCATCTATGTTCATCATGGATATTGGCCTGAAGTTTTCTTTTTCTTGTTGAGTCTCTGCCAGGTTTTGGTATCAGGATGATGTTGGTCTCATAAAATGATTTGGGAAGGGTTCCTTTTGAATTATTTGGAATAGTTTCAGAAGGAATGGTACCAGATCCTCTTTGTGTGTCTGGTAGAATTCAGCTGTGAACCCATCTGGACCTGGGCTTTTTTGTGTGGTAGGCTCTTAATTGCTGCCTCAACTTCACACCTTGTTATTGGTCTATTCATAATTTCAGCTTCCTCTTGGTTTAGGCTTAGGAGGACACAGGCGTCCAGGAATTTATCCATTTCTTCCTGATTTACTAATTTATGTGCATAGAGTTGTTTGTAGTATTCTCTGATGATGGTTTGAATTTCTGTGGAATCTGTGGTGATTTCTTATCTTTTTTTTATTGCATCTATTTGGTTGTTCTCTTTCTTTTTATCAGTCTGGCTAGTGGTCTTTCTATTTTGTTGATCTTTTCAAATAACAAGCTCTTATATTTATTGATTTTTTGAAGGGTTTTTCTTGTCTCTATCTCCTTCAGTTCTGCTCTGATCTTAGTTATTTCTTGTCTTCTGCTAGGTTTTGAGCTTTTTGATCTTGCTCCTCTAGCTCTTTCAATTTTGATGATAGGTGTCAATTTTGGATCTCCACTCTTCTCATGTGGGCACTTATTGCTATATATTTTCCTCTACAGACTGCTTTAAATGTGTCCCAGAGATTCTGGTACGTTGTGTCTTCATTCTCATTGGTTTCAAAGAACTTCTTTATTTCTGCCTTCATTTCATTGTTTATCCAATCAACATTCAAGAGCCAGTTGTTCAGTTTCCATGAAGCTGTGCGGTTCTGAGTTATTTTCTGAATTCTGAGTTCCAACTTGATTGCACTATGGTCTGAGAGACTGTTTGTTATGATTTCAGTTGTTTTGCATTTGCTGAGGAGTGCTTTACTTCCAATTATGTGGTCAATTTTGGAGTAGGTGTGATGTGGTGCTGAGAAGAATGTATATTCTGTGGATTTGGGGTGGAGAGTTCTGTAAATGTCTATCAGGTTTGCTTGTTCCAGGTCTGAGTTCAAGTCCTGGATATCCTTGTTAATTTTCTGTCTGGTTGATCTGTCTGCTATTGACAGTGGAGTGTTAAAGTCTCCCACTATTATTGTGTGGGAGTCTAAGTTTCTTTGTAAGTCATTAAGAACTTGCCTTATATATCTGGGTGCTCCTGCATTGGGTCCATATATATTTAGAATCGTTAGCTCTTCTTGTTGTATCGATCCTTTTACCATTATGTAAAGACCTTCTTTGTCCCTTTTGATCTTTGTTGTTTTAAAGTCTATTTTATCAGAGACGAGAATTTCAACTCCTGCTATTTTGCTGTCCATTTACTTGGTAAATCTTCCTCTATCTCTTTCTTTTGAGCCTTTGTGTATCCTTACTTGTGAGGTGGGTTTCCTGGATACTGCACTATGATGGGTTTTGTTTTTTTATCCAATTTGCCAGTCTGTGTCTTTTGATTGGTGCATTTAGCCCATTTACATTTAGGGTTAATATTGTTATGTGTGAATTTGATACTGCCATTTTGATGCTAGCTGGCTGTTTTGCCCATTGGTTCATGTAGATTCTTCATTTTGTTGATGCTCTTTAGCATTTGGTATGCTTTTAGGATGGCTGGTACTGGTTGTTTCTTTCTATGTGTAGTGCCTCTTTCAGGAGCTCTTGTAAAGCAGGCCTAGTGGTGACAAAATCTCTGAGTACTTGCTTGTTCGTGAAGGATTTTATTTTTCCTTCACTTATGAAGCTCAGTTTGGCTGGATATGAAATTCTGGGTTGAAAGTTCTTTTCTTTAAGGATGTTGAATATTGGTCCCCACTCTCTTCTGGCTTGTAGAGTCTCTGCCGAGAGATCTGTGAGTCTGATGGGCTTCCCTTTGTGGGTGACTCGACCTTTCTCTCTGGCTGCCCTTAGTATTTTCTTCTTCATTTCAACACTGGTGAATCTGACGATTATTTGCCTTGGGGTTGATCTTATTGCAGAATATCTTTGTGGTGTTCTCTGTATTTCCTGGAATTGAGTATTGACCTGCCTTGCTAGGTTGGGAAAATTTTTCTGGATAATATCCTGAAGAGTGTTTTCCAGCCTGTATTCATTCTCTTCATCACATTGTGGTACACCTATCAAACGTAGGTTTGGTCACCTCACACAGTCCCACATTTCCTGGATATTTTGTTCATTCCTTTTTGTGCTTTTTTGTCTAATCTTGGTTTCTCGTTTTATTTCATTGAGTTGATCTTTGACTTCTGATATTCTTTCTTTGCTTGGTCAATTTGACTGTGGAATCTTGTGCATGCTTCGCGAAGTTCTCATATTGTGTTTTTCAGCTCCTCCAATTTATTCATATTCCTCTCTAAGTTTCCATTCTTGTTATCATTTCCTCGAATCTTTTTTAAAATCTTTTCTCAAGGTTCTTAGTTTCTGTGCATTGATTTAGAACATGTTCTTTAACTCACTGAAGTTTCTCATTATCCACCTTCTGAAATCTGATTCCGTCATTTCGTCACATTCATTGGTCCAGCTTTGTTCCCTTGCTGATGAGGAGTTTTAGTCCTTTGTAGGAAGTGAGGTGTTTTGGTTTCGAGTGTTTTTCTCTATTTTGCACTGGTTTCTTTCCATCTTTGTGGATTTATTAACCTGTCGTCTTAGTAGTTACTGAGTTTTCATTTTGGTCTCTGAGTGGACGCCCGGATTGTTGATGATGAAGTATTTCTTTTACTTAGTTTACCTTCTAACAGTCTAGCCCCTCTGCACCCTTTTTCTTTTCCCTCAGATGCTCTGTCTCAGTGAGTTGGGCTTTCTTTATGGGAATCTGTTACACTGTTCTGCTCCACTAGGTGGCTGTGTATTCACTATTTGCCTGCGGAGAGGCTCCGTCCTGCTAGCGCGGGTCTGCCCTTCTGCCTTGGGGCTCCCTTCTACTGTGGTGCACTCCTCCCTGTTGGCGGAGTCTCTTTCTTATGGCGGGTTGCCTCGGCAACGGGATGCTGTGCCAGCAATTGACGTGTACCTCAGTAGAGTCAGACGCCCCCCCCCCACCGAGCTTCACCATGCTTGATTCAGCTGAAGCTGCAGCAAAACTCTAAACCGTGAGCACCTTCAATCACCGCCATGCTTGTTCCCATGAGGGTGGGACATACCGAGCCCAATCACCTGGCTCCCTGCCTCCGAGTCCATCCTCTCTCTCTCTCGTTTTCTCCCCAATTTGAATGGTTGATTCTCTCACTGGTGCCCCAGTAGCCAGATGATAGGACACTGGCATCCGTGCCATCTCTCGTTCTGCTACCCACTGCACTCACTCAAATCATGCTTCCCAGGAATCTCCTGATCTGGCTCATTGTCCAAGTCCCGCTTAAAAAGATGGAAATGTCAATCTGCCCTTCCAGATCTCAGGTTGCCGGTTTAACAGGGCAACCAGACTAGTGAGTTTTGTGCCACGTGCCGCTGCGCTGTGGCAATGGCCGAAACGGCTGCACGAGCCAAAGCAATAGTTGCACTGGCATCCCGTGTCTCTCCTAAACCTGCGAATTTCCTCGTTCTGTGGACAACAAACGTCCGTCTGAAATTGCGGCTAGGACTCACAATCTGCGCCTTCACTGAGAGCTGTAATCCTGATTTCTTACTATGGTGCCATCTTGGAAATCCTCTGACAATATCCTCTTGACTATTTCTCAGATCTCCATTTTTCAATGAGTCGTTGGGTGAACGGTTCTATCAAATAGTCTCCAGACTATTCCCCAGGTGTGCATCATTCAATGAGTCTCTGAATATGTGGCTATATATAATAGAATCCTGAGTATTTTCCAGATATATATGATTCTTCACTGAGGTTCTGAATAAGTGACCATGTGCAGTACACTCCTGACGTTCTCATAGGTCTGTATTATTCTGTGAGGCTCTAAATATGTGGCCATAATATAGAGACCCTATATACTCCTCAGGCGTGTGTTTTCACATTCGGCTCTAAATAAGTGGCTATAAAAAATAGAATCATGACTTTCCCCAAGCTGTATGTTATTCTGTTAGGCTCTGAGTATGTGGCTATATGAAATAGCATTCTGACTACAACACAGGTGTTCCATATTCAATGAAGCTCTGAAATAGATGCCACATGTAATAGCGTCCTGAGTATTCCTCAGGTATGTATTATTCACCGAGGCTCTGAAACTTTCGCCATATGAAATTGTTTCCTGACTAGTACACAGGTGTGTATTATTGACTCTGACTCTAAATATTTGTTCATATGGAATAAACTAGTCACTATTCCGAAGTTGTGTATTACTCACTCAGGCTTTGATTTTGTGGCCATATAAAATAGACTAGTGTCTATTCCACACGTGTGCATTATTCCCTGAGGCTGTAAATGAGAGGCTATATACAGTAGACCCTAACACTTCCCCAGGTGTGTGTTACTCAGTGAGGCTCTTCTTGTGTGACCATATGAAACAGGATGCTGTCTATCTTAAATATTTGTATTATTCAGTGAATCTCTGAATGAGTGGCTATATGAAATAGACTGCTGAGTACTTCACATTTGTGCATTATTCACTGAGGTTATGAGTCAGTGGCCATATGAAATGGAATCCTGACTAATCCAAACGTGCATATTATCCACTGAGGCTATGAATGAGTGTCCAAATGAAATAGACTCCTGGCTACTCAACAGGTGTGCATTATTTACCGAGGCTCTGAATGAATGTCCATCGAAAACCGACTCCAAATTATTCTCCAGGTGTGTATTATTCAGAGAGGCTCAAAAGATGTGGCCATATTAATTAGATTCCTTGCTATATCAAGGGTCTCTCTTATTCACTGAGGCTCTGAATATGTGTCTACATGACATAGACTCTGACTACACCACATTATTCAGTGACACTCTGAATGAGAGGCCACATGAAGAAGTCTCCTGACTATTCCACAGGTGTGCATTACTTAGTGAGACTCTGAATGAGGGATAAAGAAAATCCTGACTATTTCCCAGGTGTGTACATTTAGTGAGGCTCTCAATGAGTGGCCATAGAAAAAGACTTCTGACTATTCCGCAGGTGTGCATTATTCAGTGATTCTCTGAATGAGTGGCCATAAAAAATAGACTCCAGACTATATCACAAGTATGTAATATTCAGTGAGGCTGTGAAAGAGGGCCATATGAAACAGACTTCTAATTACTCACATGTGCCTTATTCACTGTTTGTCTGAATGAGTAGATGTATGACATAGACTCCTCATTATTCTCCATGTATCCATTATTCAAACAGGTTCTGTATGAGTGTCCATACCAAATAGACTACTGACACTCTTAGGTGTGTATTACTCAGCGTTACACAGTATTAGAGTTCATATGAAATAGACTCCTGACTATCACCCAGGTGTGTATCATTCAGGAAGGAACTTAATTTGTGGCTATCATAACAGCGTCCTGATAACT
Organism: Saguinus midas; assembly: GCA_021498475.1. Classification (NCBI taxonomy): domain Eukaryota; kingdom Metazoa; phylum Chordata; class Mammalia; order Primates; family Cebidae; genus Saguinus; species Saguinus midas. Next base: position 33,754,123 of record CM038404.1, on the reverse strand, counting down.
CCATAGAAGTTCATTATTCACTGAAACTTTGAATGAGAGGCCATATAAAATAGACACCTGACTATTGCTCCATTGTGAATTATTCAATAAGGTTCTAAATGAGTGGTAGTATGAAATAGAATCCTGAGGATTTCCCAAATGTGTATCATTCAGGGGGGGGGCACAGAATGAGTACCCATAGAAAAATTCTCCACTATTATTCTGGTGTGGATTATTCACTGAGGCTCTATATGAGTGGCTACATGAAGCAGACTCTTAACTCTTCCCCAGGTGTGTATTATTGAAAGAGACTCTGACTAAATGGGCATATAAAAGAGACTCAGGTGTATTGCCCAGGTGTTCATTACTTACACAGACTCTGAAGTTGTAGCCACTGGAAGTAGACCCTTGACTCTTTCTGGAGGGAGTATTATTCACAGAGGCCCTGAAAGAGTGGCCATGTGAAAGAGATTCCTGACTTATCAGATATACATAGTATTCACTAAAACACTGAAAGAGTGGCCTTATGAAATAGACCCCATTTTACTCCACAGGTGTGCATTATTCAGTGATTCTCTGAATGAGTGGCCATAGAAAAAGACTTCTGACTATTCCACAGGTGTGCATTATTCAGTGATTCTCTGAATGAGTGTCCATATCAAATAGTCTCCTGACTCTCACACATGTGTGTATCATTCAGAGCTGCTTCATTTGGGGCTACCTTAAATAGGGTCCTACTACTTTACAGCTGTTTATTACACACTGAAGCTCTGAATGAGAGGCCATATGATATAGACTCCTTACTATTGCCCCATTGTGCATTATTCTGTAATGCTGTGACTGAGTGGCCATATGACCTGGACTCTGACTATTCCCAAGGTGTGTATTCTTCAGTGAGTTTCTGAACGAGTGACCACATAAAATAGACTCCTGACTCTATCCTCTTGACTATTTCTCAGCTCTGCATTTTCCACTGAGTCGCTGGGTGAACGGTCCTATCAAATAGTCTCCAGACTATTCCCCAGGTGTGTATTATTGAATGAGACTCTGACTAAATGGGCATATAAAAGAGACTCAGGTGTATTGCCCAGGTGTTCATTACTTACAGAGACTCTGAATTGTAGCCACTGGAAGTAGACCCTTGACTCTTTCTGAGGAGTATTATTCACAGAGGCCCTGAAAGAGTGGCCATGTGAAAGAGATTCCTGACTTATCAGATAAACAAATTATTCACTAAAACACTGAAAGACTGGCCTTATGAAATAGACCCCATTTTACTCCACAGGTGTGCATTATTTTTGACTCTCCAAACGAATCCCCATATAAAATAGACTAGTGATTATTCCTCATAAGGGCAGTATTTGAAGAGGTTCTGTATGAGTGTCCATATCAAATAGTCTCCTGACTCTCACACATGTGTGTATCATTCAGAGCTGCTTCATTTGGGGCTACCTTAAATAGGGTCCTACTACTTTACAGCTGTTTATTACACACTGAAGCTCTGAATGAGAGGCCATATAGTATAGACTCCTTACTATTGCCCCATTGTGCATTATTCTGTAATGCTGTGATTGAGTCCATATGACCTGGACTCTGACTATTCCCAAGGTGTGTATTCTTCAGTGAGTTTCTGAACGAGTGACCACATAGACTTCTGACTCTATCCTCTTGACTATTTCTCAGCTCTGCATTTTCCACTGAGTCGCTGGGTGAACGGTCCTATCAAATAGTCTCCAGACTATTCCCCAGGTGTGCATCATTCAGTGAGTCTCTGAATATGTGGCTATATATAATAGAATCCTGAGTATTTTCCAGATATATATGATTCTTCACTGAGGTTCTGAATAAGTGACCATGTGAAGTACACTGACGTTTTTACATCTGTATTATTCTGTGAGGCTCTGAATATGTGGCCATAATATAGAGACTCCTATATACTCCTCAGGCGTACGTTTTTACATTCGGCTGTAAATGAGTGGCTATACAAAAAAAAATCATGACTTTCCACAAGCTGTATGTTATTCTGTTAGGCTCTGTGTATGTGGCTATATGAAATAGCATTCTGACTACAATACAGGTGTTCCTTATTCAATGAAGCTCTGAAATAGATGCCACATGTAATAGCGTCCTGAGTATTCCTCAGGTATGTATTATTCACTGAGGCTCTGAAACTTTCGCCATATGAAATTGTTTCCTGACTAGTACACAGGTGTGTATTATTGACTCTGACTCTAAATATTTGTTCATATGGAATAAACTAGTCACTATTCCGAAGTTGTGTATTACTCACTCAGGCTTTGATTTTGCGGCAATATAAAATAGACTAGTGTCTATTCCACGTGTATTATTCCCTGAGGCTGTAAATGAGTGGCTATATGAAATAGACTGCTGAGTACTTCACATTTGTGCATTATTCAGTGAGTCTCTGAATATGTGGCTATATATAATAGAATCCTGAGTATTTTTCAGATATATATGATTCTTCACTGAGGTTCTGAATAAGTGACCATGTGAAGTACACTCCTGACGTTTCCATAGGTCTGTATTATTCTGTGAGGCTCTGAATGAGTGGCCATAAAATAGAGACTCCTATATACTCCTCAGGCGTGCCTTTTTACATTCGGCTCTAAATGAGTGGCTATATGAAATAGAATCCTGACTTTCCCAAGGTGTATGTTATTCTGTTAGGCTCTGAGTATGTGGCTATATGAAATAGCATTCTGACTACAATACAGGTGTTCCTTATTCAATGAAGCTCTGAAATAGATGCCACATGTAATAGCGTCCTGAGTATTCCTCAGGTATGTATTATTCACCGAGGCTCTGAAACTTTTGCCATATGAAATTGTTTCCTGACTAGTACACAGGTGTGTATTATTGACTCTGACTCTAAATATTTGTTCATATGGAATAAACTAGTCACTATTCCGATGTTGTGTATTACTCACTCAGGCTTTGATTTTGCGGCAATATAAAATAGACTAGTGACTATTCCACACGCGTGTATTATTCCCTGAGGATGTAAATGAGAGGCTCTATACAATAGACTCCTAACACTTCCCCAATTTTGTGTTACTCAGTGAGGCCCTTCTTCTGTGACCATATGAAAAAGAATGATGTCTATCTTTTTTTTTATTTTTATTGCATTATAAGTTTTGGGGTACATGTGCAGCACGGGCAAGATAGTTGCATAGGTACACACATGGCAGTGTGTTTTGCTGCCTTCCTCCCTTCACCCACACTTGGCATTCATCCCCAGGCTATCCCTCCCCAGCCCCATGCTGTCCCTCCTGCATTTCAATAGACCCGAGTGTATAGTAGAACGCCTCTGTGTCCATGTGTTCTCATTTTTCTCACCCACCTATGAGTGAGTATGTCATATTTATTTTCTGTTCTTGTGTCATTTTGCTGAGAATGATGTTCTCCAGATTCATCCATGTCCTACAAAGGACACAAACTCATCATTTTTGATTGCTGCATAATATTCCATGGTGTATATGTGCCACATTTTCCCAGTCCAGTCTATCATCGTTGGGCATTTGGGTTGGTTCCAGTTCTTTGCTATTGTAAACAGTGCTGCAATGAACATTCGTGTCCATGTGTCCTTATAGTAGAACGATTTATAGTCCTTTGGATATATACCCAGTAATGGGATTGCTGGGTCAAATGGAATTTCTATTTCTAGGTCCCTGAGGAATCGCCACACTGTCTTCCACAATGGTTGAACTAATTTACACTCCCACCAACAGTGTAAGAGTGTTCCTATTTCTCCACATCCTCTCCAGCATCTGCTGTCTCCAGATTTTTAATGATCGCCATTCTAACTGGCGTGAGATGGTATCTCAATGTGGTTTTGATTTGCATCTCTCAACAGTGATGATGAGCAATTTTTCATATGTTTGTTGGCCTCATGTATGTCTTCTTCTGTAAAGTGTCTGTTCATATCCTTTGACGATTTTTGAATGGCATTGTTTGTTTTTTTTCTGTAAATCTGTTTGAGTTCTTTGTAAATTCTGGATATCAGCCCTTTATCAGATGTGTAAACTGCAAAGCTTTTTCCCATTCGGATGGTTGCCAATTCACTCTAGTGACTTTCTTTTGCCGTGCAGAAGCTGTGGAGTTTTATTAGGTCCCATTTGTCTATTTTGGCTTTTGTTGCCAATGCTTTTGGTGTTTTGTTCATGAAGTCCTTGCCTACTCCTATGTCCTGAATGGTTTTGCCTAGATTTTCTTCTAGGGTTTTTATGGTGTCAGGTCTTATGTCTAAGTCTTTAATCCATCTGGAGTTAATTTTAGTGTAAGGTGTCAGGAAGGGGTCCAGTTTCTGCTTTCTGCACATGGCTAGCCAGTTTCCCCAACACCATTTATTAAATAGGGAATTTTTTCCCCATTGCCTCTTTTTGTCTGGTTTATCAAAGATAATATGGTTGTACATATGCTGTGTTGTCTCCGATGCTTCTGTTTTGTTCCAGTGGTATATATCTCTGTTTTGGTGCCAGTACCATGCTGTTCTGATTACTGTAGCCTTGTAGTATAGTTTGAAGTCTGGTAGGTGATGCCTCCGCTGTGTTCTTTTGCTTAGAATTGACTTGGCTATGCAGGCTCTTTTGGTTCCATATGAAATTCATGGTGGTTTTTCCAGTTCTGTGAAGAAATTCAATGGTAGTTTGATGGGGATAGCATTGATTGTGTAAATTACTTTGGCAGTATAGCCATTTTCACGATATTGATTCTTCCTAACCACGAACATGGAATGTTTCTCCATCTGTTTGTGTCCTCTTATTTCGTTGAGCAGTTGTTTGTAGTTTTCCTTAAAGAGGTCCCTTACATTCCTTGTGAGTTGTATTCCTAGGTATTTTATTTTCTTTGTAGCAATTGTGAATGGCAGTTCGTTCTTGATTTGGTTCTCTTTAAGTCTGTTATTGGTGTATAGGAATGCTTGTGATTTTTGAACATTGATTTTATATCCTGAGACTTTGCTGAAGTTGCTTATCAGTTGCAGGAGCTTTTGGGCTGAGGTGATGGGGTCTTCTAGGTATACTATCATGTCGTCTGCAAATAGAGACAATTTGGCTTCCACCTTTCCTATTTGAATACCTTTATTTCTTTTTCTTGCCTGATTGCTCTGGCTAGAACTTCCAGTACTATGTTGAATAGGAATGGTGAGAGGGCATCCTTGTCTAGTGCCAGATTTCAAAGAATGCTTCCAGTTTTGCCCATTAAGTATGATATTGGCTGTTGGTTTGTCGTAAATAGCTTTTATTACTTTGAGATATGTTCCATCAATACCAAGTTTATTGAGGGTTTTAGCATAAAGGGCTGTTGAATTTTGTCAAATGCCTTCTCTGCATCAATTGAGATAATCATGTGGTTTTGTTTTGCTTCTGTTTATGTGGTGAATTACATTTATAGACTTGTGTATGTTGAACCAGCCTTGCATCCCAGGATGAATCCTACTTGATCATGATGGATAAGTTTTTAATGTGCTGTTGCAATCGGTTTGCCAGTATTTTATTGAAGATTTTGCATCTATGTTCATCATGGATATTGGCCTGAAGTTTTCTTTTCTTGTTGAGTCTCTGCCAGGTTTTGGTATCAGGATGATGTTGGTCTCATAAAATGATTTGGGAAGGGTTCCCTCTTTTTGGATTATTTGGAATAGTTTCAGAAGGAATGGTACCAGATCCTCTTTGTGTGTCTGGTAGAATTCAGCTGTGAACCCATCTGGACCTGGGCTTTTGTGTGGTAGGCTCTTAATTGCTGCCTCAACTTCAGACCTTGTTATTGGTCTATTCATAGTTTTGGCTTCCTCCTGGTTTAGGCTTGGGAGGACACAGGCGTCCAGGAATTTATCCATTTCTTCCTGATTTACTAGTTTATGTGCATAGAGTTGTTTTTAGTATTCTCTGATGATGGTTTGAATTTCTGTGGAATCTGTGGTGATTTCCCCATTATCGTTTTTTATTGCATCTATTTGGTTGTTCTCTCTTTTCTTTTTTATCAGTCTGGCTAGTGGTCTGTCTATTTTGTTGATCTTTTGAAAAACCAGCTCTTAGATTTATTGATTTTTGAAGGGTTTTCTGTCTCTATCTCCTTCAGTTCTGCTCTGATCTTAGTTATTTCTTGTCTTGCTAGGTTTTGAGCTTTTTGATCTTGCTCCTCTAGCTCTTTCAATTTTGACGATAGTGTCAATTTTGGATCTCTCCACTCTTCTCATGTGGGCACTTATTGCTATATATTTTCCTCTACAGACTGCTTTAAATGTGTCCCAGAGATTCTGGTACGTTGTGTCTTCATTCTCATTGGTTTCAAAGAACTTCTTTATTTCTGCCTTCATTTCATTGTTTATCCAATCAACATTCAAGAGCCAGTTGTTCAGTTTCCATGAAGCTGTGCGGTTCTGAGTTATTTTCTGAATTCTGAGTTCCAACTTGATTGCACTATGGTCTGAGAGACTGTTTGTTATGATTTCAGTTGTTTTGCATTTGCTGAGGAATACTTCAATTATGTGGTCAATTTTGGAGTAGGTGTGATGTGGTGCTGAGAAGAATGTATATTCTGTGGATTTGGGGAGAGTTCTGTAAATGTCTATCAGGTTTGCTTGTTCCAGGTCTGAGTTCAAGTCCTGGATATCCTTGTTAATTTTCTGTCTGGTTGATCTGTCTGCTATTGACAGTGGAGTGTTAAAGTCTCCACTATTATTGTGTGGGAGTCTAAGTCTCTTTGTAAGTCATTAAGAACTTGCCTTATATATCTGGGTGCTCCTACATTGGGTCCATATATATTTAGAATCGTTAGCTCTTCTTGTTGTATCGATCCTTTTACCATTATGTAATGACCTTCTTTGTCCCTTTTGATCTTTGTTGCTTTAAAGTCTATTTTATCAGAGATGAGAATTGCAACTCCTGCTTTTTGCTCTCCATTTGCTTGGTAAATCTTCCTCCATCCTTTATTTTGAGCCTTTGTGTATCTTTGCATGTGAGGTGGGTTTCCTGGATACACACCGATGGGTTTTGGTTTTTATCCAATTTGCCAGTCTGTGTCTTTTGATTGGTGCATTTAGCCCATTTACATTTAGGGTTAATATTGTTATGTGAATTTGATACTGCCATTTTGATGCTAGCTGGCTGTTTTGCCCATTGGTTCATGTACATTCTTCATTTTGTTGATGGTCTTTAGCATTTGGTATGCTTTTAGGATGGCTGGTACTGGTTGTTTTTCTATGTGTAGTGCCTCTTTCAGGAGCTCTTGTAAAGCAGGCCTAGTGGTGACAAAATCTCTGAGTACTTGCTTGTTGAAGGATTTTATTTTCCTTCACTTATGAAGCTCAGTTTGGCTGGATATGAAATTCTGGGTTGAAAGTTCTTTTCTTTAAGGATGTTGAATATTGGCCCCACTCTTCTGGCTTGTAGAGTCTCTGCCGAGATCTGCTGTGAGTCTGATGGGCTTCCCTTTGTGGGTGACCTGACCTTTCTCTCTGGCTGCCCTTAGTATTTTCTCCTTCATTTCAACCCTGGTGAATCTGACGATTATGTGCCTTGGGGTTGCTCTTCTTGCAAAATATCTTTGTGGTGTTCTCTGTATTTCCTGGAGTTGAGTATTGACCTGTCTTGCTAGGTTGAAATTTTCCTGGATAATATCCTGAAGAGTGTTTTCCAGCTTGGATTCATTCTCTTCATCACATTCTGGTACACCTATCAAATGTTGGGTCTCTTCACATAGTCCCACATTTCTTGGAGATTTTGTTCATTCCTTTTGTGTTTTTCTTTAATCTTGGTTTCTCGTTTATTTCATTGAGTTGATCTTCAACTTCTGATATTCTTTCTTCTGCTTGGTCAATTCGCTGTTGAAACTTGTGCATGCTTCGAAGTTCTCGTGTTGTGTTTTTCAGCTCCTTCAATTCATTCATATTCCTCTCTAAGTTGTCCATTCTTGTTATCAATTCCTCGAATCTTTTCAAATCTTTTTCAAGGTTCTTAGTTTCTTTGCACTGGTTTAGAACATGTTCTTTAGCTCACTGAAGTTTCTCATTATCCACTTTCTGAAGTCTGATTCCGTCATTTCATCACACTCATTCTCCATCCAGCTTTGTTCCCTTGCTGGTGAGGAGTTTTGGTCCTTTAGAGGTGAGGTGTTTTGGTTTCGGTGTTTTCCTCCTTTTTGTTTCTTCCATCTTTATGGATTTATCCACCTGTCGTCTTTAGTTGCTGATTTTTCAATTGGGTCTCTGTGTGGATGCTGAGATTGTTGATGATGAAGTATTTCTGTTACTTAGTTTTCCTTCTAATGGTCTAGCTTCTGCTGTATGAGTGCTGAGGTCCACCCAGGCCCTGCTTGTCTGGGGTATACCTGTAGCAGCTGTGGAACAGTGAGGATGATACCAGTTTCTTCTTCTGTCTTTTTCCAGAATGATGCCGCCAAATGTCAGTCTGATTAGTCCTTTTTGGGGTGACTCTTTGGATATACAGGGGTCAGGGAGCTGCTTGAGGAGAGTCTGTGCTTTATAGAGCTCAGTGCTGAGCTGTGAGCTCCGTTGTTCATTCAGGTTGTTGGGAGGTTGTTTATGTCTGCTGCAATAGAACTCATAAACACCACCCTTTTTTTCTTAGATGCTCTGTCTCAGGGAGTTGGGGCTTTTATGAGTATTTGTTGCACTGTCCTGCCCCACTAGGAGGCAGTCTATTCACTATTTGCCTGCCGGGGCTCTGACCTGCTAATGGGTCTGCCCTGTTGCTGCTGGCTCCCTTCTGCTGTGGGCTCTGGTGGAGTCTCTCTGTTATGGCAGGTTGCCTGCAAGAGCTGCCACTGTACTTCAGTAGGGGTGATTGTCCATTGGGCCCCTCTCACTGCACCATCCTGGTGCAGCAAAACTCTCAGCCCAAGCATCTCCAGTCGCCACCCTGCTTGTCCCCTGAGGGTGGGACCCAAGACCCAGCTCCCTGCCTCAGGTCCTCTCTCTCTCTCTTCCTCTCAAGCTGAAAGGTCTCTCTCTGGCGCCCCAGTAGCCTGCCTATGCACTGGGATCCTGTGATCTCCATGCCGCTGCCCACTGCACCGGCTCATATCACGCTTCCCAGGAAACTCCTGGTCTGGCTCATTGTCCAAGTCCTGTTCAATCAGATGGACATGCCAATCTCCCCTTCCAAATCTCAGATTGCCTGTTAAACAGGGCACCCAAACCAGTGAGTTCCATGCCGAGTCCCGCTGCTGTGCAGACTGAAGTGGCCTCGCAAGCCAGCTGCTCTAGCCATCTATGCTAGCCGGCTGTACTAGTGTCCCGTGTCTCTCCCACACCTGGGACTTTCAACGCTCTGTGGGCAAAAAGGTTCATCTGGGAATGTGGCTAGGACTCACCCTCTGCGCCTTCACTGAGAGCTGCAATTCTGAGTTGCTTCCACGACGCCATCTTGCGAGTTTCCCAATGCTGTCTATGTTAAATATTTGTATTATTCAGTGAATCTCTGAATGAATGGCTATATGAAATAGACTGCTGAGTACTTCACATTTGTGCATTTTTTACTGAGGTTACGAGTCAATGGCCATATGAAATGGAATCCTGACTAATACAAACCTGCACATTATCCACTGAGGCTATGAATGAATGTCCAAATGAAATAGACTCCTAACTACTCAAAATGTGTGCATTATTTACCGAGGCTCTGAATGAATGTCCGTTCAAAACACACTCCAAATTATTCTCCAGGTTTGTAGTATTCAGACAGCTCAAAAGACGTGGCCATATTAATTAGATTCCTTGCTATATCAATGGTCTCCCTTATTCACCGAGGTTCTGAATATGTGTCTACATGACATAGACTCCTGACTACACCACAGTATTCAGTGACACTCCAAATGAGAGGCCACATGAAGAAGTCTCCTGACTATTCCAAAGATGTACATTCGTTGTTGAGACTCTAAATGAGGGGATAAAAGAAAATTTTGACCGTTTTCCAAGGTGTGTACATTGAGTGAGACTCTCAATGAATGGCCATAGAAAAAAGGCTTTTGACTATTCTGCCGGTGTGCAATAATCAGTGATTCTCTCAAGGAGTAGCCATAAAAAAACAGACTCTGGATTATAACACAGGTATGTAATATTCTGTGAGGCTGTCAAAGAGGGGCCATATGAAACAGACTTCTAATTACTCCACAATTGCTTTATTCAGTGTTTGTCTAAATGAGTAGACCTATGACGTAGACTCCTCATTATTCTCCATGTATCCATTATTCAAACAGGTTTTGTATGAATGTAGATACCAAATAGACTACTAACACTCCCTTAGGTGTGTATTACTCAGCGTTACACAGTATTAGAGTTCATATGAAATAGACTCCTACCTATCACACAGGTGTGGTATCATTGAGGAAGGAACGTAATTTGTGGATATCATAACAGTGCCCTAATAACTCCATAGAAGTTCATTATTCACTGAAACTTTGAATGAGAGGCCATATAAAATAGACACCTTACTATTGCTCCATTGTGACTTATTCAATAAGGTTCTAAATAAGTGGTAGTATGAAATAGAATCCTGAGGATTCCCCAGGTGTGTATCATACAGGGAGGCACAGAATAAGTGGCCATAAAAAAGTCTCCAATATTATTCTGGTGTGGATTATTCACTGAGGGTCTATATGAGTGGCTACATGAAGCAGACTCTTAACTCTTCCCCAGGTGTGTATTATTGAAAGAGACTCTGACAAAATGGGCATATAAAAGAGTCTCAGGTGTATTGCCCAGGTGTTCATTACTTACAGAGACTCTGAATTTGTAGCCACTGGAAGAAGACACTTGACTCTTTCTGTGGGGAGTATTATTCACAGAGGCCCTAAAAGAGTGCCCATGTAAAAGAGATTCTTGACTTACCAGATATATATAGTATTCACTAAAACACTTAAAGAGTGGCCTTATGAAATAGAACCCATTTTACTCCACAGGTGTGTGTTATTTTTTGGCTCTTCAAACGAATCACAATATAAAATAGACTAGTGATTATTCCCCACAAGGGCAGTATTCGAAGAGGTTCTCCATGAGTGTTTATATCAAACAGTCTCCTGACTCTCACACATGTGTGTATCATTCACAGAGCTGCTTCATTTGGGGCTAACTTAAATATGGTCCTACTCCTTTAGAGATGATTATTATAGACTTAAGTTCTGAATGAGAGGCCATATGATATAGACTCTTTACTATTGCCCCATTGTGCATTATTCTGTAATGCTGTGACTGAGTGGACATATGACCTGAACTCTGACTTTTCCCCATGTCTGTATTCTTCAGTGAGTTTCTGAACGAGTGAAAACATAAAGTAGACTCCTGACTCTATCCTCTTGACTACTTCCCAGTTCTCCATTTTCCACTGAGTTGCTAGGTGAACGGTCCTATCAAATAGTCTCCAGATTACCCAAAGCTGTGCATCATTCAGTAAATCTCTGAATATGTGTCTATATAAAATAGAATCCAGAAAATTTTCCAGATATATATATTCTTCACTGAGGTTCTGAATAAGTGACCATGTGTACTCCTGACGTTTCCATAGGTCTGTATTATTCTGTGAGGCTCTGAATGAGTGGCCATAAAATAGAACTATATACTCCTCAATCGTTTTTACATTCGGCTCTAAATGAGTGGTAGTATGAAATAGAATCCTGACTTTCCCAAGGTGTATGTTATTCTGTTAGGCTCTGAGTATGTCTATATGAAATAGAATTCTGACTACAAAATAGTGTTCCTTATTTGAAGCTCTGAAATTGATGCCACATGTAATAGCGTCCTGAGTATTCCTCAGGTATGTATTATTCACTGAGGCTCTGAAACTTTGCCATATAATTGTTTCTGACTAGTACAGGTGTGTATTATTGACTCTGACTCTAAATATTTGTTCATATGGAATAAACTAGTCACTATTCCAAAGTTGTGTATTACTCACTCAGGCTTTGATTTTGTGGCCATATAAAATAGACTAGTGTCTATTCCACACGTGTGCATTATTCCCTGAGGCTGTAAATGAGAGGCTATATACAGTAGACCTAACACTTCCCCAGGTGTGTGTTACTCAGTGAGGCTCTTCTTGTGACCATATGAAACAGGATGCTGTCTATCTTAAATATTTGTATTATTCAGTGAATCTCTGAATGAGTGGCTATGAAATAGACTGCTGAATTCTTTTGTGCATTATTCACTGAGGTTACGAATGAGTGGCCATATGAAATGGAATCCTGACTAATCCAAACGTGCATATTATCCACTGAGGCTATGAATGAGTGTCCAAATGAAATAGACTCCTGGCTACTCAACAGGTGTGCATTATTTACCGAGGCTCTGAATGAATGTCCATCAAAACACACTCCAAATTATTCTCCAGGTGTGTATTATTCAGAGGCTCAAAAGATGTGGCCATATTAATTAGATTCCTTGCTATATCAAGGGTCTCTTATTCACTGAGGCTCTGAATATGTGTCTACATGACATAGACTCCTGACTACACCACATTATTCAGTGACACTCTGAATGAGAGGCCACATGAAGAAGTCTCCTGACTATTCCACAGGTGTGCATTATTCACTGAAACTTTGAATGAGAGGCCACATGAAAAGTCTCCTGACTATTCCACAGGTGTGCATTATTTACCGAGGCTCTGAATGAGTGGCCATAGAAAAAGTCTGACTATTCAGGTGCATTATTCAGTGATTCTCTGAATGAGTGGCCATAAAAATAGACTCAGACTATCACAAGTATGTAATATTCAGTGAGGCTGTGAAAGAGGGCCATATAAAACAGACTTCTAATTACTCCATGTGCCTTATTCACTGTTTGTCTGAATGAGTAGATTCATAGACTCCTCATTATTCTCCATGTATCCATTATTCAAACAGGTTCTGTATGAGTGTCCATACCAAATAGACTGACACTCCCTTAGGTGTGTATTACTCAGCGTTACACAGTATTAGAGTTCATATATAGACTCCTGATGCCTATCAGGTGTGTATCATTCAGGAAGGAACTTAATTGGCTATCATAACAGCGTCCTGATAACTCCATAGAAGTTTGTTATTCACTGAAACTTCGAAAGAAAATCTATATAAAATAGACACCTGACTATTGCTCCATTGTGAATTATTCAATAAGGTTCTAAATGAGTGGTAGTATGAAATAGAATCCTAAGAATTCCCTAGGTGTGTTTCTTTCAGGAAGGCACAGAATGAGTGGCCATAGAAAAAATTCTCCACTATTATTCTGGTGTGGATTATTCACTGAATCTCTATATGAGTGGCTGTATGAAATAGACTCTTAACTCTTTCTGAGGTGTGTATTATTGAATGAGACTCTGACTACTTGGGAATATAAAAGAGACTCAGGTGTATTGCCCAGATTTTCACTACTTACAGAGACTGAATTTGTAGCCACTGGAAGTAGACCCTTGACTCTTTCTGAGGAAAGTATTATTCACAGAGGCCTTGAAAGGGTGGCCATGTGAAAGAGATTCATGACTTATCATATATACATAGTATTCATTAAAACACTGAAAGAGTGGTCTTATAAAATAGACCCCATTTTACTCCACAGTTGTGCGTTAATTTTTTACTCTCCAAACTAATCACCTTAAACAGGGTCCTACTACTTTACAGCTGTTTGTTACGCACTGAAGCTCTGAACGAGAGGCCAAATGATATAGACTCCTTACTATTGCGCCATTGTGCATTCTTCTGTAATGCTGTGATTGAGTGTCCATATGACCTGGACTCTGACTATTCCCAATCTTGCATTCTTCAGTGAGTTTCTTAATGAGATACCACGTAAAATAGACTCCTGACTCTATCCTCTTGACTATTTCCCATCTCTGTATTTTTCACTGATTCGCTGGGTGAACCAACTATCAAATAATCTCCAGACTATTCCCCAGGTGTGCATCATTCAGTGAGTCTCTGAATATATGGCTATATATAATAGAACCGTTAGTATATTCCAGATATATATGATTTTTCACTGAGGTTCTGAATACGTGACCATGTGAAGTACACTTTGGACGTATCCATATATCTGTCTAATTAGGTGAGGCTCTAAACATGTGGCCATATAACAGAGACGTTTTTATACGGCTCAGGTGTGAGTTTTTATCCCTTCATACAGAGTCTCTCTAATGCACATTTGGGGAACAGTCAGAAGACATCTTCATGTGGCCTCTCATTCGGAGTGTCAATGAATAATGTGGTGTAGTCAGAAGTCTATGTCATGAGGACACATATTCAGAGCCTCAGTGAATAAGAGAGACCCTTGATATAGCACTGAATCTATTTAATATGGACACATCTTTTGAGCCTCCCTAAATAATACACACCTGGAGAATAATTTGGCGTCTTTTTTGATGGACATTCGTTCAGATCCTTGGTAAATAATGTTCACCTGTTGAGAAGCCAGGAGTCTATTTCATTTAGACACGCATTTATAGCCTCAGTGGATAATATACACTTTTGGATTAGTCTGTATACCATTTCATATGGCCATTGACTCGTAACCTCAGTGAATAATGCACAAATGTGAAGTACTCTGCAGTCTATTTCATATAGCCACTCATTCAGAGATTCACTGAATAGTACAAATATATAAGAGACAGCATCCTGTTTCCTATGGTTAGAGAAGTAGAGCCTCACTAAGTAACACACACCTCGGGAAGTGTTAGATGTCTACTGTATATAGACTCTCATTTGCAGCCTCAGGAAATAATGCACACGTGTGGAATAGACACTAGTCTATTTTATATGGCCACAGAATCAAAGCCTGAGTGAGTAATACACAACTTCAGAATAGTGACTGATTTATTCCATATGAACAATTATTTAGAGTCAGAGTCAATAATACACACCTGTTAGTACAAATCATGGTAAATAATGCCCTGAAAATACTCAGGACGCTAATACATTTAGCATTTATTTTATAGCTTCATTGTATAAGAACACCTCTATTAAAGTCAGAATGCTATTTCATATAGCCACATACTCAGAGACTAACAGAATAACATACACCTTGGGGAAAGTCAGGACTCTGTTTTGTATAGCGACTCATGTAAAGCCAAATGTAAAAACGCATGCCTGAGGAGTATATAGGAGTCTTTATTTTATGGTCACTCATTCAGAGCCTCACAGAATAATAAAAACGTATGGAAACGTCAGGAGTGTAGTTCACATGGTCACTTATTTAGAACCTCAGTGCAGAATCATATATATCTTGAATATACTCAGGATTCTATTATATATAGCCACATATTTAGAGATTCACTGAATGATGCACAACTAGGGAAGAGTCTGGAGATTATTTGATAGGATCGTTCACCCAGCGACTCAGTGGAAAATCCAGAGCTGATTAATAGTCAAGAGGATAGAGTCAGGAGTCTATTTTATGTGGTCACTCGTTCAGAAACTCACTGAAGAATACACACCTTGGGAATAGTCGGAGTTCAGGTCATATGGCCACTCAATCACAGCATTACAGAATAATGCACAATAAGGCAATAGTAAGGAGTCGATATCATATGGCCTCTCATTCAAAGCTTCAGTGTGTAATAAACAGCTGTAAAATAGTAGGACCATGTTTAAGGTAGCCCCAAATGAAGCAGCTCTGTGAATGATACACGCAAATTGAGAGTCATCAGACTATTTGATATGGACACGCTTACAGAACCTCTTCCAATACTGCCCTTGTGGGGAATAATCACTAGTCTATTTTATAGGGTGATTCGTTTGTAGAGTCAAAAAATAACGCACACCTGTGGAGTAAAACGGGATCTATTTAATAAGGCCACTCTGTTTTAGTGAATACTATATATATCTTATAAGTCATAAATCTGTTTCACGTGGCCCCTCTTTCACAGCCTCACTGAATATTGCATACTTGTGATATAGTGTGGAGTCTATTTTTTATGGCCACTCATTCAGAGAATCACTGAATAGTGCACATCTGTGAAATAGTCAGAAGTCTTTTTTCCTTTCTTTCTTATTTTGTTATAATTTTTATTGCATTATAGGTTTTGGGGTACTTGTGAAGAACGTGAAAGATAGTTGCATAGGTACACACATGGCAGTGTGTTTTGCTGCCTTCGTCCCTTTCACCCACACTTGGCAATTATCCCCAGGCTATCATTTCCAGCCACACCCCGCTGTCCCTCCCCCATTTTCTCCAATAGACCTTAGTTTGTAGTAGACACCCTCTTTGTGTCCATGTGTTTTTTTCTTTCTCACTCGCCCATGAGTGAGAATATGCGGTATTTCCTTTTCTGTTCTTTTGTCAGTTTGCTGAGAATGATGTTCTCCGGAATCATCCATGTCCTTACAAAAGAAACAAACTCATCATTTTTGATTGCTGCATAATATTCCATGGTGTATATGTGCCACATTTTCCCAGTCCAGTCTATCATCGATGGGCATTTGGGTTGGTTCCAGGTCTTTCCTATTGTAAACAGTGCTGCAATGAACATTCGTGTGCATGTGTCCTTATCGTAGAATGATTTATAGTCCTTTGGATATATACCCAGTAATGGGATTGCTGGGTCAAATGGAATTTCTATTTCTTGGTCCTTGAGGAATCGCCACACTGTCTTCCACAATGATTGAACTAATTTACACTCCCACCAACAGTGTAAGAGTGTTCCTTTTTCTTCACATCCTCTCCAGCATCTGCTGTCTCCAGATTTTTTAGTCATCACCATTATAACTGCCGTGAGATGGTATCTCAATGTGGGTTTGATTTGCATCTCTCAAATGACCAGTGATGATGAGCCTTCTTTCATATGTTTGTTGGCCTCATGTATATCTTCTTTTGTAAAGTGACTGTTCATATCCTTTGCCCATTTTTGAATAGGCTTTTTTTGTGTTTTTTTTTTCTGTAAATCTCTTTGAGTTCTTTATAAATTCTGGATATCAGCCCTTTGTCAGATGCGTAAATTGCAAAGATTTTTTCCCATTCTGTTGGTGTCCGATTCACTCTAGTGACTGTTTCTTTTGCCGTGCAGAAGCTGTGGAGATTGATTAGGTCCCATTTGTCTATTTTGGCTTTTGTTACCAGTGCTTTTGGTGTTTTTGTCATGAAATCCTTGCCTACTCCTATCTCCTGAATGGTTTGCCTAGATTTTCTTTGATGGTTTGTATGGTGTAAGGTCTTATGTTTAAGTCTTTAATCCATCTGGAGTTAATTATAGTGTAATGTGTCAGGAAGGGGTCCAGTTTCTGCTTTCTGCACATGGCTAGCCAGTTTTCCCAACACCATTTATTAAACAGGGAGTAATTTCCCCATTTCTTGTTATTGAGAGGTTTATAAAAGATGATACGGTTATAGATATGTTGTGTTGCATCCGATGCCTTTGTTCTGTTTCATTGGTCTACATCTCTGTTTTGGTACCAGTACCATGCTGTTTTGATTACTGTAGCCTTGTAGTAGAGTTTGAAGACTGGTAGTGTGATGCCTCCTGCTGTGTTCTTTTTGCTTAGAATTGACTTGGCTATGCGGGCTCCCTTTGGTTCCATATAAAGTTCATGGTGGTTTTTTCCAGTTCTGTGAAGAATTTCAATGGTTGTGTGATGGGGATAGCATTGATTGTGTAAATTACTTTGGGCAGTATAGCCATTTTCACGATATTAGTTCTTCCTAACAATGAAAATGGAATGTTTCTCCATCTGTTTGTGTCCTCTCTTATTTCGCTGAGCAGTGGTTTGTAGCTTTCCTTGAAAAGGTTCCTTATGTTCCTTGTGAGTTGTATTCCTAGGTACTTTATTTTTTTTGTAGCAATTGTGAATGGCAGTTCATTCTTGATTTGGTTCTCTTTAAGTCTGTTATAGGTGTATAGGAATGCTTCTGATTTTTGCACATTTATTTTATAACCTGAGACTTTGCTGAAGTTGCTTATCAGTTTCAGGAGTTTTTGGGCTGAGACGATGGGGTCTTCCAGGCATACTATCATGTTGTCTGCAAAAAGAGACAATTTGGCTTACACATTTCCTATTTGAATACCATTTTTTTGTTTTCTTGCGTGATTGCTCTGGCTAGAACTTCCATTACTATGTTGAAGAGGAGTGGTGTGAGAGTGCATTCTTGTCTAGTGCCGGATTTGAAAGGGAATGCTTCCAGTTTTTGCCCATTAAGAATGATATTGGCTGTTGGTTTGTCGTAAATAGATTTTAGTACTTTGAGATATGTTTCATCAATACGAAGTTTATTGAGGGTTTTTAGTATAAATGGCTGTTGAATTTTGTCAAATGCCTTCTCTTCATCAATTGAGATAATCAAGTGGTTTTTGTTTTTGCTTCTGTTTATGTGGTGAATTACATTTATAGACTTGCATATGTTGAACCCGCCTTGCATCCCCGGGATGAATCCTACTTGATCATGATGGATAAGTTTTTTAATGTGCTGTTGCAATAGGTTTGCCCGTATTTTATTGAAGATTTTTGCATCTATGTTCATCATGGATATTGGCCTGATGTTTTGTTTTCTTGTTGAGTCTCTGCCGAGTTTTGGAATCAGGATGATGGGGCCTCATAAAATGATTTGGGATAGGTTCCGTCTTTTTGAATTATATGAAATAGTTTCAGAAGGAATGGTACCAGATCCTCTTTGTGTGTCTGGTAGAATTCGACTTTGAACCCATCTGGAACTGGGCTTTTTTTGTGTGGTAGGCTCTTAATTGCTGCCTCAACTTCAGACCATTTTATTGGTCTATTAATAGTTTCAGCTTCCTCTTGGTTTAGGCTTGGAAGGACACAGGCATCCAGGAATCCATCCATTTCTCCATGGTTTGCTAGTTTATGTGCATAGAGTTGTTTGTACTATTCTCTGATGCAGGTTTGAATTTCTGTGAAATCTGTGGTGATTTTCCCATTATCGCTTTTTTTTTGCATCTGTTTGGTTTTTCTCTTTTCTTTTTTATCAGTCTGGCTAGTGGTCTGTTTATTTTGTTGATCTTTTCAAAAAACGAGCTCTTGTATTTACTGATTTTTTAAAGGGTATCTCGTGTCTCTATCTCCTTCAGTTCTGCTCTGATCTGATTTTTTTTTGTCTTTCGCTAGGTTTTGAGCTTTTTTCATCTTGCTCCTCTAGCTCTTTCAATTTTGACCATAGGGTGCCAATTTTGGATCTCTCCACTCTTCTCATGGGGGCACTTATTGCTATATATTTTCCTCTACAGACTGCTTTAAATGTGTCCCAGAGATTCTGGTACGTTGTGTCTTCGTTCTCATTGGTTTTGAAGAACTTCTTTATTTCTGCCTTCATTTCATTGTTTATGCAATCAACATTCAAGAGCCAGTTGTACAGTTTTCATGAAGTTTTGCGGTTCTGAGTTTGTTTCTGAATTCTGAGTTCCTACATGATTGCACTATTGTCTGAAAAACTGTTTGTTGGGAAAACTGTCTAGCCATGTGCAGAAAGCAGAAACTGGACCCCTTCCTGACAACTTACACATAAATGAACTCCAGATAGATAAAAGACTTAAACATAAGACCTGACACCATAACAACCCTAGAAGAAAATCTAGGCAAAACCATTCAGGACAAAGGAGTAGACAAGGACTTCACGAACAAAACACGAAAAGCATTGGCAACAAAAGCCAAAATAGACAAATGGGACCTAATCAAACTCCACAGCTTCTGCACAGCAAAAGAAACTGTCACTAGAGTGAATTGGCAACCATCAGAATGGGAAAAAATCTTTGCAGTTTACACATCTGACAAAGGGATGATATTCAGAATTTACAAAGAACTCAAGCAGATTTACAGGGAAAAAGCTAACAAGCCCATTCAAAAATGGGCAAAAGATATGAACAAACACTTTACAAAAGAAGACATACATGAGGCCAGCAAACACATGAAAAAAGCTCATCACCACTTGTCATTAGAAATATGCATATCAAAATCACATTGAGATACCATCTCAGGCCAGTTAGAATGGCGATCATTAAAAAATCTGGAGACAGCAGATGCTGGAGAGGATGTGGAGAAATAGGAACACTCTTACACTGTTGGTGGGAGTGTAAATTAGTTCAACCATTGTGGAAGACAGTGTGGCGATTCCTCAAGGACCTAGATATAGAAATTCCATTTGACCCAGCAATCTCTTTACTGGGTATATATCCAAAGGACTATAAATACTTCTACTATAAAATGAAGAATGTACATTAACCAATGGGCAAAACAGCCAGCTAGCATCAAAATGGCAGTATCAAATTCACACATAACAATATTAACCATGAATGTAAATGGGCTAAATGCACCAATCAAAAGACACAGACTGGCAAATTGGATAAAAATCCAAAACCCATCAGTGTGCTGTATCCAGGAAACCCACCTCACACGCAAAGATACAAAAAGGCTCAAAATAAAAAGATGGAGGAAGATTTACCAAGCAAATGGAGAGCAAAAAAAAGCAGGAGTTGCAATTCTCATCTCTGATAAAATAAACTTTAAACCAACAAAGATCAAAAGGGACAAAGGAGGTCATTACATAATGGTAAAAGGATCGATAAAACAAGAAGAACTAACGATTCTAAATATATATGGACCCAATGTAGGAGCACCCAGATATATAAGGCAAGTTCTTAATGACTTACAAAAAGACTTAGATTCCCATACAATAATAGTGGGAGACTTTAACACTCCACTGTCAATAGCAGACAGATCAACCAGACAGAAAATTAACAAGAATATCCAGGACGTGAACTCAGACCTGGAACAAGCAAACCTGATAGACATTTACAGAATTCTCCACCCCAAATCCACAGAATATACATTCTTTTCGGCACCACATCACACCTACTCCAAAATTGACCACATATTTGGAAGTAAAGTACTCCTCAGCAAATGCAAATCAATGGAAATCATAACAAACAGTCTCTCAGATCATAGTGCAGTCAAGTTGAAACTCAGAATTCAGAAAATAACTCAGAACCGCACAGCTTCATGGAAACTGAACAACTGGCTCTTGAATGTTCATTGGATAAACAATGAAATGAAGGCAGAAATAAAGAAGTTCTTTGAAACCAACGAGAATGAAGACACAACGTAGAATTTTTGAGACATTTAAAGCAGTCTGTAGGAAAATATATAGCAATAAGTGCCACATGAGAAGAGTGGAGAGATCCAAAATTGACACCCTATCATCAAAATTGAAAGAGCTAGAAGCAAGATCAAAAAGCTCAAAACCTAGCCAAGACAAGAAATAACTAAGATCAGAGCAGAACTGAAGGAGTTAGAGACAAGAAAAACCCTTCAAAAATCAATACAAGAGCTGGTTTTTCGAAAAGATCAATAAAATAGACAGACCACTAGCCAGACAAAAAGAAAAGAGAGAACAACCAAATAGATGCAATAAAAAACGATAAAGGGAAAATCACCACAGATTCCACAGAAATTCAAACCATCATCAGAGAATACTACAAACAACTCTATGCACAAACTAGTAAATCAGGAATAATGGATAAATTCCTGGACGCCTGTGTCCTCCCAAGCCTAAACCAGGAGAAGCTGAAACTATGAATAGACCAATAACAAGGTCAGAAGTTGAGGCAACACACAAAAAAGCCCAGGTCCAGATGGGTTCACAGCTGAATTCTACCAGACACACAAAGAGGATCTGGTACCATTCCTCCTGAAACTATTCCAAATAATCCAAAAGAGGAACCCTTCCCAAATCATTTTATGAGACCAACATCATCCTGATACCAAAACCTGGCAGAGACTCAACAAGAAAAGAAAACTTCAGGCCAATATCCATGATGAACATAGATGCAAAATCTTCAATAAAATACTGGCAAATCGATTGCAACAGCACATTAAAAACTTATCCATAATGGTAAAAGGATCGATACAACAAGAAGAGCTAACGATTCTAAATATATATGGACCCAATGTAGGAGCACCCAGATATATAAGGCAAGTTCTTAATGACTTACAAAGAGACTTAGACTCCCACACAATAATAGTGGGAGACTTTAACACTCCACTGTCAATAGCAGACAGATCAACCAGACAGAAAATTAACAAGGATATCCAGGACTTGAACTCAGACCTGGAACAAGCAAACCTGATAGACATTTACAGAACTCTCCACCCCAAATCCACAGAATATACATTCTTCTCAGCACCACATCACACCTACTCCAAAATTGACCACATAATTGGAAGTAAAGCACCTCAGCAAATGCAAAACAACGGAAATCATAACAAACAGTCTCTCAGACCATAGTGCAATCAAGTTGGAACTCAGAATTCAGAAAATAACTCAGAACCGCACAGCTTCATGGAAACTGAACAACTGGCTCTTGAATGTTGATTGGATAAACAATGAAATGAAGGCAGAAATAAAGAAGTTCTTTGAAACCAACGAGAATGAAGACACAACGTACCAGAATCTCTGGGACACATTTAAAGCAGTCTGTAGAGGAAAATATATAGCAATAAGTGCCCACATGAGAAGAGTGGAGAGATCCAAAATTGACACCCTATCGTCAAAATTGAAAGAGCTAGAGGAGCAAGATCAAAAAAGCTCAAAACCTAGCCAAAGACAAGAAATAACTAAGATCAGAGCAGAACTGAAGGAGATAGAGACAAGAAAACCCTTCAAAAATCAATAAATCTAAGAGCTGGTTTTTGAAAAGATCAACAAAATAGACAGACCACTAGCCAGACTGATAAAAAGAAAAGAGAGAACAACCAAATAGATGCAATAAAAACGATAAAGGGAAATCACCACAGATTCCACAGAAATTCAAACCATCATCAGAGAATACTACAAACAACTCTATGCACACAAACTAGTAAATCAGGAAGAAATGGATAAATTCCTGGACGCCTGTGTCCTCCCAAGCCTAAACCAGGAGGAAGCTGAAACTATGAATAGACCAATAACAAGGTCTGAAGTTGAGGCAGCAATTAAGAGCCTACCACACAAAAAGCCCAGGTCCAGATGGGTTCACAGCTGAATTCTACCAGACACACAAAGAGGATCTGGTACCATTCCTTCTGAAACTATTCCAAATAATCCAAAAGAGGGAACCCTTCCCAAATCATTTTATGAGACCAACATCATCCTGATACCAAAACCTGGCAGAGACTCAACAAGAAAAGAAAACTTCAGGCCAATATCCATGATGAACATAGATGCAAAATCTTCAATAAAATACTGGCAAATCGATTGCAACAGCACATTAAAAACTTATCCATCATGATCAAGTAGGATTCATCCTGGGATGCAAGGCTGGTTCAACATACACAAGTCTATAAATGTAATTCACCACATAAACAGAAGCAAAAACAAAACCACATGATTATCTCAATTGACGCAGAGAAGGCATTTGACAAAATTCAACAGCCCTTTATGCTAAAAACCCTCAATAAACTTGGTATTGATGGAACATATCTCAAAGTAATAAAAGCTATTTATGACAAACCAACAGCCAATATCATACTTAATGGGCAAAACTGGAAGCATTCCTTTGAAATCCGGCACTAGACAAGGATGCCCTCTCTCACCACTTCTATTCAACATAGTACTGGAAGTTCTAGCCAGAGCAATCAGGCAAGAAAAGAAATAAAGTGTATTCAAATAGGAAAGGTGGAAGCCAAATTGTCTCTATTTGCAGACGACATGATAGTATACCTAGAAGACCCCATCACCTCAGCCCAAAAGCTCCTGCAACTGATAAGCAACTTCAGCAAAGTCTCAGGATATAAAATCAATGTGCAAAAATCACAAGCATTCCTATACACCAATAACAGACTTAAAGAGAACCAAATTAAGAACGAACTGCCATTCACAATTGCTACAAAGAAAATAAAATACCTAGGAATACAACTCACTAGGAATGTAAGGGACCTCTTTAAGGAAAACTACAAACAACTGCTCAACGAAATAAGAGAGGACACAAACAGATGGAGAAACATTCCATGTTCGTGGTTAGGAAGAATCAATATTGTGAAAATGGCTATACTGCCCAAAGTAATTTACACAATCAGTGCTATCCCCATCAAACTACCATTGAATTTCTTCACAGAACTGGAAAACCACCATGAATTTCATATGGAACCAAAATGAGCCCGCATAGCCAAGTCAATTCTAAGCAAAAGAACACAGCGGAGGCATCACGCTACCAGACTTCAAACTATACTACAAGGCTACAGTAATCAAAACAGCATGGTACTGGTACCAAAACAGAGATATAGACCAATGGAACAGAACAGAAGCATCGGAGGCAACACAACATATCTACAACCATATTATCTTTGATAAACCAGACAAAACAGGCAATGGGGAAAGGATTCCTATTTAATAAATGGTGTTGGGAAAACTGGCTAGCCATGTGCAGAAAGCAGAAACTGGACCCCTTTCTGACACCTTACACTAAAATTAACTCCAGATGGATTAAAGACCTAAACGTAAGACCTGACACCATAAAAACCCTAGAAGAAAATCTAGGCAAAACCGTTCAGGACATAGAACTAGGCAAGGACTTCATGAACAAAACACCAAAAGCATTGGCAACAAAAGCCAAAATAGACAAATGGGACCTAATCAAACTCCACAGCTTCTGCATGGCAAAAGAAACAGTCACTAGAGTGAATCGGCAACCATCAGAATGGGAAAAATCTTTGCAGTTTACACATCTGACAAAGGGCTGATATCCAGAATTTACAAAGAACTCAAACAGATTTACAGAAAAATAAACAAGCCCATTCAAAATGGGCAAGGATATGAACAGAAACTTTACAAAAGAAGACATACATGAGGCCAACAAACATATGAAAAGTGCTCATCATCATTGGTCATTAGAGAGATGCAAATCAAAACCACATTGAGATATCATCTCATACCAGTTAGAATGGCGATCATTAAAAAATATGGAGACAGCAGATGCTGGAGAGAATGTGGAGAAATAGGAACACTCTTACGCTGTTGGTGGGAGTGTAAATTAGTTCAACCATTGTGGAAGACAGTGTGGCGATTCCTCAGCGACCTAGAAATAGAAATTCCATTTGGCCCAGCAATCCCATTACTGGGTATCTATCCAAAAGACTATAAATCGTTCTACTATAAGGACACATGCACAGGAATGTTCATTGCAGCACTGTTTACAATAGCAAAGACCTGGAACCAGCCCAAATGCCCATCGATGATAGACTGGACTGGGAAAATGTGGCACATATACACCATGGAATATTATGCAGCAATCAACAATGATGAGTTTGTGTCCTTCGTAACGACATGGATGAATCTGGAGAACATCATTCTCAGCAAACTGACAAAAGAACAGAAGAAGAAATACTGCATATACTCACTCATAGGTGGGTGAGAAAAATGAGAACACATGGACACAGAGAGGCGGTCTACTATACACTGGGGACTGTTGGGGGAAATGGGGGAGGGACAGCGGGTGGGGCTGGGGGGTATAGCCTGGGGATGAACTCCCCAGTATTCATTGGGTGAAGGGGAGGAAGGCAGCAAAACACACTGCCATGTGTGTACCTATGCAACTATCTTGCACGTTCTGCACATGTACCCCAAAACCTATAATGCAATAAAAATTAAAAAAAAATTCTTCTACTATAAGGACACATGCACATGTATGTTCATTGCAGCACTGTTTACAATAGCAAAGTCCATGATCAACCCAAATGCCCATCGACTGGATTGGCAAAATGTGGCACATATACACCATGGAATATTATGCAGCAATCAAAAATGATGAGTCTATGACTTTTGTGAGGACATAGATGAATCTGGAGAACATCATTTTCAGCAAACTGACACAAGAACAGAAAAAGAAATACCACATATACTCACTCATAGGCGGATGAGAAAAATGAGAACACATGGACACAGGGAGGGTGTCTACTACACACTGGGGTCTATTGGGGGAAATTTGGGAGGGACATTGGGGGTGGCTGGGTTGGGATAGCCTTGAAATAAATGCCAAGTGGGGGTGACGGGGAGGGAGGCAGCAAAACACACTGCCATGTGTGTACCTATGTAATTATCTTGCACGTTCTGCACATGTACCCCAAAACCTATAATGCAATAAAAATTTAAAAAAATGATTTCATTTGTATTGCATTTGCTTAGGAGTGCTTTACTTCCAATTATGTGGTCAATTTTGGAGTAGGTGTGATGTGGTGCTGAGAAGAATGTATATTCTGTGGATTTGGGGTGGAGAGTTCTGTAAATGTCTATCAGGTTTGCTTGTTCCACCTCTGAGTTTAAGTCCTGGATATACTTGTTAATTGTCTGACTGGTTGATCTGTCTGATATTGACAATGGAGTGTTAAAGTCTCCCACTATTATTGTGTGGGAGTCTAAGTCTCTTTGTAAGTCATTAATAACTTGCCTTATATATCTGGGTGTTCCTGCATTAGGTCCATATATATTTAGGATCGTTAGCTCTTCTTGCTGTATCTACCCTTTTACCATTATGTAATGACCTTCTTTGTCTCTTCTGATCTTTGTTGCTTTAAAGTCTATTTTATCAGAGACGAGAATTGCAACTCCTGCTTTTTTTCCTCTCCAATTGCTTGGTAAATCTTCCTCCATCCCTATATTTTGTGCCTTTGTGTATCCTTGCATGTTGGATGGGTTTCCTGGATACAGCACACCGATGGGTTTTGTTTTTTTATCCAATTTTCTAGTCCGTGTCTTTTGATTGGTGCATTTAGCCCATTTACATTTAGGATTAATATTTTTATGTGTGAATTTCATACTGCCATTTTGATGCTAGCTGGCTGTTTTGCCCATTGGTTCATGTAGATTTTTCATTTGGTTGATGCCCTTTATCATTTGGTATGCTTTTAGGATGGCTGGTACTGGTTCTTTCTTTCAATGTGTAGTGCCTCTTTCAGGAGCTCTTGTAAAGCAGGTCTAGTGGTGACAAAATCTCTGAGTACTTGCTTGTTCGTGGAAGATTTCATTCTTCCTTCACTTATGAAGCTCACTTTGTCTGGATATGAAATTCTGGGTTGGAAGTTATTTTCTCTAAGGATGTTGAATATCGGACCCCACTTTCTTCTGGCTTGTAGAGTCTCTGCCAAGAGATCTGCTGTGAGTTTGATGGTCTTCCCTTTGTTGGTGACCCGACCTTTCTCTCTGGCTGCCCTTAGTATATTCTCCTTCATTTCATCCCTGGTGAATCTGACGATTATGTGCCTTGGGGTTGCTCTTCTTGCGGAGCATCTTTGTGGTGTTCTCTGTATTTCCTGGAGTTGAGTATTGACCTGCCTTGGTAGGTTGGGAAAATTTTCCTGGATAATATCCTGAAGAGTATTTTCCAGGTTGGATTCATTCTCTTCATCACATTTTGGTACACCTATCAAATGTATGTTGGATCTCCTCACATAGTGCCACATTTCCTGAAGATTTTGTTCATTCCTTTTTGTGCTTTTTTCTCTAATCTTGGTTTCTCATTTTATTTTATTGAGTTGATCTTCGACTTCTGATGTTCTTTCTTCTGCTTGGTCAATTCGACTGTTTAAACTTGTGCATGCTCCATAAAGTTCTCGTGTTGTGTTTTCCAGCTCCTTCAATTCATTCATATTCCTCTCCATGTTGTCCATTTTTATTATCTTTTCCTCAAATCTTTTTTCGAATCTTTTTTTCAAGGTTCTTAGTTTCTTTGCATTGATTTAGAACATGTTCTTTTAGCTCACTGAAGTTTCTCATTATCCACCTTCTGAAGTCTGATTCCGTCATTTCGTCACAGTCATTCCTGGTCCAGCTTTGTTACCTTGCTGGTGAGGAGTTTTGGTCCTTTGTGGGACGTGAGGTTTTTTGGTTTCAGGTGTTTTTCTCCTTTTCGCTCTAGTTTATTCCCATCTTTGTGGATTTATCCACCTGTCGTATTAGTAGTTACTGCCTTTTCCATTTGGTCTCTGACTGGACGCCCGGATTGTTGATGATGAAGTATTTCTGTTACTTAGTTTTCCTTCTAACTGTGTAGCCCCTCTGCATCCCCTTTTTTTCCGTCAGAGGCTCTTTCTCTGTGATTTGGGGTTTCTTATGGGTATCCATTGCACTGTTGTGCCCTGTTCGGTTGCAGTCTATTCACTTTTTTCTTTACAGGAGACTCCATCCTGCTAGCACAGGTCCGTCCTGCTGCTACAGGGCTCGGTTTTCCTGTGGTGTGTTACACCCTGTTGGTGGAGTCTCTTTGTTATGGCGGGTTGCCTTGGCAGCGGGATGCTGCATCAGCAATTGGCGTGTACCTCAGTAGGGGAGAATTGCATCCGTAGTGGCGGAGACCCCTCCCCCACTGAGCTGCACCGTGCTTGACTAAGCTGAAACTGCAGCAAACTCTCAACACTGAGTGCCTCCAATCGCCACCATGCTTGTTGCCATGAGGAGTGGACCCGCCGATCCTTATCACCTGGCTCCCTGCCTCAGAGTCCATCCTCTCTCTCTCTCTCTTTTTCTCCCCAATTTGAAGAGTTGACACTCTCACTGGCCCCCCAGTTGCCTGCTGATAGGACACTGGGATCTGTGCGATCTCCTGTGCCACTTCCCACTGCACCAGCTCATATCACACTTAACAGAAATCTCCTGGGCTGGTTCATTGTACAAGCCTGCTTAATCAGATGAAAATGACAATCTGCCCTTCCAGATCTCAGATTTCAGGATTAACAGGGCGCCCAGACTAGTGTGTTTTGTGCCGGGTGCCACTGCGCAGCAGCGAAGGCTGAACCAGCCGCGTGAACCACAGCACTGGTTGTGCTGGCACCCCTGGTGTCTTTTCTACACCTGCAAATTTCCTCGTTCTGTGGGCAACAAAGTTCCATCTAAAATTTCTG
Organism: Saguinus midas; assembly: GCA_021498475.1. Classification (NCBI taxonomy): domain Eukaryota; kingdom Metazoa; phylum Chordata; class Mammalia; order Primates; family Cebidae; genus Saguinus; species Saguinus midas. The sequence goes on along the minus strand of CM038404.1, from coordinate 33,725,332 downwards.
CTAGGACTCACACTCTGCGCCTTCACTGAGAGCTGTAATACTGAATTGTTTATATGGCACCATCTTGGAAATCTTCTGACTGTATCCTCTTGACTATTACTCAGCTCTGCATTTTCCACTGAGTCACTGGGTAAACGGTCCTATCAAATAGTCTCCAGACTATTACCCAGGTGTGCATCATTCAGTGAATATCTGAATATGTGCCTATATATAATACAATCCTGATGTATTCAAGTTATATATGATTCATCACTGAGGTTCTGAATAAGTGAACATGTGACATACACTCCAGACGTTTCCATATGTCTGTATTATTCTGTGAGGCTCTGAATGAGTGGCCATAAAATAGAGACTCCTCTATACTCCTCAGGCATGTGTTTTTTCATTTGGCTCTATGTGAATGGCTATGCGAAATAAAATCCTGGCTTTCCCCGAGGTGTATGTTATTCTGTTAGGCTCTGAGTATGTGGCTATATAAAATAGAATTCTGACTACAATAGAGTTTTTCCTTATTTAATGAAGCTCTGAAACAGATGCCACATGTAATAGCATCCTGAGTATTCCTCAGGTATGTATTATTCACCAAGACTCTGAAACTTTCACCATATAAAACTGTTTGCTGAATAGTACACAGGCGTGAATTATTGACTCTGACTGTAAATATATGTTCATATGGAATGAACTAGTCACTATTCCGAAGTTGTGTTTTACTCACACAGACTTTGATTTTGTGGCTATATAAAATAGACTAGTATCTATTCCACACGTGTGCATTATTCCCTGAGGCTGTAAATGAGAGTCTATATACAGTAGACCCCTACCACTTCCCCGCATATGTGTTACCCAGTGAGGCTCTTCTTGTGTGACCATATGAAACAGCACGCTCTCCATAGTAAACATTTGTATTATTCAGTGAATCTCTAAATGAATGGCTATATGAAATAGACTGCAGAGTATTTCACATTTGTGCATTATTCACTGAGGTTATGATTCAGTGGCCATATAAAATGGAATCCTGACTGATCCAAAGCTGCATATTTTCCACTGAGGCTATGAATGAGTGTCAAAATGAAATAGACTCCAGGCTACTCAACAGGTGTGCATTATTTACCAAGGCTCTGAATGAATTTCTATTGAAAACACACTCCAAATTAATCTTCAGGTGTGTATTATTCAGAGAGGCTCAATAGATGTTGCCATATTAATTAGATTCCTCGCTATATCAAGGGTCTCTTTTATTCACTGAGGCTCTGAATATGTGTCTACGTGACATTGTCTCCTGACTACACCACATTACTCATTGACACTCCGAATAAGAGGCCACATAAAGATGTCTCCTGACTATTCCACAGGTGTGCATTACTTAGTGAGACTCTGAATGAGGGGATAAAAACGCACACCTGAGGAGTATAAAGGAGTCTCTATTTAATGGCCACACATTCAGAGCCTCACAAAATTCTTCAGACATACGGAAACCTCAGGAGTGTACTTAACATGGCCACTTATTTATAACCTCAGTGAAGAATCATAGATATCTGGAAAATGCTCAGAATTCCATTATAAATAGCCATATATTCAGAGACGCACTGAGTAATGCACACCTGGGGAATAGTCTGGAGATTATTTGATTGGACGGTTAACCCAGCTACTCAGTGGAAAATACACAGGTGAGAAAGAGTCAAGAGGATAGAGTCAGGAGACTATTTTACGTGGTCACGCGTTCAGAAACTCACTGAAGAATACACACCTTGGGAATAGTCAGAGTCCAGGTCATATGGCCACTCAGTCACAGCATTACAGAAGAATGCACAATGGGGAAGAGTAAAGAGTCTATATTATATGGCCTCTCATTAAGAGATTTTTGTTTAATAATGAGCTCTAAAGTAGTAAGACCCTATTAAAGGTAGCCACAAATGAAACAGCTCTGTGAATAATACACACATGTGTGAGAATTAGGAGATTATTTGATATGGACACTCTTAGAGAACCTCTTCGAATACTGCCCTTGTGGGGAATAATCACTAGTCTATTTTATATGGTGACTCGTTTGGAGAGTCAAAACATAACGCACACCTGTGGAAGAAAATGGGGTCTATTCCATAAGGCCACTCTTTCAGTGTTTTAGTGAATACCATGTATATGTGATAAGTCAGGAATCTCTTTCACATGGCAACTCTTTCAGGGCCTATGTGAGTAATACTCCCCTCAGAAAGAGTCAAGGGTCTACTTCCTGTGGCTAAAAATTCAGAGTCTCTGTAAGTAATGAACACATGATCAATACACCTGAGTCTCTTTTATATGCCCATTTAGTAAGTGTCTCATTCAATAATACACCCCTGTGGAAGAGTTAAAAGTCTGCTTAATGTAGCCACTCATATAGAGCCTCAGTGAATAATGCACTCCAGAATAATAGTGGAGAAGTTTTTCTATGGCCACTCATTCTATGCCTCCCAGAATGATACACACCTGAGGAATCCTCAGGATTCTATTTTGTACTACCACTCATTTAGAAAATTATTGAGTAATTCACAATGGAGAAATAGTCAGGAGTCTATTTCATATGAACTCTAATACTGTGTAACGCTGAGTAATACACAACTAAGGAAGTGTTAGTAGTCTATTTTTTATGGGCACTCACACAAAACCTGTTTTAATAATGGATACATGGAGAATAATGAGGAATCTATGTCATATATCTACTAATTCAGACAAACAGTGAATAAGCCACTGTGGAGTAATTAGAAGTCTGTGTCGTATGGCCCCTCTTTCACAGCCTCACTGAATATTACACACTTGGGATATAGTATGGAGTCTATTTTTAATGGACACTCATTCAGAGAATCACTGAATAATGCACACCTGAGGAATAGTCAGAAGTCTTTTTTCTATGGCCACTCATTGAGAGTCTCACTAAATGTACACACCCGGGTAAATAGTCACGATTTTCTTGTATCCCCTCATTCAGAGTTTCACTAAGTATTGCACCCCTGTGGAAGAGTCAGGAGACTTCTTCATGTGGGCTCCCATTCAGAGCGGCACTGAATAATGTGGTGTAGTCAGGAGTCTATGTCATGTAGACACATATTCAGAGCCTCAGTGTATAAAAGAGACAGTTGATGTAGTAAGGAACCTAATTAATATGGCCCCATATTCTGAGCTTCTCCGAATAATACACACATGAAGAATAACTTGGAGTCTGTTTTCAATGGACATTCATTCGGAGCCTCAGAAAATAATGCACACCTCTGAGTAGCCAAAAGTTTATTTCATTTGGACACTCATTTATAGCCTCAGTGGATAATATGCACGGTTGGATTAGTCAGGATTCCATTTCATATGGCCATTGACTCGTAACCTCAGTGAATAATGCACAGATGTGAAGTACTCAGAAGTCCCTTTTATATAGCCCCTCATTCAGATATTCACTGAATAATACAAATATTTAAAATAGACAGCATTATGTTTCATATAGTCACACAGGAAGAGACTCACTGAGTAACACACACCTGTGGAAGTGGTAGGGGTCTACTGTATATAGCCTCTCATTTACAGCCTTAGGGAATAATGCACACGTGTGGAATAGACACTAGTCTATTTTATATGGCCACAACATAAAGCCTCAGTGAGTAATACACAACTACGGAATAGGGAATAGTTTATTCTATATGAACAAATATTTAGAGTCAGAGTCAATAATACACACCTGTGTACTAGTCAGGAAACAATTTCATATGAAGAAAGTTTCCGAGCCTCGATGAATAATACATACCTGAGGAATACTCAGGACGCTATTACATGTGACATCTAATTCAGAGCTTCATTGAATAAGGAACACATGTATTGTAGTCAGAATGCTATTTCATATAGCCACATACTCAGAGCCTAACAGAATAACATATGTCTGGGGGAAAGTCAGGATTCTATTTCTTAGAGCCAGTTATTTAGGGCCGAATGTAAAAAAGCAAGCCTGAGGAATATATAGGAGTCTCTATTTGATGGCCACACATTCAGAGACTCACAGAATAACACACACCTATGGTAACGTCAGGAGTGTACTTCACAAGGTCACTTATTCAGAACCTCTGTGAAGAATCATATATATCCGAAAAACACTCAGGATTCTATTATATAGAACCACATATTCACAGACTCACTGAATAACGCACACCTGGGGAATAGTTTGGAGAAAATTTGATAGGACCATTCACACAGAGACGCAGTGGAAAATGCAGAGCTGAGAAATAGTCAAGAGGATAGAGTCAGGAGTCTATTTTATGTGGTCACTCGTTCAGAAATTCACTGAAGAATACACACCTTGGAAATAGTCAGAGTCCAGGTCATATGTCCACTCAATCACAGCATTAGAGAATAATGTACAATGGGGCAATAGTAAGGAGTCTGTTTTATATGGCCTCTCATTCAGAGATTCAGTGTGTAATAAACAGCTGTAAAGTGGTAGGACCCTATTTAAGGTAGCCCCAAATGAAGCAGCTCCGTGAATGCTACACACGTGTGAGAGTCAGGAGAATATTTGATATGGACACTCATAAAGAACCTCTTCAAATACTGCCCTTGTGGGGAATAATCACTAGTCTATTTTATATGGTGATTCGTTTATAGAGTCAAAAAGTAACGCACACCTGTGGAGTAAAATGTGGTCTATTTCATAAGGCCAGTCTTTCATGTTTTAGAGAATACTATGTGTATCTGATAAGTCAGGAATCTCTTTCACATGGCCACTCTTTCAGAGCCTCGGTGAATAATAGTCCCCTCAGAAAGAGTCAAGGTTCTATTTCCAGTGGCTACAACTTCAGAATCTCTGTAAGTAATGAATACCTGGGCAATACACCTGAGTCTCTTTTATAGGCCGATTTAGTCAGAGTCTCATTCAATAAGACACACGTGGGGAAGAGTTAAGAGTCTGCTTCATGTAGCCACTCATATAGAGCCTCAGTAAATAATCCATACCAGAATAATAGCGGAGACTTTTTTCTATGGCCACTCATTCTGTGCCTCCCTGAATGATATACACCTGGGGAATCCTCTAGATTCTATTCCATAATACCTCTCATTTAGAACATTATTGAATAATTCACAATTGAGCAATAGTCTGATGTCTATTTTATATGACCTCTAATTCAAAGATTCAGTAACTAATGAACTTCTATGTAGTTTTCAGGACGCTCTCATGATAGCTACAATTTAAGTTCCTTTCTGAATGATACATACCTGCCTGATAGACTGGAGTCTATTTTATATGAACTCTAATACTGTGTAACGCTGGGTAATACACACTTAAGGGAGTGACAGCATATTTCGTATGGACACTCATACAGAAACTGTTTGAATAATGGATACATGGAGAGTAACGAGGAGTCTATGTCATACGTCTACTCATTCAGAAAAACAGTAAATAAGGCACATGTGGAGTAATTAGAAGTCTGTTGTATATCGCCCCTCTTTGACAGCCTCACTGAATATTACATACTTGTGATATACACTGGAGTGTATTTTTTATGGCCACTCATTCAGAGAATCACTGAATAATGCACATCTGCAGAATAATCAGAAGTTTTTCTTTTCCTTTTTTTAATTTTTATTGCATTATAGGTTTTTGGGTACATGTGCAGAACGTGCAAGACAGTTGTATAGGTACACACATGGCAGTGTGCTTTGCTGCCTTCCTCCCCTTCACCCACACTTGGCATTCATCCCCAGGCTATCACTCCCCAGCCCCCCCACCGCTGTCCCTCCCACATTCCCCCCAATAGACCCCAGTGTATAGTAGACCGCCTCTCTTTCCATGTGTTCTCATTTTTCTCACCCACCTATGAGTGAGTATATGCGGTATTTCTTTTTCAGTTCTTGTGTCAGTTTGCTGAGAATGATGTTCTCCAGAATCATCCATGTCCTTAGAAAGGACACAAACTCATCATTTTTGATTGCTGCATAATATTCCATGGTGTATATGTGCCACATTTTCCCAGTCCAGTCTATCATCGATGGGCATTTGGGTGGGTTCCAGTTCTTTGCTATTGTAAACAGTGCTGCGATGAACATTCGTGTGCATGTGTCCTTATAGTATAACGATTTATAGTTCTTTAAATAGATACCCAGTAATGGGATTGCTGGAGCAAATGGAATTTCTATTTCTAGGTCCCGGAGGAATCGCCACACTGTCTTCCACAATGGTTGAACTAATTTACACTCCCACCAACAGTGTAAGCGTGTTCTTATTTCTCCACATCCTCTCCAGCATCTGCTGTCTCCAGATTTTTTAATGATCGCCATTCTAAATGGCGTGAGATGGTATCTCAATGTGGTTTTGATTTGCATCTCTCTAGTGACCAGTGATGATGACCACTTTTTCATGTGTTTGTTGGCGTCATGTATGTCTTCTTTTGTAAAGTGTCTGTTCATATCCTTTGCCCATTTTTGAATGGGTTTGTTTGTTTTTTCCTGTAAATCTGTTTGAGTTCTTTGTAAATTCTGGATATCAGCCCTTTGTCAGATGTGTAAACTGCAAAGATTTTTTCCCATTCTGTTGGTTGCCGATTCACTCTAGTGACTGTTTCTTTTGCTGTGCAGAAACCGTGGAGTTTGATTAGGTCCCATTTGTCTATTTTGGCTTTTGTCGCCAATGCTTTTGGTGTTTTGTTCATGAAGTCCTTGCCTACTCCTATGTCCTGAATGGTTTTGCGTAGATTTTCATCTAGGGTTTTTATGGTGTCAGGTCTTATGTTTAAGTCTTTAATCCATCTGGAGTTAATTTTAGTGTAAGGTATCAGGAAGGGGACCAGTTTCTGCTTTCTGCACATGGCTAGCCAGTTTTCCCAACACCATTTATTAAATAGGGAATCCTTTCCCCATTGCCTGTTTTTGTCTGGTTTATCAAAGATAATATGTTTGTAGACATGTTGTGTTGCCTCCGATGTTTCTTTTCTGTTCCATTGGTCTATATCTCTGTTTTGGTAAAAAGTACCATGCTGTTTTGATTACTGTAGTTTTGCAGTATACTTTGAAGTCTGGTAGCGTGATGCCTCCCGCTGTGTTCTTTTTGCTTAGAATTGACTTGGCTATGTGGGCTCTTTTTTGGTTCCATATGAAATTCATGGTGGTTTTTTCCAGTTCTGTGAAGAAATTCAATGGTAGTTTGATGGGGATAGCATTGACTGTGTAAATTACTTTGGGTAGTATAGCCATTTTCACGATATTGATTCTTCCTAACCACGAACATGGAATGTTTCTACATCTGTTTGTGTCCTCTCTTATGTCCTTGAGCAGTGGTTTGTAGTTTTCCTTAAAGAGGTCCCTTACATTCCTTGTGAGTTGTATTCCTAGGTATTTTATTTTCTTTGTAGCAATTGTGAATGTCAGTTCATTCTTGATTTGGTTCTCTTTAAGTCTGTTATAGGTGTATAGGAATGCTTGTGATTTTTGAACATTTATTTTATATCCTGAGACTTTGCTGAAGTTGCTTATCAGTCTCAGGAGTTATTGGGCTGAGGTGATGGGGTCTTCTAGGTATTATATCATGTCATCTGCAAATAGAGACAATTGGCTTCCACCTTTTCTATTTGAATACCCTTTGTTTCTTTTTCTTGCCTGATACCTCTGGCTAGAACTTCCAGTATTATGTTGAATAGGAGTGGTGAGAGAGGGCATCCTTTTCTAGTGCCGGATTTCAAAGGGAATGCTTTCAGTTTTTGCACATTCAGTATGATATTGGCTGTTGGTTTGTCGTAAATAGCTTTTATGACTTTGAGATATGTTCCATCAATACCAAGTTTATTGAGGGTTTTTAGCATAAAGGGATGTTGAATTTTGTCAAATGCCTTCTCTGCATCAATTGAGATAATCATGTGGTTTTTGTTTTTGCTTCTGTTTATGTGGTGAATTACATTTATAGACTTTGGTATATTGAACCAGCCTTGCATACCCGGGATGAATCCTACTTGATCATGATGGATAAGTTTTTTAATGTGCTGTTGCAATCGGTTTGCCAGTATTTTATTGAAGATTTTTGCATCTATGTTCATCATGGATATTGGCCTGAAGTTTTCTTTTCTTGTTGAGTCTCTGCCAGGTTTTGGTATCAGGATGATGTTGGTCTCATAAAATGATTTGGAAGGGTTCCTCTTTTGGATTATTTGGAATAGTTTCAGAAGGAATGGTACCAGATCCTCTTGTGTGTCTGATAGAATTCAGCTGTGAACCCCTGTGGACCTGGGCTATCTTTTTAGTAGGCTCTTAATTGCTGCCTCAACTTCAGACTTTGTTATTGGTCTATTCATATTTTCGACTTAATCCTGGTTTAGGCTTTGGTGGACACAGGCGTCCAGGAATTTATCCATTTCTTCCTGATTTACTAGTTTAAGTGCATGGAGTTGTTTATAGTATTCTCTGATGATGGTTTGAATTTCTGTGGAATCTGTGGTGATTTCCCCATTATCGTTTTTTATTGCATCTATTTGGTTGTTCTCACTTTTCTTTTTTATCAATCTGGCTAGTGGTCTGTCTATTTTGTTGATCTTATTGAAAAACCAGCTCTTCGATTTATTAATTTTTTGAAGGGTTTTTCTTGTCTCTATCTCCTTCAGTTCTGCTCTGATCTTAGTTATTTCTTGTCTTTGGTAGGTTTTGAGTATTTTTTATCTTGCTCCTCTAGCTCTTTCAATTTTGACGATAGAGTGTCAAATTTGGATCTCTCCACTCTTCTCATGTGGGCACTTATTTCTATATATTTTCCTCTACATACTGCTTTAAATGTGTCCCAGAGATTCTGGTACGTTGTGTCTTTATTCTCGTTGGTTTCAAAAAACTTCTTTATTTCTGCCTTCATTTCATTGTTTATCCAATCAACATTCAAGAGCCAGTTGTTCAGTTTCCATGAAGCTGTGCGGTTCTGAGTTATTTTCTAAATTCTGAGTTCCAACTTGATTGCACTATGGTCTGAGAGACTGTTTGTTATGATTTCAGATGTTTTGCATTTGCTGAGGAGTGCTTTACTTCCAATTATGTGGTCAGTTTTGGAGTAGGAGTGATGTGGTGCTGAGAAGAATGTATATTCTGTGGATTTGTGGTGGAGAGTTCTGTAAATGTCTATCAGGTTTGCTTGTTTCAGGTCTGAGTTTAAGTCCTGGTTATGCTTGTTAGTTTTCTGTCTGTTTGATTTTTCTGATATTGACAGTGGAGTGTTAAAGTCTCCCACTATTATTGTGTGAAAGTCTTTGTAAGTCATTAAGAACTTGCCTTATATATCTGGGTGCTCCTGCATTGGGTCCATATATATTTAGAATTGTTAGCTCTTTTTGTTGTATCGATACTTTTACCATTATGTAATGACCTTCTTTGTCCCTTTTGATCTTTCTTGCTTTAAAGTCTATTTTATCAGAGACGAGAATTGTAACTCCTGCTTCTTTTTGCTCTCCATTTGCTTGGTAAATATTCCTCCGTTTCTATATTTTGTGCCTTTGTGTATCTTTGAATGTGAGGTGTGTTTCCTGGATACAGCACACCGATATGTTTTGTTTTTTTATCCAATTTGCCAGTTTGTGTCTTTTGATTGGTGTATTTAGCCCATTTACATTTAGGGTTAATATTATTATGTGTGAATTTGATACGGGCATTTTGATGCTAGCTGGCTGTTTTGCCCATTGGTTCATGTACATTCTTCATTTTGTTGATGGTCTTTAGCATTTGGTGTGCTTTTAGGATGGCTGGTACTTGTTGTTTCTTTCTATGTGTAGTGCCTCTTTCAGGAGCTCTTGTAAAGCAGGGCTAGTGGTGACAAAATCTCTGAGTACTTGCTTGCATAAAGATTTTTATTTTTCCTTCACTTATGAAGCTCAGTTTGGCTGGATATGAAATTCTGGGTTGAAAGTTCTTTTCTTTAAGGATGTTGAATATTGGTCCCCACTCTCTTCTCTCATGTGGAGTCTCTGCAGAGAGATCTGCTGTGAGTCTGATGGGCTTCCCTTTGTGGGTGACCCGACCTTTCTCTCTGGCTGCCCTTAGTATTTTCTCCTTCATTTCAACCCTGGTGAATCTGATGATTATGTGCCTTGGGGTTGCTCTTCTTGCAGAGTATCTTTTTGGTGTTCTCTGTATTTCCTGGAGTTGAGTATTGACCTGTCTTGCTAGGTTGGGGAAATTTTCCTGGATAATATCCTGAAGAGTGTTTTCCAGCTTGGATTCATTCTCTTCGTCACATTCTGGTACACCTATCAAACGTAGGTTGGGTCTCTTCACATAGTCCCACATTTCTTGGAGATTTTGTTCATTCCTTTTTGTGCTTTTTTCTTTAATCTTCGTTTCTTATTTTATTTCATTGAGTTGATCTTCAACTTCTGATATTCTTTCTTGTGCTTGGTCAATTCGGCTGTTGAAACTTGTGCATGCTTCACGAAGTTCTCCTGTTGTGTTTTTCAGCTCCTTCAATTCATTCATATTCCTCTCCAAGTTGTCCATTTTTGTTATCAATTACGCCAATCTTTTTTTCAAACCTTTTTTCAAGGTTCTTGGTTTATTTGCACTGTTTTAGGACATGTTCTTTTAGCTCACTGAAATTTCTCATTATCCACTTTCTGAAGTCTGATTCCGTAATTTTGTCACAGTCATTCTCTGTCCAGCTTTGTTCCCTTGCTGGTGAGGAGTTTTGGTACTTTTGTGGAGGTAAGGTGTTTTGGTTTCGGGTGTTTTTTTTCTTTGTGCGCCTGTTTCTTCCCATCTTTATGGATTTATCTGCCTGTCGTCTTAGTAGTTGCTGATTTTTTAATTGGGTCTCTGTGTGGACGCTGATATTGTGGATGATGAAGTATTTCTGTTACTTAGTTTTTCTTCTAATGGTCTAGCCCCTCAGCTGTTTGAGTGCTGAGGTCCACTCCAGGCCCTGCTTGTCTGGGATATACCTGTAGAAGCTGCAGAACAGTGAGGGATGATACCAGTTTCTTCTTCTTCTTCTGTCTTTGTTCCAGAATGATGCTTGCCAAATGTCAGTCTGATTAGTCCTTTTTTGGGGTGACTCTTTGTATATACAGGGGTCAGGGAGCTGCTTGAGGTGACGTTCTGTGCTTTATAGGAGCTCCAGTGCTGAGCTGTGCGCTCCGTTGTTCATTCAGGTTTTTGGGAGGTTGTTTATGTCTGCTGGAATAGAACTCATAAAACACCACCCTTTGTTTTTTTCCCCTTAGATGCTCTGTCTCAGAGAGTTGGGGCTTTCTTTATGAGTATCTGTTGCACTGTCCTGCCCCACTAGGCGGCAGTCTATTCACTATTTGCCAGCTTGGGCTCTGACCTGCTTGCCGGGGTCCGCCCTGTTGCTCCTGGGCTCCCTTCTGCTGTGGAGCACTTCCCCCTCCTGGCGGAGTCTCTCTGTTATGGCAGGTTGCCTCGGCAATGGCAGGCTGCGTCAGCCCTGGGCGGTACTTCAGTAGGAACGGATTGAGTCAGTAATGCCGGACGCCCCTCCTTCACTGGGCTGCACCGTCCTAGATGCCGGCAGCAAAACTCTCAGCCCCAAGCCCCTCCAGTCACTGCCCTGCTTGTCCCCGTGAGGGTGGGACCCACGGAGCCTGATCACCCAGCTCCCTGCCTCAGAGTCCGTCCTCTCTCTCTCTTCTTCTCCCCAAGCTGAATGGTTGACTCTCTCACTGGCGCCCCAGTAGCCTGCCCAATAGGGCACTGGAATCTGTGTGATCTCCCGTGCCGCTCCCCACTGCACCGGCTCAGATCACGCTTCTTAGGAAACTCCTGGTCTGGCTCATTTTCCAAGTCCCGTTCAATCAGATGGACATGCCAATTCGCCCTTCCAAATCTCAGATTGCTGGTTAAACAGGGCACCCAGACCAGTGAGTTCCGTGCCGGGTCCCACTGCGACGCTGGCCAAAGCGACCGTGTGAGCCGGTTGTGCTAGGTGGCTGTACTAGCGTCCCGTGTCTCTCCCTCACCTGGGACTTTCAATGCTCTGTGGGCAAAAAAGGTTCATCCGAGAATGCGGCTAGGACTCACCCTCTGCGCCTTCACTAAGAGCTGCAATCCTGAGTCGCTTCTATGACGCCATCTTGCCTCTTCCCCCCAGAAGTATTTTTTTTAAGGCCACTCATTCAGAGCCTTACTAAATTTACACACCTGGGGAAATAGGATTCTCTTTAATCCCCTCATTCAGAGTCTCACTAAGTAATGCACACCTGTGAAATAATCAGGAGACTTCTTCATGTGGCCTCTCATTTGGAGTGTCACTGAATAATGTGGTGTAGTCAGGAGTATATGTCGTGTAGTCAGGAGTATAAATCATGTAGACACATATTCAGAGCCTCGGTGAATAATAGAGGCCCATGATATAGCAAAGAATCTAATTAATATGGCCACAACTTTTTAGCCTCTCTGAATAATACACACATGGAGAATAATTTGGAGTCTCTTTTCGATGGACACTCATTCAGAGCCTCGGTAAATAATGCACAACTGTTGAGTAGCCAGGAGTCTATGTCATTTGGACACTCATTTATAGCCTCAGTGGATAATATGCACGTTTGGATTAGTCAAGATCCCATTTCATATGGCCATTGACTCGTAAACTTACTGAATAATGCACAAATGTGATGTACTCAGTATTCTATTTCATATAGACACACATTCAGCAATTCACTGTATAATACAGATATTCAAGAGACACAGCACCCTGTTTCATATGTTCACACAAGAAGAGCCTCTCTGAGTAACACACACCTGGGTAAGCAGTAGAGGTCTACTGTATATAGCCTCTCATTTGCAGCATCAGGGAATAATGCACATGTGTGGAATAGACACTAGTCTATTTTATATGGCCACAAAATCAAAGCCTGAGGGAGTAAAACACAACTTCAGAATAGTGACTAGTTTATTCCGTATTTTAGAGGCAGAGTCAATAATACACACCTGTGTACTCTTCTGGAAACAATTTCATATGGCAAAATTTTCAGAGCCTCAGCGAATAATATATACCTGAGAAATACTCAGGACGCTATTACATGTGGCATCTATTTCACAGCTTCATTCAATAAGGAAAACGTGTATTGTAGTCAGAATGCTATTTCATATAGCCACATACTCAGAGCCTAACAAAATCACATACACCTTGGGGAAGTCCGGATTCTATTTCGTATAGCAACTCATTTAGAACCGAATGTAAAATCGCCGGCCTGAGAAGTATATTGGATTCTCTATTTTATGGCCACTCATTCAGAGATATGGAAAGCTCAGTAGTGTACTTCACATAGTTACTTATTCAGAACCTCTGTGAAGAATCATATATATCTGAAAAACACTCAGGATTCTATTATAAACGACCACATATTGAGAGACTCACTGAATAACTCACACCTGGGGAATAATCTGAAGAAAATTTGATAGGACCATTCACCCAGCGACTCAGTGGAAAATGCAGTGCTGAGAAATAGTCAAGAGGATAGAGTCAGGAGACTATTTCATTTGGACACTCATTCAGAGAATCACTGAATAATGCACAAATGTGAAGTACTCAGCAGTCCAGGTCATATGGCTACTCAATCACAACATTACAAAATAATGCACAAGGGGCAATAGTAAGGAGTCTACATCATATGGCCTCTCATTCAGAGCTTCAGTGTGGAATAAACAACTGTAAAGTGGTAGGACCCTATTTAAGGTATCCACAAATGAAGCAGCTCCATGAATAATAAACACTGTGTGAGAGTCAGGAGACTATTTGATATGGACACTTATAAAGAACCTCTTCGAATACTGACCTTGTGGGGAATAATCACTAGTCTATTTTATATGGTGATTCATTAGGAGAGTCAAAAAATAACACACACCTGTGGAGTAAAATGGAGTCTATTTCATAAGACCACCTTTCAGTGCTTTAGTGAATACTATGTATATCTGATAAGTAAGAAATCGCTTTCACATGGCCACTCTTTCAGGGCCTGTGTGAATGATTCTCCACTCAGAAAGTGTCAAGGGTCTACTTCCAGTGGCTACAAATTCAGAGTCTCTGTAAGTAGTGAACACCTGGGCAATACACCTGAGTCTATTTTATATGCCCATTTAGTCAGAGTCTCATTCAATAATACACATCTGGGGAAGAGTGAAGGGTCTGCTTCATGTAGGCACTCATATAGAGCCTCAGTGAATAATCCACACCAGAGTAATAGTGGATAATTTTTTCTATGGCTACTCAATCTATGCCTCCCTGAATGATACACACCTGGGTGATAGTCAGGAGTCTATTTCATATAAACACTCACTTAGACCCTCATTGCATAATGCACAATGGAGAAATAGTCTGGTGTATATTTTATAAGGCCTCTCATTCAAAGTTTCAGTGAATAATGAACCTCTGTGGAGTTATTTTTACGCTGTTATGATAGCAACAATTTAAGTTCCTTCCTGAATGATACACACCTGGGTGATAGTCAGGAGTCTATTTCATATGAACTCTAATACTGTGTAACGCTGAGTAATACACACCTAAGGGGAGTCAGTAGTCTATTTGGTATGGACACTCATACAGAACCTCTTCGAATACTGCCTTGTGGGGAATAATCACTAGTCTATTTTATATGGTGATTCGTTTGGAGAGTCAAAAATAACACACCTGTGGAGTAAAATGGGTCTATTTCATAAGGCCACTCTTTCAGTGTTTTAGTGAATACTATGTATATCTGATAAGTCAGGAATCTCTTTCACATGGCCACTCTTTCAGGGCCTCTGTGAATAATACTCCCCTCAGAAAGAGTCAAGGGTCTACTTCCAGTGGCTACAACTTCAGAGTCTCTGTAAGTAATGAACACCTGGGCAATACACCTGAGTCTCTTTTATATGCCCATTTAGTCAGAGTCTCATTCAATAATACACACCTGGGGAAGAGTTAAGAGTCTGCTTCATGTAGCCACTCATATAGAGCCTCAGTGAATAATCCACACCAGAATAATAGTGGAGAATTTTTCTATGGCCACTCATTCTGTGCCTCCTGAATGATACACACCTGGGGAATCCTCAGGATTCTATTTCGTACTACCACTCATTTAGAACCTTATTGAATAATTCACAATGGAGCAATAGTCAGGTGTCTATTTTATATGGCCTCTCATTCAAAGTTTCAGTGAATAATGAACTTCTATGGAGTTATCAGGACGCTGTTATGATAGCCACAAATTAAGTTCCTTCCTGAATGATACCACACCTGGGTGATTGTCAGGAGTCTACTTCATATGAACTGTAATACTTTGTCACGCTGATAAATACACACCTAAGGGGGAGTCAGTAGTCTATTTGCTATGGACACTCATACAGAACCTCTTTGAATAATGAATACATGGAGAATAATGAGGAGTCTATGTCATACATCTACTCATTCAGACAAACAGTGAATAAGGCATATGTGGAGTAAGTCTCTTTTATATGCCCATTTAGTCAGAATCTCATTCAATAATACACACCTGGGGAAGAGTTTAGAGTCTGCTTCATGTAGCCATTCATATAGAGCCTCAGTGAATAACCCACACCAGAATAATAATGGAGAACTTTTTCCATGGCCACTAATTCTGTGCCTTTGTGAATGATACACACCTGGGGAATCTTCAGGATTCTATTTCGTACTACCACTCATTTAGAACGTTATTGAATAATTCACAAGAATTAATGTTCAGGTGTCTATTTTATTTATTTTTTATTTTTTTCTTGTTCAGCAATCAAGTTTTTATTTTTATTATTTTATTTTTCTTTAATTTTTATTGCATTATTGGTTTGGGGTACATGTGCAGAATGTGCAGATAGTTGCATATTTATACACATGACAGTGTGTTTTGCTTCCTTTCTCCCCTTCTGCCACACTTGGCATTTATTCCCAGGCTATCCCTCCCCAGCCACCCTCGCTGTCTCTGCCACATTCCCCCCAATAGACCCCAGTGTTTAGTAGACCCCCTCCCTGTGTCCATGTGTTCTCATTTTTCTCACCCGCCTATGAGTGAGACTATTCGGTATGTCCCTTTCTGTTCTTGTGTCAGTTTGCTGAGAATGATGTTCTCCAGATTCATCCATGTCCTTACAAAGGACACAAACTCATAATTTTTGATTGCTGCATAATAATCCATGGTGTATATTTACCACATATTCCCAGTACAGTCTATCATCGATGGGCGTTTGGGTTGGTTCCATGTCTTTGCTATTGTAAACATTGCTGTAATGGACATTCGTGTGCATGTGTTTTATAGAAGAAAGATTTATATTCTTTGGATATATACCCAGTAATTGGATTGCTGTGTCAAATGCAAACTCTATTTCTAGGTCCTTGAGGAAGCACCACACTGTCTTCCACAATGGTTGAACTAATTTACACTCCCACCAACAGTGTAAGAGTGTTCCTAATTCTCCCCATCCTCTCCACTATCGGCTGCCTCCAGATTTTTTAATGGTCGCCATTCTAACTGGCGTGAGATGGTATCTAAATGTCGGTTTGATTTGCATCTCTCTAATGACCAGTGATGATGAGCATTTTTTCATGTGTTTGTTGGCCTCATGTATGTTTTCTTTTGTAACGTGTCTGTTCATATCCTTTGCCCATTTTTGAATGGGCGTCTTTTTTTTCCTGTAAATCTGTTTGAGTTCTTTGTAAATTCTGAATACCAGCCCTTTGTCACATGCATAAACTGCAACGATATTTTTCCATTATGACGGTTGCCGATTCACTCTAGTGACCGTTTCTTTTGCCATGCAGAAGCTGTGGAGATTGATTAGGTCCCATTTGTCTATTTTGGCTTTTGTTGCCAATGCTTTTGGTGTTTTGTTCATGAAGTCCTTGCCTACTCCTATGTCCTGAATGGTTTTGCCTAGATTTTCTTCTAGTTTTTTAATGGTGTCAGGTCTTATGTATAAGTCTTTAATCCATCTGGAGTTAATTTTAGTGTAAGGTGTCAGGAAGGGGTCCAGTTTCTGCTTTCTGCACATGGCTAGACAGTTTTCCCAACACCACTTATTAAACAGGGAATCCTTTCCCCGTTGCTTTTGTCTGGTTTATCAAAGATTATACGGTTGTAGATATGTTGTGTTGCCTCCAATGCTTCTGTTCTGTTCCATTGGTCTATATCTCTGTTTTGGTACCAGTACCATGCTGTTATGTTTACTTTAGTCTTGTAGTATAGTTTGAAGTCTGGTAGTGTGATGCCTCCCGCTGTGTTCTTTTTGCTTAGAATTGACTTGGCTATGCGGGCTCTCTTTTGGTTCCATATGAAATTCATGGTGATTTTTTCCAGTTACGTGAAGAATTTCAATGGTAGTGTGATGGGGATAGCATTAATTGTGTAAATTACTTTGGGCAGTATAGCCATTTCCACGATGTTGATTCTTCCTAACCACGAACATGGAAAGTTTCTCCGTCTGTTTGTTTCCTCTCTTATTTCGTTGAGCAGTGGTTTGTAGTTTTCCTTAAAGAGGTTCCTTACTTTCCTTGTGAGTTGTATTCCTAGGTATTTTATTTTCTTTGTAGCAATTGTGAATGTCAGTTCGTTCTTGATTTGTTTCTCTTTAAGTCTGTTATTGGTGTATAGGAATGCTTGTGAATTTTGCACATGTATTTTATATCCTGAGACTTTGCTGAAGTAGCTTATCAGTTTCAGGAGCTTTTAGGATGAGGTGATGGTGTCTTCTTGGTATACTATCATGTCATCTGCAAATAGAGACAATTTGGCTTCCAACTTTCCTATTTGAATACTCTTTTTTTTAAATTTTTATTGTATTATAGGTTTTGGGGTACATGTGCAGAACATGCAAGATAGTTGCATAGGTAAACACATGGCAGTGTGCTTTGCCTTCCTCCCTTCACCCACACTTGGTATTCATCCCAGGCTATCCCCCCAGCCCCACCCGCTGTCCCTCCCCCATTTCCCCCAACAGTCCCCAGTGTATAGTAGACCGCCTCTCTGTGTCCATGTGTTCTCATTTTTCTCACCCACATATGAGTGAGTATATGCGGTATTTCATTTTCTGTTCTTGTGTCAGTTTGCTGAGAATGATGTTCTTCAGACTCATCCATGTCCTTACAAAGGACACAAACTCATCATTTTTGATTGCTGCATAATATTCCATGGTGTATATGTGCCACATTTTCCCAGTCCAGTCTATCATCGATGGGCATTTGGGTTGGTTCCAGGTCTTTGCTATTGTAAACAGTGCTGCAATGAACATTTGTGTGCATGTGTCCTTATAGTAGAACGATTTATAGTCTTTTGGATAGATACCCAGTAATGGGACTCCTGGCTACTCAACAGGTGTGCATTATTCACTGAGGCTCTGAATGAGTGGCCATATGAAATGGAATCCTGACTAATCCAAACGTGCATATTATCCACTGAGGCTATGAATGAGTGTCCAAATGAAATAGACTCCTGACTACACCACATTATTCAGTGATTCTCTGAATGAGTGGCTATATGAAATAGACTGCTGAGTACTTCACATTTGTGCATTATTCAGTGATTCTCTGAATGAGTGGCTATATGAAATAGACTCCTGACTACACCACATTATTCAGTGAGTCTCTGAATATGTGGCTATATGAAATAGACTGCTGAGTACTTCACATTTGTGCATTATTCACTGAGGCTCTGAATATGTGTCTACATGACATAGACTCCTGACTACACCACATTATTCAGTGATTCTCTGAATGAGTGGCTATATGAAATAGACTGCTGAGTACTTCACATTTGTGCATTATTCAGTGATTCTCTGAATGAGTGGCTATATGAAATAGACTGCTGAGTACTTCACATTTGTGCATTATTCAGTGATTCTCTGAATGAGTGGCTATATGAAATAGACTGCTGAGTACTTCACATTTGTGCATTATTCAGTGATTCTCTGAATGAGTGGCTATATGAA
Source organism: Saguinus midas (assembly GCA_021498475.1). Lineage (NCBI taxonomy): Eukaryota > Metazoa > Chordata > Mammalia > Primates > Cebidae > Saguinus > Saguinus midas. The sequence continues at coordinate 33,706,432 of CM038404.1, read as the reverse complement.
ATAGACTGCTGAGTACTTCACATTTGTGCATTATTCACTGAGGCTCTGAATATGTGTCTACATGACATAGACTCCTGACTACACCACATTATTCAGTGATTCTCTGAATGAGTGGCTATATGAAATAGACTCCTGACTACACCACATTATTCAGTGATTCTCTGAATGAGTGGCTATATGAAATAGACTGCTGAGTACTTCACATTTGTGCATTATTCAGTGATTCTCTGAATGAGTGGCCATATGAAATGGAATCCTGACTAATCCAAACGTGCATATTATCCACTGAGGCTATGAATGAGTGTCCAAATGAAATAGACTCCTGACTACACCACATTATTCAGTGATTCTCTGAATGAGTGGCTATATGAAATAGACTCCTGACTACACCACATTATTCAGTGATTCTCTGAATGAGTGGCTATATGAAATAGACTGCTGAGTACTTCACATTTGTGCATTATTCAGTGATTCTCTGAATGAGTGGCTATATGAAATAGACTGCTGAGTACTTCACATTTGTGCATTATTCAGTGATTCTCTGAATGAGTGGCTATATGAAATAGACTGCTGAGTACTTCACATTTGTGCATTATTCACTGAGGCTCTGAATGAGTGGCTATATGAAATAGACTGCTGAGTACTTCACATTTGTGCATTATTCAGTGATTCTCTGAATGAGTGGCTATATGAAATAGACTGCTGAGTACTTCACATTTGTGCATTATTCACTGAGGCTCTGAATGAGTGGCTATATGAAATAGACTCCTGGCTACTCAACAGGTGTGCATTATTCACTGAGGCTCTGAATATGTGTCTACATGACATAGACTCCTGACTACACCACATTATTCAGTGATTCTCTGAATGAGTGGCTATATGAAATAGACTGCTGAGTACTTCACATTTGTGCATTATTCACTGAGGCTCTGAATATGTGGCTATATGAAATAGACTGCTGAGTACTTCACATTTGTGCATTATTCACTGAGGCTCTGAATGAGTGGCTATATGAAATAGACTGCTGAGTACTTCACATTTGTGCATTATTCACTGAGGCTCTGAATATGTGTCTACATGACATAGACTCCTGACTACACCACATTATTCAGTGATTCTCTGAATGAGTGGCTATATGAAATAGACTGCTGAGTACTTCACATTTGTGCATTATTCACTGAAACTTTGAATGAGAGGCCACATGAAGAAGTCTCCTGACTATTCCACAGGTGTGCATTATTCAGTGATTCTCTGAATGAGTGGCTATATGAAATAGACTGCTGAGTACTTCACATTTGTGCATTATTCAGTGATTCTCTGAATGAGTGGCTATATGAAATAGACTGCTGAGTACTTCACATTTGTGCATTATTCAGTGATTCTCTGAATGAGTGGCTATATGAAATAGACTGCTGAGTACTTCACATTTGTGCATTATTCAGTGATTCTCTGAATGAGTGGCTATATGAAATAGACTGCTGAGTACTTCACATTTGTGCATTATTCAGTGATTCTCTGAATGAGTGGCTATATGAAATAGACTGCTGAGTACTTCACATTTGTGCATTATTCACTGAGGCTCTGAATGAGTGGCTATATGAAATAGACTCCTGGCTACTCAACAGGTGTGCATTATTCACTGAGGCTCTGAATATGTGGCTATATGAAATAGACTCCTGGCTACTCAACAGGTGTGCATTATTTACCGAGGCTCTGAATGAGTGGCTATATGAAATAGAATCCTGAGTATTTTCCAGATATGTGAAGAAATTCAATGGTAGTTTGATGGGGATCACATTGATTGTGTAAATTACTTTGGGCAATATACCCATTTTCACGATATTGATTCTTCCTAAACACGAACATGGAAAGTTTCTCCGTCTGTTTGTGTCCTCTCTTATTTTGTTGAGCAGTGGTTTGTAGTTTTCTTAAAGAGGTTCCTTACTTTTCTTGTGAGTTGTATTCCAGGTCTTTGCTATTGTAAACAGTGCTGCAATGAACATTCGTGTGCATGTGTCCTTATAGTAGAACGATTTATAGTCTTTTGGATAGATACCCAGTAATGGGATTGCTGGGTCAAATGGAATTTCTATTTCTAGGTCCCTGAGGAATCGCCACACTGTCTTCCACAATGGTTGAACTAATTTACACTCCCACCAACAGTGTAAGTGTGTTCCTATTTCTCCACATCCTCTCCAGCATCTGCTGTCTCCAGATTTTTTAATGATCGCCATTCTAACTGGTGTGAGATGGTATCTCAATGTGGTTTTGATTTGCATCTCTCTAATGACCAATGATGAGCACTTTTTCATGTTTGTTGGCCTCATGTATGTCTTCTTTTGTAAAGTTTTTGCCCATTTTTGAATGGGCTTTTTGCTTTTTTTCTGTAAATCTGTTTGAGTTCTTTGTAAATTCTGGATATCAGCCCTTTGTCAGATGTGTAAACTGCAAAGAGTTTATCCCATTCTGATGGTTGCCAATTCACTCTAGTGACTGTTTCTTTTGCTGTGCAGAAGCTGTGGGGTTTGATTAGGTCACATTTGTCTATTTTGGCTTTTGTTGCCAATACTTTTGGTGTTTTTGTCATGAAGCCCTTGCCTAATCCTATGTCCTGAATGGTTTTGCCTAGATTTTCTTCTAGGGTTTTTATGGTGTCAGGTCTTATGTTTAAGTCTTTAATTCATCTGGAGTTAATTTTAGTGTAAAGTGTCAGGAAGGGGTCCAGTTTCTGCTTTCTGCGCATGACTAGTCAGTTTTCCAAACACCATTTATTAAATAGGGAATCATTTTCCCATTCCTTGTTTTTGTCTGGTTTATCAAAGATAATATACTTGTAGATATGTTGTGTTGCCTCCGATGCTTCTGTTCTGTTCCATTGGTCTATATCTCTGTTTTAGTACCAGTACCATGCTGTTTTAATTACTGTAGCCTTGTAGTATAGTTTGAAGTCCGGTAGTGTGATGCCTGCCGCTGTGTTCTTTTTGCTTAAAATTGTCTTGGCTATGCGGGCTTTTTTTAGTTTCATATAAAATTCATGGTGGTTTTTTCCAGATATGTGAAGAAATTCAATGGTAGTTTGATGGGGATCACATTGATTGTGTAAATTACTTTGGGCAATATACCCATTTTCACGATATTGATTCTTCCTAAACACGAACATGGAAAGTTTCTCCGTCTGTTTGTGTCCTCTCTTATTTTGTTGAGCAGTGGTTTGTAGTTTTTCTTAAAGAGGTTCCTTACTTTTCTTGTGAGTTGTATTCCTAGGTATTTTATTTTTTTTTTGTAGCAATTGTGAATGTAAGTTCGTTCTTGATTTGTTTCTCTTTAAGTCTGTTATAGGTGTATAGGAATGCTTGAATTTTTGCAAATGGATTTTATATCCTGAGACTTTGCTGAAGTAGCTTATCTGTTTCACGAGCTTTTGGGCTGAGGTGATAGGGTCTTCTAGGTAAACTATCATGTCATCTGAAAATAGAAACAATTTGGCTTCCACCTTTTCTATTTGAATACCCTTTATTTCTTTTTCTTGCCTGATTGATCTGGCTAGAACTTCCAGTAATATGTTGAATAGGAGTGGTGAGAGATGGCATCCTTGTCTAGTGCTGGATTTTAAAGGGAATTCTTCTAGTTTTTGCCCATTAAGTATGATATTGGCTGTTGGTTTGTCATAAATAGCTTTTATTACTTTTAGATATGTTCCATCAATGCCAAGTTTATTGAGGGTTTTTAGCATAAACGGTTGTTGAATTTTGTCAAATGCCTTCTCTGCGTCAATTGAGGACCTCAGTACTCCTACAGCAGAGGGGCTAGACCATTAGAAGGAAAACAAAGTAACAGAAATAATTCCTCAACAACAATCTGGGCGTCCAAACAGAGACCCAATTTGAAGTGTTTTTTCTGTGGCCTCTCATTGAGAGCCTCACTAAATGTACACACCTGGGGAAATAAGATTTTCTTTGATCCCCTCATTCAGAGTCTCACTAAGTAATGCACACCTGTGGAATAGTTATGAGACATCTTCATGTGGCCTCTAATTTGGAGTGTCACTGAATAATGTGGTGTAGTCAGGAGTCTATGTCATGTAGACACATATTCAGAGACTCACTGAATAATGCACACCTGTTGAGTAGCCAGGAGTCTATTTCATATAGCCACATATTCAGAGACTCACTGAATAATGCACACCTGTTGAGTAGCCAGGAGTCTATTTCATATAGCCACATATTCAGAGACTCACTGAATAATGCACACCTGTTGAGTAGCCAGGAGTCTATTTCATATAGCCACATATTCAGAGACTCACTGAATAATGCACAATGGGGCAATAGTAAGGAGTCTATATCATATGGCCTCTCATTCAGAGTCTCACTAAGTAATGCACACCTGTTGAGTAGCCAGGAGTCTATTTCATATAGCCACATATTCAGAGACTCACTGAATAATGTGGTGTAGTCAGGAGTCTATGTCATGTAGACACATATTCAGAGCCTCGTTGCATAAGAGAGACCCCTGATATAGCAAGGAATCTAATTAATATGGCCACATCTTTTGAGCCTCTCTGAATAATACACACCTGGAGAATAATTTGGGGTCTGTTTTCGATGGACATTCATTCAGAGCCTCGGTAAATAATGCACACCTGTTGAGTAGCCAGGAGTCTATTTCATTTGGACACTCATTCATAGCCTCAGTGGATAATATGCACGTTTGGATTAGTCAGGATTCCATTTCATATGGCCACTGACTCGTAACCTCAGTGAATAATGCACAAATGTAAAGTACTCAGCAGTCTATTTCATATAGCCACTTATTCAGAGATTTACTGAATAATTCAAATATTTAAGATAGACAGCATCCTGTTTCATATGGTAACACAAGAAGAGCCTCACTCAGTATTACACAACGGGAGAAGTGTTAGGGGTCTACAGTATATAGCCTCTCATTTACAGCCTCAGGGAATAATGCACACGTGTGGAATAGACACTAGTCTATTTTATATAGCCTCAAAATCAAAGCCTGAGTGAGTAATACACAACTTAGAATAGTGACTAGTTTATTCCATATGAACAAATATTTAGAGTCAGAGTCAATAATACACACCTGTGTACTAGTCAGGAAACAATTTCATATGGTGAAAGTTTCAGATCCTCGGTGAATAATACATACCTGAGGTATAATCAGTACGCTATTACATGTGGCATCTATTTCAGAGCTTCATTGAATAAGGAACACCTCTATTGTAGTCAGAATGCTATTTCATATAGCCACATACACAGAGCCTAACAGAATAACATACACCTTGGGAAAGTCAGGATTCTATTATATATAGCCACATATTCAGAGACTCACTGAATAATGCACACCTGTTGAGTAGCCAGGAGTCTATTTCATATAGCCACATATTCAGAGCCTCACAGAATAATACAGACCTATGGAAATGTCAGGAGTGTACTTCACATGGTCACTTATTCAGAACCTCAGTGAAGAATCATATATATCTGGAAAATACTCAGGATTCTATTATATATAGCCACATATTCAGAGACTCACTGAATGATGCACACCTGGGGAATAGTCTGGAGACGATTTGATAGGACCGTTCACCCAGAGACTCAGTGGAAAATGCAGAGCTGAGAAATAGTCAAGAGGATAGAGTCAGGAGTCTATTTCATATAGCCACTCATTCAGAGATTCACTGAATAATACAAATATTTAAGATAGACAGCATCCTGTTTCATATGGTCACACAAGAAGAGCCTCACTCAGTATCACCGGAAGAAGTGTAGGGTCTACAGTATATAGCCTCTCATTTACAGCCTCAGGGAATAATGCACACGTGTGGAATAGACACTAGTCTATTTTATATGGCCACAAAATAAAAGCCTGAGTGAGTAATACACAACTTAGAATAGTGACTAGTTTATTCCATATGAACAAATATTTACAGTCAGAGTCAATAATACACACGTGTGAGTCAGGAGACTATTTGATAGGACCGTTCACCCAGAGACTCAGTGGAAAATGCAGAGCTGAGAAATAGTCAAGAGGATAGAGTCAGGAGTCTATGTCATGTAGACACATATTCAGAGACTCACTGAATAATGCACACCTGTTGAGTAGCCAGGAGTCTATTTCATGTAGCCACTCATGCCTCCTGAATGATACACACATGTGTGAGAGTCAGGAGACTATTTGATAGGACCGTTCACCCAGAGACTCAGTGGAAAATGCAGAGCTGAGAAATAGTCAAGAGGATAGAGTCAGGAGTCTATTTTTATGGCCACCCATTCAGATCATCACAGGATAATACAGACGTATGGAAATGTCAGGAGTGTACTTCACAGAGTCACTTATTCAGAACCTCAGTGAAGAATCATATATATATGGAAAATACTCAGGATTCTATTATATATAGCCACATATTCAGAGACTCACTGAAAGATGCACACATTGGGAATAGTCTGAACACAATTTGATAGGACCGTTCACCCAGAGACTCAGTGGAAAATGGAGAGCTGAGAAATAGTCAAGAGGATAGAGTCAGGAGTTTTTTTTTATGTGGTCACTCATTCAGAAACTCACTGAAGAATACACAACTTGGGAATAGTCAGTGTCCAAGACATTTGGCCACTCAATCACAGCATTACAGAATAATGCACAATGGGGCAATAGGAAGGAGTCTATATCATATGGCCTCTCATTCAAAGTTTCAGTGAATAATGCACACCTGTTGAGTAGCCAGGAGTCTATTTCATATAGCCACATATTCAGAGACTCACTGAATAATGCACACCTGTTGAGTAGCCAGGAGTCTATTTCATATAGCCACATATTCAGAGACTCACTGAATAATGCACACCTGTTGAGTAGCCAGGAGTCTATTTTTATGGCCACTCATTCTATGCCTCCTGAATGATACACACATGTGTGAGAGTCAGGAGACTATTTGATAGGACCGTTCACCCAGAGACTCAGTGGAAAATGCAGAGCTGAGAAATAGTCAAGAGGATAGAGTCAGGAGTCTATTTCATTTGGACACTCATTCATAGCCTCAGTGAATAATGCACACCTGTGGAATAATCACTAGTCTATTTTATATGGTGATTCGTTTGGAGAGTCAAAAATAACGCACACCTGTGGAGTAAAATGGGTCTATTTCATAAGGCCACTCTTTCAGTGTTTTAGTGAATACTATGTATATCTGATAAGTCAGGAATCTCTTTCACATGGCCACTCTTTCATGGCCTCTGTGAATAATACTCCCCTCAGGAAAAGTCAAGGGTCTACTTCCAGTGGCTACAACTTCAGAGTCTCTGTAAGTAATGAACACCTGGGCAATACACCTGAGTCTCTTTTATATGCCCATTTAGTCAGAGTCTCATTCAATAATACACACCTGGGAAGAGTTAAGAGTCTGCTTCATGTAGCCACTCATATAGAGCCTCAGTGAATAATCCACACCAGAATAATAGTGGAGAATTTTTCTATGGCCACTCATTCTGTGCCTCCTGAATGATACACACCTGGGTGATAGTCAGGAGTCTATTTCATATAGCCACTCATTTAGAACCTTATTGAATAATTCACAATGGAGCAATAGTCAGGTGTCTATTTTATATGGCCTCTCATTCAAAGTTTCAGTGAATAATGAACTTCTATGGAGTTATCAGGACGCTGTTATGATAGCCACAAATTAAGTTCCTTCCTGAATGATACACACCTGGGTGATAGTCAGGAGTCTATGTCATGTAGACACATATTCAGAGACTCACTGAATAATGTGGTGTAGTCAGGAGTCTATGTCATGTAGACACATATTCAGAGACTCACTGAATAATGTGGTGTAGTCAGGAGTCTATGTCATGTAGACACATATTCAGAGACTCACTGAATAATGTGGTGTAGTCAGGAGTCTATGTCATGTAGACACATATTCAGAGACTCACTGAATAATGTGGTGTAGTCAGGAGTCTATGTCATGTAGACACATATTCAGAGACTCACTGAATAATGTGGTGTAGTCAGGAGTCTATGTCATGTAGACACATATTCAGAGACTCACTGAATAATGTGGTGTAGTCAGGAGTCTATGTCATGTAGACACATATTCAGAGACTCACTGAATAATGTGGTGTAGTCAGGAGTCTATGTCATGTAGACACATATTCAGAGACTCACTGAATAATGTGGTGTAGTCAGGAGTCTATGTCATGTAGACACATATTCAGAGACTCACTGAATAATGTGGTGTAGTCAGGAGTCTATGTCATGTAGACACATATTCAGAGACTCACTGAATAATGTGGTGTAGTCAGGAGTCTATGTCATGTAGACACATATTCAGAGACTCACTGAATAATGTGGTGTAGTCAGGAGTCTATGTCATGTAGACACATATTCAGAGACTCACTGAATAATGTGGTGTAGTCAGGAGTCTATGTCATGTAGACACATATTCAGAGACTCACTGAATAATGTGGTGTAGTCAGGAGTCTATGTCATGTAGACACATATTCAGAGACTCACTGAATAATGTGGTGTAGTCAGGAGTCTATGTCATGTAGACACATATTCAGAGACTCACTGAATAATGCACACCTGTGGAATAATCACTAGTCTATTTTATATGGCCTCTCATTCAGAGACTCACTGAATAATGTGGTGTAGTCAGGAGTCTATTTCATATAGCCACATATTCAGAGACTCACTGAATAATGTGGTGTAGTCAGGAGTCTATTTCATATAGCCACATATTCAGAGACTCACTGAATAATGTGGTGTAGTCAGGAGTCTATTTCATATAGCCACATATTCAGAGACTCACTGAATAATGTGGTGTAGTCAGGAGTCTATTTCATATAGCCACATACTCAGAGCCTAACAGAATAACATACACCTTGGGAAAGTCAGGATTCTATTATATATAGCCACATATTCAGAGACTCACTGAATAATGTGGTGTAGTCAGGAGTCTATGTCATGTAGACACATATTCAGAGACTCACTGAATAATGTGGTGTAGTCAGGAGTCTATGTCATGTAGACACATATTCAGAGACTCACTGAATAATGTGGTGTAGTCAGGAGTCTATTTCATATAGCCACATATTCAGAGACTCACTGAATAATGTGGTGTAGTCAGGAGTCTATTTCATATAGCCACTCATTCAGAGCCTCAGTGAATAATGCACAAATGTGAAGTACTCAGCAGTCTATTTCATATAGCCACATACTCAGAGCCTAACAGAATAACATACACCTTGGGAAAGTCAGGATTCTATTATATATAGCCACATACTCAGAGCCTAACAGAATAACATACACCTTGGGAAAGTCAGGATTCTATTATATATAGCCACATATTCAGAGACTCACTGAATAATGCACACGTGTGGAATAGACACTAGTCTATTTTATATGGCCACAAAATCAAAGCCTGAGTGAGTAATACACAACTTCAGAATAGTGACTAGTTTATTCCATATGAACAAATATTTAGAGTCAGAGTCAATGTCATGTAGACACATATTCAGAGACTCACTGAATAATGTGGTGTAGTCAGGAGTCTATTTCATATAGCCACATATTCAGAGACTCACTGAATAATGTGGTGTAGTCAGGAGTCTATTTCATATAGCCACATATTCAGAGACTCACTGAATAATGTGGTGTAGTCAGGAGTCTATTTCATATAGCCACATATTCAGAGACTCACTGAATAATGTGGTGTAGTCAGGAGTCTATTTCATATAGCCACATATTCAGAGACTCACTGAATAATGTGGTGTAGTCAGGAGTCTATTTCATATAGCCACATATTCAGAGACTCACTGAATAATGTGGTGTAGTCAGGAGTCTATTTCATATAGCCACATACTCAGAGCCTAACAGAATAACATACACCTTGGGAAAGTCAGGATTCTATTATATATAGCCACATACTCAGAGCCTAACAGAATAACATACACCTTGGGAAAGTCAGGATTCTATTATATATAGCCACATATTCAGAGACTCACTGAATAATGTACACCTTGGGAAAGTCAGGATTCTATTATATATAGCCACATATTCAGAGACTCACTGAATAATGTGGTGTAGTCAGGAGTCTATTTCATATAGCCACATATTCAGAGACTCACTGAATAATGTGGTGTAGTCAGGAGTCTATTTCATATAGCCACATATTCAGAGACTCACTGAATAATGTGGTGTAGTCAGGAGTCTATGTCATGTAGACACATATTCAGAGACTCACTGAATAATGTGGTGTAGTCAGGAGTCTATTTCATATAGCCACATATTCAGAGACTCACTGAATAATGTGGTGTAGTCAGGAGTCTATTTCATATAGCCACATATTCAGAGACTCACTGAATAATGTGGTGTAGTCAGGAGTCTATGTCATGTAGACACATATTCAGAGACTCACTGAATAATGTGGTGTAGTCAGGAGTCTATTTCATATAGCCACATACTCAGAGCCTAACAGAATAACATACACCTTGGGAAAGTCAGGATTCTATTTCATACTACCACTCATTTGGAACTTTATTGAGTAATTCACAATGGAGCAATAGTCAGGTGTCTATTTTATATGGCCTCTCATTCAAAATTTCAGTGAATAATGCACACGTGTGGAATAGACACTAGTCTATTTTATATGGCCTCTCATTCAAAATTTCAGTGAATAATGCACACGTGTGGAATAGACACTAGTCTATTTTATATGGCCTCTCATTCAAAATTTCAGTGAATAATGCACACGTGTGGAATAGACACTAGTCTATTTTATATGGCCTCTCATTCAAAATTTCAGTGAATAATGCACGTGTGGAATAGACACTAGTCTATTTTATATGGCCTCTCATTCAAAATTTCAGTGAATAATGCACACGTGTGGAATAGACACTAGTCTATTTTATATGGCCTCTCATTCAAAATTTCAGTGAATAATGCACACGTGTGGAATAGACACTAGTCTATTTTATATGGCCTCTCATTCAAAATTTCAGTGAATAATACATACCTGAGGAATACTCAGGACGCTATTACATGTGGCATCTATTTCAGAGCTTCATTGAATAAGGAACACCTGTATTGTAGTCAGAATGCTATTTCATATAGCCACATACTCAGAGCCTAACAGAATAACATACACCTTGGGAAAGTCAGGATTCTATTTGTACTATCACTCATTTGGAACTTTATTGAATAATTCACAATGGAGCAATAGTCAGGTGTCTATTTTATATGGCCTGTCATTCAAAATTTCAGTGAATAATGAACTTCTATGTAGTTATCAGGAACTTAATTTGTGGCTATTATAACATCGCCCTGATAACTCCATAGAAGTTCATTATTCACTGAAACTTTGAATGAGAGGCCATATAAAATAGACACCTGACTATTGCTCCATTGTGAATTATTCAATAAGGTTCTAAATGAGTGGTAGTATGAAATAGAATCCTGAGGATTCCCCAGGTGTGTATCATTCAGGGAGGCACAGAATGAGTGGCCATAGAAAAATTCTCCACTATTATTCTGGTGTGGATTATTCACTGAGGCTCTATATGAGTGGCTACATGAAGCAGACTCTTAACTCTTCCCAGGTGTGTATTATTGAATGAGACTCTGACTAAATGGGCATATAAAAGAGACTCAGGTGTATTGCCCAGGTGTTCATTACTTACAGAGACTCTGAAGTTGTAGCCACTGGAAGTAGACCCTTGACTCTTTCTGAGGGGAGTATTATTCACAGAGGCCCTGAAAGAGTGGCCATGTGAAAGAGATTCCTGACTTATCAGATATACATAGTATTCACTAAAACACTGAAAGAGTGGCCTTATGAAATAGACCCCATTTTACTCCACAGGTGTGCGTTATTTTTGACTCTCCAAACGAATCACCATATAAAATAGACTAGTGATTATTCCCCACAAGGGCAGTATTCGAAGAGGTTCTGTATGAGTGTCCATATCAAATAGTCTCCTGACTCTCACACATGTGTGTATCATTCACGGAGCTGCTTCATTTGGGGCTACCTTAAATAGGGTCCTACTACTTTACAGCTGTTTATTACACACTGAAGCTCTGAATGAGAGGCCATATGATATAGACTCCTTACTATTGCCCCATTGTGCATTATTCTGTAATGCTGTGATTGAGTGGCCATATGACCTGGACTCTGACTATTCCCAAGGTGTGTATTCTTCAGTGAGTTTCTGAACGAGTGACCACATAAAATAGACTCCTGACTCTATCCTCTTGACTATTTCTCAGCTCTGCATTTTCCACTGAGTCGCTGGGTGAACGGTCCTATCAAATAGTCTCCAGACTATTCCCCAGGTGTGCATTATTCAGTGAGTCTCTGAATATGTGGCTATATATAATAGAATCCTGAGTATTTTCCAGATATATATGATTCTTCACTGAGGTTCTGAATAAGTGACCATGTGAAGTACACTCCTGACGTTTCCATATGTCTGTATTATTCTGTGAGGCTCTGAATGAGTGGCCATAAAAATAGACTCCTGACTATCACCCAGGTGTGTATTACTCAGCGTTACACAGTATTAGAGTTCATATGAAATAGACTGCTGAGTACTTCACATTTGTGCATTATTCACTGAGGCTCTGAATGAGTGGCTATACGAAATAGAATCCTGACTTTCCCAAGGTGTATGTTATTCTGTTAGGCTCTGAGTATGTGGCTATATGAAATAGCATTCTGACTACAATACAGGTGTTCCTTATTCAATGAAGCTCTGAAATAGATGCCACATGTAATAGCGTCCTGAGTATTCCTCAGGTATGTATTATTCACCGAGGCTCTGAAACTTTTGCCATATGAAATTGTTTCCTGACTAGTACACAGGTGTGTATTATTGACTCTGACTCTAAATATTTGTTCATATGGAATAAACTAGTCACTATTCCAAAGTTGTGTATTACTCACTCAGGCTTTGATTTTGTGGCCATATAAAATAGACTAGTGTCTATTCCACACGTGTGCATTATTCCTGAGGCTGTAAATGAGAGGCTATATACAGTAGACCCTAACACTTCCCCAGGTGTGTGTTACTCAGTGAGGCTCTTCTTGTGTGACCATATGAAACAGGATGCTGTCTATCTTAAATATTTGTATTATTCAGTGAATCTCTGAATGAGTGGCTATATGAAATAGACTGCTGAGTACTTCACATTTGTGCATTATTCACTGAGGTTACGAGTCAGTGGCCATATGAAATGGAATCCTGACTAATCCAAACGTGCATATTATCCACTGAGGCTATGAATGAGTGTCCAAATGAAATAGACTCCTGGCTACTCAACAGGTGTGCATTATTTACCGAGGCTCTGAATGAATGTCCATCGAAAACAGACTCCAAATTATTCTCCAGGTGTGTATTATTCAGAGAGGCTCAAAAGATGTGGCCATATTAATTAGATTCCTTGCTATATCAAGGGTCTCTCTTATTCACTGAGGCTCTGAATATGTGTCTACATGACATAGACTCCTGACTACACCACATTATTCAGTGACACTCCGAATGAGAGGCCACATGAAGAAGTCTCCTGACTATTCCACAGGTGTGCATTACTTAGTGAGACTCTGAATGAGGGGATAAAAGAAAATCCTGACTATTTCCCAGGTGTGTACATTTAGTGAGGCTCTCAACGAGTGGCCATAGAAAAAGACTTCTGACTATTCCGCAGGTGTGCATTATTCAGTGATTCTCTGAATGAGTGGCCATAAAAATAGACTCCAGACTATATCACAAGTATGTAATATTCAGTGAGGCTGTGAAAGAGGGGCCATATGAAACAGACTTCTAATTACTCCACATGTGCCTTATTCACTGTTTGTCTGAATGAGTAGATGTATGACATAGACTCCTCATTATTCTCCATGTATCCATTATTCAAACAGGTTCTGTATGAGTGTCCATATCAAATAGTCTCCAGACTATTCCCCAGGTGTGTATTACTCAGCGTTACACAGTATTAGAGTTCATATGAAATAGACTCCTGGCTACTCAACAGGTGTGCATTATTCACTGAGGCTCTGAATGAATGTCCATCGAAAACAGACTCCAAATTATTCTCCAGGTGTGTATTATTCAGAGAGGCTCAAAAGATGTGGCCATATTAATTAGATTCCTTGCTATATCAAGGGTCTCTCTTATTCACTGAGGCTCTGAATATGTGTCTACATGACATAGACTCCTGACTACACCACATTATTCAGTGACACTCCGAATGAGAGGCCACATGAAGAAGTCTCCTGACTATTCCACAGGTGTGCATTACTTAGTGAGACTCTGAATGAGGGGATAAAAGAAAATCCTGACTATTTTCCCAGGTGTGTACATTTAGTGAGGCTCTCAATGAGTGGCCATAGAAAAAGACTTCTGACTATTCCGCAGGTGTGCATTATTCAGTGATTCTCTGAATGAGTGGCCATAGAAAAAGACTTCTGACTATTCCACAGGTGTGCATTATTCACTGAGGCTCTGAATGAGTGGCTATATGAAATAGACTGCTGAGTACTTCACATTTGTGCATTATTCAGTGATTCTCTGAATGAGTGGCCATATGACCTGGACTCTGACTATTCCACAGGTGTGCATTATTCACTGAGGCTCTGAATGAGTGGCTATATGAAATAGACTCCTGACTATCACCCAGGTGTGTATTACTCAGCGTTACACAGTATTAGAGTTCATATGAAATAGACTCCTGACTATCACCCAGGTGTGGTATCATTCAGGAAGGAACTTAATTTGTGGCTATCATAACAGCGTCCTGATAACTCCATAGAAGTTCATTATTCACTGAAACTTTGAATGAGAGGCCATATAAAATAGACACCTGACTATTGCTCCATTGTGAATTATTCAATAAGGTTCTAAATGAGTGGTAGTATGAAATAGAATCCTGAGGATTCCCCAGGTGTGTATCATTCAGGTAGGCATAGAATGAGTGGCCATAGAAAAATTCTCCACTATTATTCTGGTGTGGATTATTCACTGAGGCTCTATATGAGTGGCTACATGAAGCAGACTCTTAACTCTTCCCAGGTGTGTATTATTGAATGAGACTCTGACTAAATGGGCATATAAAAGAGACTCAGGTGTATTGCCCAGGTGTTCATTACTTACAGAGACTCTGAAGTTGTAGCCACTGGAAGTAGACCCTTGACTCTTTCTGAGGGGAGTATTATTCACAGAGGCCCTGAAAGAGTGGCCATGTGAAAGAGATTCCTGACTTATCAGATATACATAGTATTCACTAAAACACTGAAAGAGTGGCCTTATGAAATAGACCCAATTTTACTCCACAGGTGTGCGTTATTTTTTGACTCTCCAAACGAATCACCATATAAAATAGACTAGTGATTATTCCCACAAGGGCAGTATTCGAAGAGGTTCTGTATGAGTGTCCATATCAAATAGTCTCCTGACTCTCACACATGTGTGTATCATTCACGGAGCTGCTTCATTTGGGGCTACCTTAAATAGGGTCCTACTACTTTACAGCTGTTTATTACACACTGAAGCTCTGAATGAGAGGCCATATGATATAGACTCCTTACTATTGCCCCATTGTGCATTATTCTGTAATGCTGTGATTGAGTGGCCATATGACCTGGACTCTGACTATTCCCAAGGTGTGTATTCTTCAGTGAGTTTCTGAAAGAGTGACCACATAAAATAGACTCCTGACTCTATCCTCTTGACTATTTCTCAGCTCTGCATTTTCCACTGAGTCGCTGGGTGAACGGTCCTATCAAATAGTCTCCAGACTATTCCCCAGGTGTGCATTATTCAGTGAGTCTCTGAATATGTGGCTATATATAATAGAATCCTGAGGATTCCCCAGGTGTGTATTACTCACTCAGGCTTTGATTTTGTGGCCATATAAAATAGTCTCCTGACTATTCCACAGGTGTGCATTATTCACTGAGGTTATGAGTCAGTGGCCATATGACCTGGACTCTGACTATTCCCAAGGTGTGTATTCTTCAGTGAGTTTCTGAATGAGTGACCACATAAAATAGACTCCTGGCTACTCAACAGGTGTGCATTATTCAGTGATTCTCTGAATGAGTGGCTATACGAAATAGAATCCTGACTTTCCCAAGGTGTATGTTATTCTGTTAGGCTCTGAGTATGTGGCTATATGAAATAGCATTCTGACTACAATACAGGTGTTCCTTATTCAATGAAGCTCTGAAATAGATGCCACATGTAATAGCGTCCTGAGTATTCCTCAGGTATGTATTATTCACCGAGGCTCTGAAACTTTCACCATATGAAATTGTTTCCTGACTAGTACACAGGTGTGTATTATTGACTCTGACTCTAAATATTTGTTCATATGGAATAAACTAGTCACTATTCCAAAGTTGTGTATTACTCACTCAGGCTTTGATTTTGTGGCCATATAAAATAGACTAGTGTCTATTCCACACGTGTGCATTATTCCCTGAGGCTGTAAATGAGAGGCTATATACAGTAGACCCTAACACTTCCCCAGGTGTGTGTTACTCAGTGAGGCTCTTCTTGTGTGACCATATGAAACAGGATGCTGTCTATCTTAAATATTTGTATTATTCAGTGAATCTCTGAATGAGTGGCTATATGAAATAGACTGCTGAGTACTTCACATTTGTGCATTATTCACTGAGGTTATGAGTCAGTGGCCATATGAAATGGAATCCTGACTAATCCAAACGTGCATATTATCCACTGAGGCTATGAATGAGTGTCCAAATGAAATAGACTCCTGGCTACTCAACAGGTGTGCATTATTTACCGAGGCTCTGAATGAATGTCCATCGAAAACACACTCCAAATTATTCTCCAGGTGTGTATTATTCAGAGGCTCAAAAGATGTGGCCATATTAATTAGATTCCTTGCTATATCAAGTGTCTCTCTTATTCACTGAGGCTCTGAATATGTGGCTATATGAAATAGACTCCTGGCTACTCAACAGGTGTGCATTATTCACTGAAACTTTGAATGAGAGGCCACATGAAGAAGTCTCCTGACTATTCCACAGGTGTGCATTACTTAGTGAGACTCTGAATGAGGGATAAAAGAAAATCCTGACTATTTCCCCAGGTGTGCATTATTCACTGAGGCTCTGAATGAGTGGCTATATGAAATAGCATTCTGACTACAATACAGGTGTTCCTTATTCAATGAAGCTCTGAATGAGAGGCCATATAAAATAGACTAGTGTCTATTCCACACGTGTGCATTATTCACTGAGGCTCTGAATGAGTGGCTATATGAAATAGACTGCTGAGTACTTCACATTTGTGCATTATTCAGTGATTCTCTGAATGAGTGGCTATATGAAATAGACTCCTGGCTACTCAACAGGTGTGCATTATTCACTGAGGCTCTGAATGAGTGGCCATATGAAATAGACTCCTGACTATCACCCAGGTGTGTATTACTCAGCGTTACACAGTATTAGAGTTCATATGAAATAGACTCCTGACTATCACCCAGGTGTGTATCATTCAGGAAGGAACTTAATTTGTGGCTATCATGACAGCGTCCTGATAACTCCATAGAAGTTCATTATTCACTGAAACTTTGAATGAGAGGCCATATAAAATAGACACCTGACTATTGCTCCATTGTGAATTATTCAATAAGGTTCTAAATGAGTGGCTATATGAAATAGACTCCTGACTATCACCCAGGTGTGTATCATTCAGGAGGCACAGAATGAGTGGCCATAGAAAAATTCTCCACTATTATTCTGGTGTGGATTATTCACTGAGGCTCTGAATGAGTGGCTATATGAAATAGACTCCTGGCTACTCAACAGGTGTGCATTATTCAGTGATTCTCTGAATGAGTGGCTATATGAAATAGACTCCTGGCTACTCAACAGGTGTGCATTATTCACTGAAACTTTGAATGAGAGGCCACATGAAGAAGTCTCCTGACTATTCCACAGGTGTGCATTACTTAGTGAGACTCTGAATGAGAGGCCACATGAAGAAGTCTCCTGACTATTCCACAGGTGTGCATTATTCACTGAGGCTCTGAATGAGTGGCCATAGAAAAAGACTTCTGACTATTCCGCAGGTGTGCATTATTCAGTGATTCTCTGAATGAGTGGCTATATGAAATAGACTGCTGAGTACTTCACATTTGTGCATTATTCACTGAGGCTCTGAATGAGTGGCTATATGAAATAGACTGCTGAGTACTTCACATTTGTGCATTATTCAGTGATTCTCTGAATGAGTGGCTATATGAAATAGACTGCTGAGTACTTCACATTTGTGCATTATTCACTGAGGCTCTGAATGAGTGGCTATATGAAATAGACTCCTGACTATCACCCAGGTGTGTATTACTCAGCGTTACACAGTATTAGAGTTCATATGAAATAGACTCCTGACTATCACCCAGGTGTGTATCATTCAGGAAGAACTTAATTTGTGGCTATCATGACAGCGTCCTGATAACTCCATAGAAGTTCATTATTCACTGAAACTTTGAATGAGAGGCCATATAAAATAGACACCTGACTATTGCTCCATTGTGAATTATTCAATAAGGTTCTAAATGAGTGGCTATATGAAATAGACTCCTGACTATCACCCAGGTGTGTATCATTCAGGAGGCACAGAATGAGTGGCCATAGAAAAATTCTCCACTATTATTCTGGTGTGGATTATTCACTGAGGCTCTGAATGAGTGGCCATAGAAAAATTCTCCACTATTATTCTGGTGTGGATTATTCACTGAGGCTCTGAATGAGTGGCTATATGAAATAGACTCCTGGCTACTCAACAGGTGTGCATTATTCAGTGATTCTCTGAATGAGTGGCTATATGAAATAGACTCCTGGCTACTCAACAGGTGTGCATTATTCACTGAGGTTATGAGTCAGTGGCCATATGAAATGGAATCCTGACTAATCCAAACGTGCATATTATCCACTGAGGCTATGAATGAGTGTCCAAATGAAATAGACTCCTGACTACACCACATTATTCAGTGATTCTCTGAATGAGTGGCTATATGAAATAGACTCCTGGCTACTCAACAGGTGTGCATTATTCACTGAAACTTTGAATGAGAGGCCATATGAAACAGGATGCTGTCTATCTTAAATATTTGTATTATTCAGTGAATCTCTGAATGAGTGGCTATATGAAATAGACTCCTGACTACACCACATTATTCAGTGATTCTCTGAATGAGTGGCTATATGAAATAGACTGCTGAGTACTTCACATTTGTGCATTATTCACTGAGGCTCTGAATGAGTGGCTATATGAAATAGACTCCTGGCTACTCAACAGGTGTGCATTACTTAGTGAGACTCTGAATGAGGGATAAAAGAAAATCCTGACTATTTCCCCAGGTGTGTATTATTCAGAGAGGCTCAAAAGATGTGGCCATATTAATTAGATTCCTTGCTATATCAAGGGTCTCTCTTATTCACTGAGGCTCTGAATGAGTGGCTATATGAAATAGACTGCTGAGTACTTCACATTTGTGCATTATTCACTGAGGCTCTGAATGAGTGGCTATATGAAATAGACTGCTGAGTACTTCACATTTGTGCATTATTCACTGAAACTTTGAATGAGAGGCCACATGAAGAAGTCTCCTGACTATTCCACAGGTGTGCATTATTCACTGAAACTTTGAATGAGAGGCCACATGAAGAAGTCTCCTGACTATTCCACAGGTGTGCATTATTCACTGAAACTTTGAATGAGAGGCCATATGAAATGGAATCCTGACTAATCCAAACGTGCATATTATCCACTGAGGCTATGAATGAGTGTCCAAATGAAATAGACTCCTGGCTACTCAACAGGTGTGCATTATTCACTGAAACTTTGAATGAGAGGCCATATGAAACAGGATGCTGTCTATCTTAAATATTTGTATTATTCAGTGAATCTCTGAATGAGTGGCTATATGAAATAGACTCCTGACTACACCACATTATTCAGTGAGTCTCTGAATATGTGTCTACATGACATAGACTCCTGACTACACCACATTATTCAGTGATTCTCTGAATGAGTGGCTATATGAAATAGACTCCTGGCTACTCAACAGGTGTGCATTATTCACTGAAACTTTGAATGAGAGGCCATATAAAATAGACTCCTGGCTACTCAACAGGTGTGCATTATTTACCGAGGCTCTGAATGAGTGGCTATATGAAATAGACTGCTGAGTACTTCACATGGTCACTTATTCAGAACCTCAGTGAAGAATCATATATATCTGGAAAATACTCCTCAGGATATTATCCAGGAGAATTTTATCTAGCAAAGCAGGACACTATTCAACCTCAGGTAATACAGAGAAGACCCCAAAGATATTCCTTAAGAAGAGCAACCCAAGACACATAATTGTTAGATTCACCAGGGTTGAAATGAAGGAGAAAATGCTATAACTGCCAGAGAAAAGGTCAGGTTACCCACAAAGGGAAGCCTATCAGACTTACAGCAGATCTCTCAGAAATTCTACAAGCCAGAATAGAGTGGGGACCGATATTTAACATCTTAAAGAACAGAACCTTCAGCCGAATTTCATATCCTGCCAAATTAAGCTTCACAATTGAAGAAAAATAAAATATTTTATGAACAAGCAAGTACACAGAGATATTATTACCACCAGGCCTGCTTTACAAAAAACTTTGAAAGAACCATTACACACAGAAATGAACAACCTGCCTTTCTAAAAATATACCAATAAGTAAAGAGCATCAACATAAAGAAGAATTTACATCAACGAATGGATAAAATAGCCAGTTATCATCAAATGGCAGTAATCATAAATTAAAATCGACTAAATTCCCCAATCAAAAGATACAGCCAAAACCTAACGGTATCTACATCGAGACACATTTATATCTAAAGATACACAAAGACTAAAAACAAAGGATTGGAGAAAGATTTACCAACTAAATGGAGAACAAAAACAAATAAATAAACAAAAAGAAGTTGCAATTCATGCATTTGATAAAAGAGATTTCAAAGCAACAAAGATACAGTGCTATAAGGATCAATGCAACTTAACACCAAAATACATAAGACCCATAAAGAGATTTAGACTCAACGAGACAGAAAATTAATAAGGATATTCAGAATCTGAACTCAGGTATGGAATAAGTAAACTTAATAAGCACTTGTAGAGCTCTCCAAGTTAGACACATAAAATATACATTCTACGCATTAAATACACAAAATAATGATCTCCCACTATTAATACCAATTCATAGAATAAAGCAATATTCCTATTCTCTCTCCGTCTTTTTCTTCCTCTCATTTCCTTAAAAAAAAGATAAAGAAATATAAGTAGAAATGAATGAAGAGGAAGTTATAATTATAAAAAAAAGAAAAAATTCTCCACTATTATTCTGGTGTGGATTATTCACTGAGGCTCCATATTAGTGGCTACATAAAGCAGACTCTTAACTCTTCCCGAGGTGTTTATTATTGAATGAGACTCTGACTAAATGGACATAGAAAAGAGACTCAGGTGTATTGACCAGGTGTTCATTACTTACAGAGACTCTGAAGATGTAGCCACTGGAAGTAGTCCCTTGACTCTTTCTGAAGGGAGTATTATTCACAGAGGAACAAGCCCATGGAAGAGACTGTGCCATTATCTGAAAGATTCAAATAATGGATATAAAAATTTAAAAACAACTGAAAGAATATGAAATAGAACTTTTTACAGGTTTGCATGTTGAAAAGAATGGACAATATAGAGAGGAATATAAATGAACTAATGGAGTTGAAAAATACAACACGAGAACTTAGTGAAATATGCACAAGTTTGAGTAGACGAATTGATCAAGCAGAAGGAAGGATATCTGAGGTCGAAGGCCAATTTAATGAAATGGAATGAGAAGACAAGAATAGAGAAAAAAGGACAAAAAGGAATGAGCAAAGTCTCCAAGAATAATGGGACTATGTGAAAAGACCTAATCTACGTTTGATAGGTGTACCTGAATGTGATGGAGAGAATGAATTTCAGCTGGAAAATACTCCTCAGGATATTATCCAGGAGAATTTTCCCAATCTAGCAAAGCAGGACACTATTCAACCTCAGGTAATACAGAGAAGACCCCAAAGATATTCCTTAAGAAGAGCAACCCAAGACACATAATTGTTAGATTCACCAGGGTTGAAATGAAGGAGAAAATGCTAAGGGCTGCCAGAGAAAAAGGTCAGGTTACCCACAAAGGGAAGCCTATCAGACTTACAGCAGATCTCTCAGCAGAAATTCTACAAGCCAGAATAGAGTGGGGACCGATATTTAACATCTTAAAGAACAGAACCTTCAGCCCGGAATTTCATATCCTGCCAAATTAAGCTTCACAATTGAAGAAAAAATAAAATATTTTATGAACAAGCAAGTACACAGAGATATTATTACCACCAGGCCTGCTTTACAAAAACTTTGAAAGAACCATTACACACAGAAATGAACAACCTGCCTTTCTAAAAATATACCAATAAGTAAAGAGCATCAACATAAAGAAGAATTTACATCAACGAATGGATAAAATAGCCAGTTATCATCAAATGGCAGTAATCATAAATTAAAATCGACTAAATTCCCCAATCAAAAGATACAGCCAAAACCTAACGGTATCTACATCGAGACACATTTTATATCTAAAGATACACAAAGACTAAAAACAAAGGATTGGAGAAAGATTTACCAACTAAATGGAGAACAAAAACAAATAAATAAACAAAAAGAAGTTGCAATTCATGCATTTGATAAAAGAGATTTCAAAGCAACAAAGATACAGTGCTATAAGGATCAATGCAACTTAACACCAAAATACATAAGACCCATAAAGAGATTTAGACTCAACGAGACAGAAAATTAATAAGGATATTCAGAATCTGAACTCAGGTATGGAATAAGTAAACTTAATAAGCACTTGTAGAGCTCTCCAAGTTAGACACATAAAATATACATTCTACGCATTAAATACACAAAATAATGATCTCCCACTATTAATACCAATTCATAGAATAAAGCAATATTCCTATTCTCTCTCCGTCTTTTTCTTCCTCTCATTTCCTTAAAAAAAAGATAAAGAAATATAAGTAGAAATGAATGAAGAGGAAGTTATAATTATAAAAAAAAGAAAAAATTCTCCACTATTATTCTGGTGTGGATTATTCACTGAGGCTCCATATTAGTGGCTACATAAAGCAGACTCTTAACTCTTCCCGAGGTGTTTATTATTCACTGAAACTTTGAATGAGAGGCCATATAAAATAGACTAGTGTCTATTCCACACGTGTGCATTATTCAGTGATTCTCTGAATGAGTGGCTATATGAAATAGACTGCTGAGTACTTCACATTTGTGCATTATTCACTGAAACTTTGAATGAGAGGCCATATAAAATAGACTAGTGTCTATTCCACACGTGTGCATTATTCACTGAAACTTTGAATGAGAGGCCATATAAAATAGACTAGTGTCTATTCCACACGTGTGCATTATTCAGTGATTCTCTGAATGAGTGGCCATAAAATAGACTAGTGTCTATTCCACACGTGTGCATTATTCACTGAAACTTTGAATGAGAGGCCATATAAAATAGACTAGTGTCTATTCCACACGTGTGCATTATTCAGTGATTCTCTGAATGAGTGGCTATATGAAATAGACTGCTGAGTACTTCACATTTGTGCATTATTCACTGAAACTTTGAATGAGAGGCCATATAAAATAGACTCCTGGCTACTCAACAGGTGTGCATTATTCACTGAAACTTTGAATGAGAGGCCATATAAAATAGACTAGTGTCTATTCCACACGTGTGCATTATTCACTGAGGCTCTGAAACTTTCACCATATAAAATAGACTAGTGTCTATTCCACACGTGTGCATTATTCACTGAAACTTTGAATGAGAGGCCATATAAAATAGACTCCTGGCTACTCAACAGGTGTGCATTATTCACTGAAACTTTGAATGAGAGGCCATATAAAATAGACTAGTGTCTATTCCACACGTGTGCATTATTCAGTGATTCTCTGAATGAGTGGCCATAAAATAGACTAGTGTCTATTCCACACGTGTGCATTATTCACTGAAACTTTGAATGAGAGGCCATATAAAATAGACTAGTGTCTATTCCACACGTGTGCATTATTCACTGAAACTTTGAATGAGAGGCCATATAAAATAGACTAGTGTCTATTCCACACGTGTGCATTATTCAGTGATTCTCTGAATGAGTGGCCATAGAAAAATTCTCCACTATTATTCTGGTGTGGATTATTCACTGAGGCTCCATATTAGTGGCTACATAAAGCAGACTCTTAACTCTTCCCAGGTGTGTATTATTGAATGAGACTCTGACTAAATGGACATAGAAAAGAGACTCAGGTGTATTGCCCAGGTGTTCATTACTTACAGAGACTCTGAAGATGTAGCCACTGGAAGTAGACCCTTGACTCTTTCTGAGGGAGTATTATTCACAGAGGCCCTGAAAGAGTGGCCATGTGAAAGAGATTCCTGACTTATCAGATATACATAGTATTCACTAAAACACTGAAAGAGTGGCCTTATGAAATAGACCCCATTTTACTCCACAGGTGTGCGTTATTTTTGACTCTCCAAACGAATCACCATATAAAATAGACTAGTGTCTATTCCACACGTGTGCATTATTCACTGAGGTTCTGTATGAGTGTCCATATCAAATAGTCTCCTGACTATTCCACAGGTGTGCATTATTCACTGAAACTTTGAATGAGAGGCCACATGAAGAAGTCTCCTGACTATTCCACAGGTGTGCATTATTCACTGAGGCTCTGAATGAGTGGCCATAAAATAGACTCCTGACTATCACCCAGGTGTGTATTATTCAGAGGCCCTGAAAGAGTGGCCATGTGAAAGAGATTCCTGACTTATCAGATATACATAGTATTCACTAAAACACTGAAAGAGTGGCCATGTGAAAGAGATTCCTGACTTATCAGATATACATAGTATTCACTAAAACACTGAAAGAGTGGCCATGTGAAAGAGATTCCTGACTTATCAGATATACATAGTATTCACTAAAACACTGAAAGAGTGGCCATGTGAAAGAGATTCCTGACTTATCAGATATACATAGTATTCACTAAAACACTGAAAGAGTGGCCATGTGAAAGAGATTCCTGACTTATCAGATATACATAGTATTCACTAAAACACTGAAAGAGTGGCCATGTGAAAGAGATTCCTGACTTATCAGATATACATAGTATTCACTAAAACACTGAAAGAGTGGCCATGTGAAAGAGATTCCTGACTTATCAGATATACATAGTATTCACTAAAACACTGAAAGAGTGGCCATGTGAAAGAGATTCCTGACTTATCAGATATACATAGTATTCACTAAAACACTGAAAGAGTGGCCATGTGAAAGAGATTCCTGACTTATCAGATATACATAGTATTCACTAAAACACTGAAAGAGTGGCCATGTGAAAGAGATTCCTGACTTATCAGATATACATAGTATTCACTAAAACACTGAAAGAGTGGCCATGTGAAAGAGATTCCTGACTTATCAGATATACATAGTATTCACTAAAACACTGAAAGAGTGGCCATGTGAAAGAGATTCCTGACTTATCAGATATACATAGTATTCACTAAAACACTGAAAGAGTGGCCATGTGAAAGAGATTCCTGACTTATCAGATATACATAGTATTCACTAAAACACTGAAAGAGTGGCCATGTGAAAGAGATTCCTGACTTATCAGATATACATAGTATTCACTAAAACACTGAAAGAGTGGCCATGTGAAAGAGATTCCTGACTTATCAGATATACATAGTATTCACTAAAACACTGAAAGAGTGGCCTTATGAAATAGACTCCTGGCTACTCAACAGGTGTGCATTATTCACTGAAACTTTGAATGAGAGGCCATATAAAATAGACTCCTGGCTACTCAACAGGTGTGCATTATTCACTGAAACTTTGAATGAGAGGCCACATGAAGAAGTCTCCTGACTATTCCACAGGTGTGCATTATTCACTGAGGCTCTGAATGAGTGGCTATATGAAATAGACTCCTGGCTACTCAACAGGTGTGCATTATTTACCGAGGCTCTGAATGAGTGGCCATAAAATAGACTCCTGACTATCACCCAGGTGTGTATTATTCAGTGAATCTCTGAATGAGTGGCTATATGAAATAGACTCCTGGCTACTCAACAGGTGTGCATTATTCACTGAAACTTTGAATGAGAGGCCATATAAAATAGACACCTGACTATTGCTCCATTGTGAATTATTCAATAAGGTTCTAAATGAGTGGCTATATGAAATAGACTCCTGACTATCACCCAGGTGTGTATTATTCAGAGAGGCTCAAAAGATGTGGCCATATTAATTAGATTTTTGCTATATCAAGGGTCTCTCTTATTCACTGAGGCTCTGAATGAGTGGCCATAAAATAGACTCCTGGCTACTCAACAGGTGTGCATTATTCAGTGATTCTCTGAATGAGTGGCTATATGAAATAGACTCCTGGCTACTCAACAGGTGTGCATTATTCAGTGATTCTCTGAATGAGTGGCCATAGAAAAATTCTCCACTATTATTCTGGTGTGGATTATTCACTGAGGCTCTATGAGTGGCTACATGAAGCAGACTCTTAACTCTTCCCAGGTGTGTATTATTGAATGAGACTCTGACTAAATGGGCATATAAAAGAGACTCAGGTGTATTGCCCAGGTGTTCATTACTTACAGAGACTCTGAAGATGTAGCCACTGGAAGTAGACCCTTGACTCTTTCTGAGGGAGTATTATTCACAGAGGCCCTGAAAGAGTGGCCATGTGAAAGAGATTCCTGACTTATCAGATATACATAGTATTCACTAAAACACTGAAAGAGTGGCCTTATGAAATAGACCCATTTTACTCCACAGGTGTGCATTATTCACTGAAACTTTGAATGAGAGGCCATATAAAATAGACTAGTGTCTATTCCACACGTGTGCATTATTCAGTGATTCTCTGAATGAGTGGCTATATGAAATAGACTCCTGACTATCACCCAGGTGTGTATCATTCAACCTGCTTCATTTGGGCTACATTAAATAGGGTCCTACTACTTTACAGCTGTGTATTACACAATGAAGCTCTGAATGAGAGGCCATATGATATAAACTTCTTACTATTGCCCCATTGTGCATTATTCTGTACTGCTGTGATTGAGTGGCCATATGACCTGGACTCTGACTATTCCCAAGTTGTGTATTCTTCAGTGAGTTTCTGAATAAGTGACCACATAAAATAGACTCCTGACTCTATCCTCTTGACTATTTCTCAGCTCTGCATTTTCCACTGAGTCGCTGGGTGAACGGTCCTATCAAATAGTCTCCTGACTATTCCTTAGGTGTGCATCAATCAGTGAGTCTCTGAATATGTGGCTATATATAATAGAATCCTGAGTATTTTCCAGATATATATGATTCTTCACTGAGGTTCTGAATAAGTGACCATGTGAAGTACACTCCTGACGTTTCCATAGGTCTGTATTATTCTGTGAGGCTCTGAATGAGTGACCACATAAAATAGACTCCTGACTATCACCCAGGTGTGTATTATTCAGTGAATCTCTGAATGAGTGGCTATATGAAATAGAATCCTGACTTTCCCCAAGGTGTATATTATTCTGTTAGGCTCTGAGTATGTGGCTATATGAAATAGCATTCTGACTACAATACAGGTGTTCCTTATTCAATGAAGCTCTGAAATAGATGCCACATGTAATAGCGTCCTGAGTATTCCTCAGGTATGTATTATTCACGGAGGCTCTGAAACTTTTGCCATATGAAATTGTTTCCTGACTAGTACACAGGTGTGTATTATTGACTCTGACTCTAAATATTTGTTCATATGGAATAAACTAGTCACTATTCCGAAGTTGTGTATTACTCACTCAGGCTTTGATTTTGTGGCCATATAAAATAGACTAGTGTCTATTCCACACGTGTGCATTATTCACTGAGGCTCTGAATGAGAGGCCACATGAAGAAGTCTCCTGACTATTCCACAGGTGTGCATTATTCAGTGAGTCTCTGAATATGTGGCTATATGAAATAGACTGCTGAGTACTTCACAGGTGTGCATTATTCACTGAGGCTCTGAAACTTTCACCATATGAAATTGTTTCCTGACTAGTACAGAGGTGTGTATTATTGACTCTGACTCTAATTATTTGTTCATATGGAATATACTAGTCACTATTTCAAAGTAGTGTATTACTCACTCAGGCTTTGATTTTGTGGCCATATAAAATAGACTAGTGTCTATTCCACACGTGTGCATTATTCACTGAGGCTCTGAATGAGTGGCTATATGAAATAGAATCCTGAGGATTCCCCAGGTGTGTGTTACTCAGTGAGGCTCTTCTTTTTTTTAACTTTTATACTTTTTATTGCATTATAGCTTTTTGGGTACATGTGCAGAACGTGCAAGATAGTTGCATAGGAACACACATGGCAGTGTGTTTTGCTGCCTTCGTCCCCTTCACCCACACATGGCATTTATTCCCAGGCTATCCCTCCCCAGCTCCCCTGCTGTCTTTTCCCTATGCCCACCAATAGACCTTGTTGTGTAGTAGACCCCCTCCCTGTGTCCATGTGTTCTCATTTTTCTCACCTGCCTATGAGTGTGAATATGCAGTATTTTTTTTCTGTTCTTATGTCAGTTTGCTGAGAATGATGTTCTCCAGATTCATCAATGTCCTTACAAAGGACAGAAACTCATCATTTTTGATTGCTGCATAATATTCCATGGTGCATATGTGCCACATTTTCCCAGTCCAGTCTATCATCGATGGGCATTTGTGTTGGTTCCAGGTCTTTCCTATTGTAAACAGTGCTGCAATGAGTCTCTTCTTGTGTGACCATATGAAACAGGATGCTGTCTATCTTAAATATTTGTATTATTCAGTGAATCTCTGAATGAGTGGCTATATGAAATAGACTGCTGAGTACTTCACATTTGTGCATTATTCACTGAGGTTATGAGTCAGTGGCCATATGAAATGGAATCCTGACTAATCCAAACGTGCATATTATCCACTGAGGCTATGAATGAGTGTCCAAATGAAATAGACTCCTGGCTACTCAACAGGTGTGCATTATTTACCGAGGCTCTGAATGAATGTCCATCGAAAACAGACTCCAAATTATTCTCCAGGTGTGTATTATTCAGAGAGGCTCAAAAGATGTGGCCATATTAATTAGATTCCTTGCTATATCAAGGGTCTCTCTTATTCACTGAGGCTCTGAATATGTGTCTACATGACATAGACTCCTGACTACACCACATTATTCAGTGACACTCCGAATGAGAGGCCACATGAAGAAGTCTCCTGACTATTCCACAGGTGTGCATTACTTAGTGAGACTCTGAATGAGGGGATAAAAGAAAATCCTGACTATTTCCCCAGGTGTGCATTATTTACTGAGGCTCTGAATGAGTGGCCATAGAAAAAGACTTCTGACTATTCCACAGGTGTGCATTATTCAGTGATTCTCTGAATGAGTGGCCATAAAAATAGACTCCTGGCTACTCAACAGGTGTGCATTATTCACTGAGGCTCTGAATGAGTGGCTATATGAAATAGACTGCTGAGTACTTCACATTTGTGCATTATTCAGTGATTCTCTGAATGAGTGGCTATATGAAATAGACTGCTGAGTACTTCACATTTGTGCATTATTCACTGAGGCTCTGAATGAGTGGCTATATGAAATAGACTCCTGACTATCACCCAGGTGTGTATTACTCAGCGTTACACAGTATTAGAGTTCATATGAAATAGACTCCTGACTATCACCCAGGTGTGTATCATTCAGGAAGGAACTTAATTTGTGGCTATCATGACAGCGTCCTGATAACTCCATAGAAGTTCATTATTCAGTGAATCTCTGAATGAGTGGCTATATAAAATAGACACCTGACTATTGCTCCATTGTGAATTATTCAATAAGGTTCTAAATGAGTGGCTATATGAAATAGACTCCTGGCTACTCAACAGGTGTGCATTATTCAGTGATTCTCTGAATGAGTGGCCATAAAAATAGACTCCTGACTATCACCCAGGTGTGTATTATTCAGTGAATCTCTGAATGAGTGGCTATATGAAATAGACTCCTGACTATCACCCAGGTGTGTATTATTCAGTGAATCTCTGAATGAGTGGCTATATGAAATAGACTCCTGGCTACTCAACAGGTGTGCATTATTCAGTGAATCTCTGAATGAGTGGCTATATGAAATAGACTCCTGGCTACTCAACAGGTGTGCATTATTCACTGAGGCTCTGAATGAGTGGCTATATGAAATAGACTCCTGACTATCACCCAGGTGTGTATTACTCAGCGTTACACAGTATTAGAGTTCATATGAAATAGACTCCTGACTATCACCCAGGTGTGTATTACTCACTCAGGCTTTGATTTTGTGGCCATATAAAATAGACTAGTGTCTATTCCACACGTGTGCATTATTCACTGAGGCTCTAAATGAGTGGCTACATGAAGCAGACTCTTAACTCTTCCCAGGTGTGTGTTACTCAGTGAGGCTCTTCTTGTGTGACCATATGAAACAGGATGCTGTCTATCTTAAATATTTGTATTATTCAGTGAATCTCTGAATGAGTGGCTATATGAAATAGACTCCTGGCTACTCAACAGGTGTGCATTATTCAGTGATTCTCTGAATGAGTGGCTATATGAAATAGACTCCTGGCTACTCAACAGGTGTGCATTATTCAGTGATTCTCTGAATGAGTGGCTATATGAAATAGACTCCTGGCTACTCAACAGGTGTGCATTATTCACTGAAACTTTGAATGAGAGGCCATATAAAATAGACACCTGACTATTGCTCCATTGTGAATTATTCAATAAGGTTCTAAATGAGTGGCTATATGAAATAGACTCCTGGCTACTCAACAGGTGTGCATTATTCAGTGATTCTCTGAATGAGTGGCTATATGAAATAGACTCCTGGCTACTCAACAGGTGTGCATTATTCACTGAAACTTTGAATGAGAGGCCATATAAAATAGACACCTGACTATTGCTCCATTGTGAATTATTCAATAAGGTTCTAAATGAGTGGCTATATGAAATAGACTCCTGGCTACTCAACAGGTGTGCATTATTCACTGAGGCTCTAAATGAGTGGCTACATGAAGCAGACTCTTAACTCTTCCCAGGTGTGTGTTACTCAGTGAGGCTCTTCTTGAGTGGCCATATGAAACAGGATGCTGTCTATCTTAAATATTTGTATTATTCAGTGAATCTCTGAATGAGTGGCTATATGAAATAGACTGCTGAGTACTTCACATTTGTGCATTATTCACTGAGGTTATGAGTCAGTGGCCATATGAAATGGAATCCTGACTAATCCAACGTGCATATTATCCACTGCGGCTATGAATGAGTGTCCAAATGAAATAGACTCCTGGCTACTCAACAGGTGTGCATTATTCACTGAGGCTCTGAATGAATGTCCATCAAAACAGACTCCAAATTATTCTCCAGGTGTGTATTATTCAGTGAATCTCTGAATGAGTGGCTATATGAAATAGACTCCTGGCTACTCAACAGGTGTGCATTATTCACTGAGGCTCTGAATGAGTGGCTATATGAAATAGACTCCTGGCTACTCAACAGGTGTGCATTATTCACTGAAACTTTGAATGAGAGGCCACATGAAGAAGTCTCCTGACTATTCCACAGGTGTGCATTACTTAGTGAGACTCTGAATGAGGGATAAAGAAAATCCTGACTATTTCCCCAGGTGTGTATTATTCAGTGAATCTCTGAATGAGTGGCCATAGAAAAGAGACTTCTGACGATTCCATAGATGTGCATTATTCAGTGATTCTCTGAATGAGTGGCCATAAAAATAGAATCCAGGCTATATCCCAAGAATGTAATATTCAGTGAGGCTGTGAAAGATGGGCCATATAAAACAGACTTCTAATTACTCCACATGTGCCTTATTCACTGTTTGTCTGAATGAGTAGATGTATGACATAGACTCCTCTTTATTCTCCATGTATCCATTATTCAAACAGGTTCTGTATGAGTGTCCATACCAAATAGACTACTTACACTCTATGAGGTGTGTATTACTCAGCGTTACACAGTATTAGAGTTCATATGAAATAGACTCCTGACTATCACCCAGGTGTGTATCATTCAGGAAGGAACTTAATTTGTGGCTATCATGACAGCGTCCTGATAACTCCATGGATGTTCATTATTCACTGAAACTTTGAATGAGAGGCCACATAAAATAGACACCTGACTATTGCTCCATTGTGAATTATTCACTGAGGTTATGAGTCAGTGGCCATATGAAATGGAATCCTGACTAATCCAAACGTGCATATTATCCACTGAGGCTATGAATGAGTGTCCAAATGAAATAGACTCCTGGCTACTCAACAGGTGTGCATTATTCACTGAGGCTCTGAATGAGTGGCTATATGAAATAGACTCCTGGCTACTCAACAGGTGTGCATTATTCACTGAGGCTCTGAATGAGTGGCTATATGAAATAGACTCCTGGCTACTCAACAGGTGTGCATTATTCACTGAGGCTCTGAATGAGTGGCTATATGAAATAGACTCCTGGCTACTCAACAGGTGTGCATTATTCACTGAAACTTTGAATGAGAGGCCACATGAAGAAGTCTCCTGACTATTCCACAGGTGTGCATTACTTAGTGAGACTCTGAATGAGGGATAAAGAAAATCCTGACTATTTCCCCAGGTGTGCATTATTCACTGAGGCTCTGAATGAGTGGCTATATGAAATAGACTCCTGGCTACTCAACAGGTGTGCATTATTCAGTTATTCTCTGAATGAGTGGCCATAAAAAATAGACTCCAGTGTATAGCACAAGTATGTAATATTCAGTGAGGCTGTGAAAGATGGGCCATATGAAACAAACTTCTAATTACTCCACATGTGCCTTATTCACTGTTTGTCTGAATGAGTAGATGTATGACATAGGCTGCTCATTATTCTCCATGTATCCATTATTCAAACAGGTTCTGTATGAGTGTCCATACCAAATAGACTACTGACACTTTCTTAGGTGTGTATTACTCAGCGTTACACAGTATTAGAGTTCATATGAAATAGACTCCAGACTATCACCCAGGTGTGTATCATTCAGGAAGGAACTTAATTTGTGGCTATAAGGACAGCGTCCTGATAACTCCATAGAAGTTTCTTATTCACTGAAACTTTGAATGAGGGGCCATATAAAATATACACCTGGGATCACTTCCAAGATGGCGTCATAGAGGTGACTCAGGTTTGCAGCTCTCAGTGAAGGCGCAGATGGTGAGTCCTAGCCACATTCTGGGATGGTCCTTTTTTTCCCACAGAATGTTGAAAGTCCAGTGTGGAGAGATTGGGACGCCAGTAGCTCACGTCCTGTTCTGCACCACAGCAGTGGCACCAACAAAACTCACTGGTCTGGGTGCCCTGTTAAACTGCAATCTGAGATTTGAAGGGCAGATTGGAATGTCCATTGGATTGAATGGGACTTGAACAATGAGCCAGACCTGGAGATTCTGGGGAAACGTTATCTGAGCTGGTGCTGTGGGCAGCATCATGGGAGATCACACGGATCTCAGTGCCCTATCGGCAGGCTACTGGGGCGCCAGTGAGAGAGTCGACCGTTCAGCTTGGGGAGAGGAAGAGAGAGAGAGAGAGGATGGACTCTGAGGCAGGGAGCTGGGTGATGCTGTGGTCCCACCCTCACAGGGACAAGCAGGGGTGATTGGAGGAAGGGCTGAGTTTTGCTGCCAGCGCAGTTGAATTTAGGATGGTGCAGCCCAGAGGGGGAGGGGCGTATGCCACTACAGATGCAATCCGCCCCCACTGAATTACCACCCAGTGATGATGCAGCCTGCTGTTGCTGAGGCAACTCGCCATAACAGAGAGACTCCACCAGCAGGGCAGAGCCCACCACAGCAGGACAGAGCCCAGTGGCAGCAGGGCGGACCCTGGCTAGCAGCACAATTACTCGGCAGGCAAATAGTGAATAGACTACCTCCTAGCTGGGCAGGACAGTGGAACAGATACTCATAAAGAAAGCCCCAACTCCCTAAGACAGAACATCTAATGGGGAAAAAATGGGGGGGTTTATGAGTTCTGTTGCAACAGACATAAACACAACCTCCCAGCAACCCTAAATGAACCACAGAGCTCACAGCTCAGCACTGGAGCTCCTATAAAGCACAGACCATCTCCTCAAGCAGCTCCCTGACCCCTGTATATCCAAAGAGTCACCCTCCCCCAAAAAAAGGACTAATCAGACTGACATATGGTGGGCATCATTCTGGAACAAAGATAGCAGAAGAAAAAACTGGTAGCATCCCTCACAGTTCTGCAGCTGCTACAGGTGTACCTCAGACAAGCAGGGCATGGAGTTGACCTCACTACTCAAACAGCAGAGGGGCTAGACAATTAGAAGGAAAACTAAGCAACAGAAATACATCATCAACAATCTGGGCATCCACTCAGAGACCCAATTGAAAACTCAGCAACTAATAAGACGGCAGTTGGATAAATCCGTAAAGATGGTAAGAAACCAGCGCAAAAAGGAGGTAAACACCCGAAACCAAAACACCTCAC
Organism: Saguinus midas; assembly: GCA_021498475.1. Lineage (NCBI taxonomy): Eukaryota > Metazoa > Chordata > Mammalia > Primates > Cebidae > Saguinus > Saguinus midas. The sequence goes on along the minus strand of CM038404.1, from coordinate 33,671,692 downwards.
CTCCGACAAAGAAACAAAACACCTCACCAGCAAAGAAACAAAGCTGGACGGAGAATAAGTGTGATGAAATGACGGAATCAGACTTCAGAAAGTGGATAATGAGAAACTTCAGTGAGCTAAAAGAACATGTTCTAAATCAGTGCAAACAAACTAGGAGCCTTGAAAAAAGATTTGGAAAATGATTCAAGGAAATGATAACAAGAATGGACAAATTAGAGAGGAATATGAATGAATTGAAGGAGCTGAAAAACACAACATGAGAACATCGCAAAGCATGGACAAGTTTCAACAGCCAAATTGACCAAGCAGAAGAAAAAATATCAGAAGTCAAAGATCAACTCAATGAAATAAAACGAGAAACCAAGATTAGAGAAAAAAGCGCATAAAGGAATGAATAAAATCTCCAGGAAATGTGGGACTATGTGAAGAGACCCAACCTGCATTTCACAGGTGTACCAGAATGTGATGAAGAGAATAAATCCAAGCTCGAAAATACTCTTCAGGATATTATCCAGGAAAATTTTCTCAACCTAGCAAGGCAGTTCAATACGCAACTCCAGGAAATACAGAGAACACCACAAAGATACTCCAAAAGAAGAGCAGCCCCAAGAAACATAATCGTCAGATTCACCAGGGTTGAAATGAAGGAGAAAATACTAAGGGCAGCCAGAGAGAATGGTCGGGTCATCAACAAAGGGAAGCCCATCAGACTCACAGAAGATCTCTCCGCAGAGACTCTACAAGACAGAAGAGAGTGGGGGCCAATATTCAACATCCTTAAAGAAAAGAACTTTCAACCCAGAATTTCATATCCAGCCAAACTGAGCTTCATAAGTGAAGGAAAATAAAATCTTCATGAACAAGCAAGTACTCAGAGATTTTGTCACCACTAGGCCTGCTTTACAAGAGCTCCTGAAAGAGGCACTACACATAGAAAGAAACAACCAGTACCAGCCATCCTAAAAGCATACCAAATGCTAAAGAGCATCAACAAAATGAAGAATCTACATGAACCAATGGGCAAAACAGCCAGCTAGCATCAAAATGGCAGTATCAAATTCACATAACAATATTAACCCTAAATGTAAATGGGCTAAATGCACCAATCAAAAGACACAGACTGGCAAATTGGATAAAAAACCAAAACCCATCAGTGTGCTGTATCCAGGAAACCCACCTCACACGCAAGGATACACAAAGGCTCAAAATAAAGGGATGGAGGAAGATTTACCAAGCAAATGGAGAGCAAAAAAAAGCAGGAGTTGCAATTCTCATCTCTGATAAAATAGACTTTAAAGCAACAAAGATCAAAAGGACAAAGAAGGTCATTACATAATGGTAAAAGGATCGATACAACAAGAAGAGCTAACGATTCTAAATATATATGGACCCAATGCAGGAGCACAGATATAAGGCAAGTTCTTAATGACTTACAAAGAGACTTAGACTCACACAATAATAGTGGGAGACTTTAACACTCACTGTCAATATCAGACAGATCAACCAGACAGAAAATTAACAAGGATATCCAGGACTTGAACTCAGACCTGGAACAAGCAAACCTGATAGACATTTACAGAACTCTCCACCCCAAATCCACAGAATATACATTCTTCTCAGCACCACATCACACCTACTCCAAAATTGACCACATAATTGGAAGTAAAGCACCTCAGCAAATGCAAAACAACTGAAATCATAACAAACAGTCTCTCAGACCATAGTGCAATCAAGTTGGAACTCAGAATTCAGAAAATAACTCAGAACCGCACAGCTTCATGGAAACTGAACAACTGGCTCTTGAATGTTGATTGATAAACAATGAAATGAAGGCAGAAATAAAGAAGTTCTTTGAAACCAACGAGAATGAAGACACAATGTACCAGAATCTCTGGGACACATTTAAAGCAGTCTGTAGAGGAAAATATATAGCAATAAGTGCCCACATGAGAAGAGTGGAGAGATCCAAAATTGACACCCTATCATCAAAATTGAAAGAGCTAGAGGAGCAAGATCAAAAAGCTCAAAACCTAGCCAAAGACAAGAAATAACTAAGATCAGAGCAGAACTGAAGGAGATAGAGACAAGAAAACCCTTCAAAAATCAATAAATCCAAGAGCTGGTTTTTCAAAAGATCAACAAAATAGACAGACCACTAGCCAGACTGATAAAAAGAAAAGAGAGAACAACCAAATAGATGCAATAAAAACGATAATGGGAAATCACCACAGATGCCACAGAAATTCAAACCATCATCAGAGAATACTACAAACAACTCTATGCACATAAACTAGTAAACCATAAAGAAATGGATAAATCCCTGGATGCCTGTGTCCTCCCAAACCTAAACCAGGAGGAAGCTGAAACTATGAATAGACCAATAACAAGGTCTGAAGTTGAGGCAGCAATTAAGAGCCAACCACACAAAAAAAGCCCAGGTCCAGAGGGGTTCACAGCCGAATTCAACCAGACACACAAAGAGGATCTGGTACCATTCCTTCTGAAACTATTCCAAATAATTCAAAACGGAGGAATTCTTCCCAAATCCTTTTATGAGACCAACATCATCCTGATACCAAAACCCGGCAGAGACTCAAAAAGAAAAGAAAACTCAGGCCAATATCCATGATGAACATAGATGCAAATATCTTCAATAAATTACTGGCAAACCAATTGCAAAAGCACATTAAAAAATTTATTCATCATGATCAAGTAGGAATCATTCCTGGGATGCAAGGCTGGTTCAACATACACAAGTCTATAAATGTAATTCACCACATAAACAGAAGCAAAAACAAAACCACATGATTATCTCAATTGATGAAGAGAAGGCATTTGAAAAATTCAATAGCCCTTTATGCTAAGAACCCTCAATAAACTTGGTATTGATGGAACATATCTCAACGTAATAAAAGCTATTTATGACAAACCAACAGCCAATATCATCCTTAATGGGCAAAACTGGAAGCATTCCTTTGAAATCCGGCACTAGACAAGGATGCCTCTCTCACCACTCCTATTCAACATAGTACTGGAAGTTCTAGCCAGAGCAATCAGGCAAGAAAAAGAAATAAAGGATATTCAAATAGGAAAGGTGGAAGCCAAATTGTCTCTATTTGCAGACGACATGATAGTATACCTAGAAGACCCCATCACCTCAGCCAAAAAACTCCTGAAACTGATAAGCAACTTCAGCAAAGTCTCAGGATATAAAATCAATGTGCAAAAATCACAAGCATTCCTATACACCAATAACAGACTTAAAGAGAACCAAATCAAGAACGAACTGCCATTCACCATTGCTACAAAGGAAATAAAATACCTAGGAATACAACTGACAAGAAACATAAGCAACCTCTTCAAGGAAAACTACAAACCACTGCTCAACGAAATAAGAGAGGACACAAACAGATGGAGAAACATTCCATGTTTGTGGTTAGGAAGAATCAATATCGTGAAAATGGCTATACTGCCCAAAGTAATTTACACAATCAATGCTATCCCCATCAAACTACCATTGAATTTCTTCACAGAACTGGAAAAAGCCACCATGAACTTCATATGGAACCAAAAAAGAGCCCGCATAGCCAAGTCAATTCTAAGCAAAAAGAACACAGCGGGAGGCATCACACTACCAGACTTCAAACTATACTACAAGGCTACAGTAATCAAAACAGCATGGTACTGGTACCAAAACAGAGATATAGACCAATGGAACAGAACAGAGGCATCGGAGGCAACACAACATATTTACAACCATATAATCTTTGATAAACCAGACAAACACAAGCAATGGGGAAAGGACTCCTGTTTAATAAATGGTGTTGGGAAAACTGGCTAGCCATGTGCAGAAAGCAGAAACTGGACCCCTTCCTGACACCTTACACTAAAATTAACTCCAGATGGATTAAAGACTTAAACATAAGACCTGACACCATAAAACCCTAGAAGAAAATCTAGGCAAAACCATTCAGGACATAAATGTAGGCAAGGACTTCATGACCAAAACACCAAAAGCATTGGCAAGAAAAGCCAAAATAGACAAATGGGACCTAATCAAAATGCACACCTGTTGAGTAGCCAGGAGTCTATTTCATATAGCCACTCATTCAGAGCCTCAGTGAATAATCCACACCAGAATAATAGTGGAGAATTTTTCTATGGCCACTCATTCAGAGAATCACTGAATAATGCACAAATGTGAAGTACTCAGCAGTCTATTTCATATAGCCACATATTCAGAGACTCACTGAATAATGCACAATGGGGCAATAGTAAGGAGTCTATATCATATGGCCTCTCATTCAAAGTTTCAGTGAATAATGCACAATGGGGCAATAGTAAGGAGTCTATATCATATGGCCTCTCATTCAAAGTTTCAGTGAATAATGCACACCTGTTGAGTAGCCAGGAGTCTATTTCATATAGCCACTCATTCAGAGAATCACTGAATAATGCACACCTGTTGAGTAGCCAGGAGTCTATTTCATATAGCCACATATTCAGAGACTCACTGAATAATGTGGTGTAGTCAGGAGTCTATGTCATGTAGACACATATTCAGAGCCTCAGTGAATAATCCACACCAGAATAATAGTGGAGAATTTTTCTATGGCCACTCATTCAGAGAATCACTGAATAATGTGGTGTAGTCAGGAGTCTATGTCATGTAGACACATATTCAGAGACTCACTGAATAATGTGGTGTAGTCAGGAGTCTATGTCATGTAGACACATATTCAGAGACTCACTGAATAATGCACACCTGTTGAGTAGCCAGGAGTCTATTTCATATAGCCACTCATTCAGAGCCTCAGTGAATAATCCACACCAGAATAATAGTGGAGAATTTTTCTATGGCCACTCATTCAGAGCCTCAGTGAATAATGCACACCTGTTGAGTAGCCAGGAGTCTATTTCATATAGCCACTCATTCAGAGAATCACTGAATAATGCACAAATGTGAAGTACTCAGCAGTCTATTTCATATAGCCACTCATTCAGAGATTCACTGAATAATACAAATATTTAAGATAGACAGCATCCTGTTTCATATGGCCACTCAATCACAGCATTACAGAATAATGCACAAATGTGAAGTACTCAGCAGTCTATTTCATATAGCCACTCATTCAGAGCCTCAGTGAATAATGCACAAATGTGAAGTACTCAGCAGTCTATTTCATATAGCCACTCATTCAGAGAATCACTGAATAATGTGGTGTAGTCAGGAGTCTATTTCATATAGCCACATATTCAGAGACTCACTGAATAATGTGGTGTAGTCAGGAGTCTATGTCATGTAGACACATATTCAGAGACTCACTGAATAATGCACACCTGTTGAGTAGCCAGGAGTCTATTTCATATAGCCACTCATTCAGAGCCTCGGTGAATAATACATACCTGAGGAATACTCAGGACGCTATTACATGTGGCATCTATTTCAGAGCTTCATTGAATAAGGAACACCTGTATTGTAGTCAGAATGCTATTTCATATAGCCACTCATTCAGAGAATCACTGAATAATGTGGTGTAGTCAGGAGTCTATTTCATATAGCCACATATTCAGAGACTCACTGAATAATGTGGTGTAGTCAGGAGTCTATTTCATATAGCCACATATTCAGAGACTCACTGAATAATGCACAAATGTGAAGTACTCAGCAGTCTATTTCATATAGCCACTCATTCAGAGCCTCAGTGAATAATCCACACCAGAATAATAGTGGAGAATTTTTCTATGGCCACTCATTCAGAGAATCACTGAATAATGCACAAATGTGAAGTACTCAGCAGTCTATTTCATATAGCCACTCATTCAGAGAATCACTGAATAATGCACAATGGGGCAATAGTAAGGAGTCTATATCATATGGCCTCTCATTCAAAGTTTCAGTGAATAATGCACAATGGGGCAATAGTAAGGAGTCTATATCATATGGCCTCTCATTCAAAGTTTCAGTGAATAATGCACAAATGTGAAGTACTCAGCAGTCTATTTCATATAGCCACATATTCAGAGACTCACTGAATAATGTGGTGTAGTCAGGAGTCTATGTCATGTAGACACATATTCAGAGACTCACTGAATAATGTGGTGTAGTCAGGAGTCTATTTCATATAGCCACTCATTCAGAGAATCACTGAATAATGTGGTGTAGTCAGGAGTCTATGTCATGTAGACACATATTCAGAGCCTCAGTGAATAATGCACACCTGTGGAATAGTCAGAAGTCTTTTTCTATGGCCACTCATTCAGAGAATCACTGAATAATGCACACCTGTTGAGTAGCCAGGAGTCTATTTCATATAGCCACATATTCAGAGCCTCAGTGAATAATGCACACCTGGGGAATAGTCTGGAGACTATTTGATAGGACCGTTCACCCAGCGACTCAGTGGAAAATGCAGAGCTGAGAAATAGTCAAGAGGATAGAGTCAGGAGTCTATGTCATGTAGACACATATTCAGAGACTCACTGAATAATGCACACCTGTGGAATAGTCAGAGTCCAGGTCATATGGCCACTCAATCACAGCATTACAGAATAATGCACAATGGGGCAATAGTAAGGAGTCTATATCATATGGCCTCTCATTCAGAGCTTCAGTGTGTAATAAACAGCTGTAAAGTAGTAGGACCCTATTTAAGGTAGCCCCAAATGAAGCAGCTCCGTGAATGATACACACATGTGTGAGAGTCAGGAGACTATTTGATATGGACACTCATACAGAACCTCTTCAAATACTGCCTTGTGGGGAATAATCACTAGTCTATTTTATATGGTGATTCGTTTGGAGAGTCAAAAAATAACGCACACCTGTGGAGTAAAATGGGGTCTATTTCATAAGGCCACTCTTTCAGTGTTTTAGTGAATACTATGTATATCTGATAAGTCAGGAATCTCTTTCACATGGCCACTCTTTCAGGGCCTCTGTGAATAATACTCCCCTCAGAAAGAGTCAAGGGTCTACTTCCAGTGGCTACAACTTCAGAGTCTCTGTAAGTAATGAACACCTGGGCAATACACCTGAGTCTCTTTTATATGCCCATTTAGTCAGAGTCTCATTTAATCATACAAACCTGGGGAAGAGCTAAGAGTCTGCTTCATGTAGCCACTCATATAGAGCCTCAGTGAATAATCCACACCAGAATAATAGTGGAGAATTTTTTCTATGGCCACTCATTCTGTGCCTCCTGAATGATACACACCTGGGGAATCCTCAGGATTCTATTTCGTACTACCACTCATTTAGAACCTTATTGAATAATTCACAATGGAGCAATAGTCAGGTGTCTATTTTATATGGCCTCTCATTCAAAGTTTCAGTGAATAATGAACTTCTATGGAGTTATCAGGACGCTGTCATGATAGCCACAAATTAAGTTCTTCCTGAATGATACACACCTGGGTGATAGTCAGGAGTCTATTTCATATGAACTCTAATACTGTGTAACGCTGAGTAATACACACCTAAGAGTGTCAGTAGTCTATTTGGTATGGACACTCATACAGAACCTGTTTGAATAATGGATACATGGAGAATAATGAGGAGTCTATGTCATACATCTACTCATTCAGACAAACAGTGAATAAGGCACATGTGGAGTAATTAGAAGTCTGTTTCATATGGCCCTCTTTCACAGCCTCACTGAATATTACATACTTGTGATACAGTCTGGAGTCTATTTTTTATGGCCACTCATTCAGAGAATCACTGAATAATTCACACCTGTGGAATAGTCAGAAGTCTTTTTCTATGGCCACTCATTGAGAGCCTCACTAAATGTACACACCTGGGGAAATAGTCAGGATTTTCTTTATCCCTCATTCAGAGTCTCACTAAGTAATGCACACCTGTGGAATAGTCAGAAGTCTTTTTCTATGGCCACTCATTCAGAGAATCACTGAATAATGTGGTGTAGTCAGGAGTCTATTTCATATAGCCACTCATTCAGAGATTCACTGAATAATACAAATATTTAAGATAGACAGCATCCTGTTTCATATGGCCCTCTTTCACAGCCTCACTGAATATTACATACTTGTGATATAGTCTGAGTCTATTTTTATGGCCACTCATTCAGAGCCTCGGTAAATAATGCACACCTGTTGAGTAGCCAGGAGTCTATTTCATATAGCCACTCATTCAGAGCCTCAGTGAATAATGCACACCTGTTGAGTAGCCAGGAGTCTATTTCATATAGCCACTCATTCAGAGCCTCAGTGAATAATGCACAAATGTGAAGTACTCAGGAGTCTATTTCATATGAACTCTAATACTGTGTAACGCTGAGTAATACACACCTAAGGGAGTGCCAGTAGTCTATTTGGTATGGACACTCATACAGAACCTGTTTGAATAATGGATACATGGAGAATAATGAGGAGTCTATGTCATACGTCTACTCATTCAGAAAAACAGTGAATAAGGCACATGTGGAGTAATTAGAAGTCTGTTTCATATGGCCCCTCTTTCACAGCCTCACTGAATATTACATACTTGTGATATAGTCTGAGTCTATTTTTATGGCCACTCATTCAGAGAATCACTGAATAATGCACACCTGTGGAATAGTCAGAAGTCTTTTTCTATGGCCACTCATTGAGAGCCTCACTAAATGTACACACCTGGGGAAATAGTCAGGATTTTCTTTTATCCCTCATTCAGAGTCTCACTAAGTAATGCACACCTGTTGAGTAGCCAGGAGTCTATTTCATATAGCCACTCATTCAGAGAATCACTGAATAATGTGGTGTAGTCAGGAGTCTATGTCATGTAGACACATATTCAGAGCCTCAGTGAATAAGAGAGACCCTTGATATAGCAAGGAATCTAATTAATATGGCCACATCTTTTGAGCCTCTCTGAATAATACACACCTGGAGAATAATTTGGAGTCTGTTTTCGATGGACATTCATTCAGAGCCTCGGTAAATAATGCACACCTGTTGAGTAGCCAGGAGTCTATTTCATTTGGACACTCATTCATAGCCTCAGTGGATAATATGCACGTTTGGATTAGTCAGGATTCCATTTCATATGGCCACTGACTCGTAACCTCAGTGAATAATGCACAAATGTGAAGTACTCAGCAGTCTATTTCATATAGCCACTCATTCAGAGATTCACTGAATAATACAAATATTTAAGATAGACAGCATCCTGTTTCATATGGTCACACAAGAAGAGCCTCACTGAGTAACACACACCTGGGGAAGTGTTAGGGTCTACTGTATATAGCCTCTCATTTACAGCCTCAGGGAATAATGCACACGTGTGGAATAGACACTAGTCTATTTTATATGGCCACAAAATCAAATCCTGAGTGAGTAATACACAACTTGAATAGTGACTAGTTTATTCCATATGAACAAATATTTAGAGTCAGAGTCAATAATACACACCTGTGTACTAGTCAGAAACAATTTCATATGGCCACTCATTCAGAGCCTCGGTGAATAATACATACCTGAGGAATACTCAGGACGCTATTACATGTGGCATCTATTTCAGAGCTTCATTGAATAAGGAACACCTGTATTGTAGTCAGAATGCTATTTCATATAGCCACATACTCAGAGCCTAACAGAATAACATACACCTTGGGAAAGTCAGGATTCTATTTCATATAGCCACTCATTTAGAGCCGAATGTAAAATGCACGCCTGAGGAGTATATAGGAGTCTCTATTTTATGGCCACTCATTCAGAGCCTCACAGAATAATACAGACATATGGAAACGTCAGGAGTGTACTTCACATGGTCACTTATTCAGAACCTCAGTGAAGAATCATATATATCTGGAAAATACTCAGGATTCTATTATATATAGCCACATATTCAGAGACTCACTGAATAATGCACACCTGGGGAATAGTCTGGAGACTATTTGATAGGACCGTTCACCCAGCGACTCAGTGGAAAATGCAGAGCTGAGAAATAGTCAAGAGGATAGAGTCAGGAGTCTATTTTATGTGGTCACTGTTCAGAAACTCACTGAAGAATACACACCTTGGGAATAGTCAGAGTCCAGGTCATATGGCCACTCAATCACAGCATTACAGAATAATGCACAATGGGGCAATAGTAAGGAGTCTATATCATATGGCCTCTCATTCAGAGCTTCAGTGTGTAATAAACAGCTGTAAAGTAGTAGGACCCTATTTAAGGTAGCCCCAAATGAAGCAGCTCCGTGAATGATACACACATGTGTGAGAGTCAGGAGACTATTTGATATGGACACTCATACAGAACCTCTTCGAATACTGCCCTTGTGGGAAATAATCACTAGTCTATTTTATATGGTGATTTGTTTGGAGAGTCAAAACGTAACACACACTTGTGGAGTAAAATGGGGACTCCCATTAGGCCACTCTTTCAGTGTTTTAGTGAATACTATGTATATCTGATAAGTCAGGAATCTCTTTCACGTGGCCACTCTTTCAGGGCCTCTGTGAATAATACTCCCCTCAGAAAGAGTCAAGGGTCTACTTCCAGTGGCTATAATTGCAGAGTCTCTGTAATCATGAACACCTGGGCAATACACCTGAGTCTTTTTTATATACCCCTTTAGTCAGAGTCTCATTCAATAATAGACACCTGTGAAAGAGTTAAGAATCTGCTTCATGTAGCCACTCATATAGAGCCTCAGTGAATAATCCACACCAGAATAATAGTGGAGAATTTTTCTATGGCCACTCATTCTGTGCCTCCCTGAATGATACACACCTGGGGAATCCTCAGGATTCTATTTCATATAGCCACTCATTCAGAGCCTCAGTGAATAATGCACAAATGTGAAGTACTCAGCAGTCTATTTCATATAGCCACTCATTCAGAGCCTCAGTGAATAATCCACACCAGAATAATAGTGGAGAATTTTTCTATGGCCACTCATTCAGAGAATCACTGAATAATGCACACCTGTTGAGTAGCCAGGAGTCTATTTTATGTGGTCACTGTTCAGAAACTCACTGAAGAATACACACCTTGGGAATAGTCAGAGTCCAGGTCATATGGCCACTCAATCACAGCATTACAGAATAATGCACAATGGGGCAATAGTAAGGAGTCTATATCATATGGCCTCTCATTCAGAGCTTCAGTGTGTAATAAACAGCTGTAAAGTAGTAGGACCCTATTTAAGGTAGCCCCAAATGAAGCAGCTCCGTGAATGATACACACCTGGGTGATAGTCAGGAGTCTATTTCATATAGCCACTCATTCAGAGCCTCAGTGAATAATGCACAAATGTGAAGTACTCAGCAGTCTATTTCATATAGCCACTCATTCAGAGCCTCGGTAAATAATGCACACCTGTGGAGTAAAATGGGGTCTATTTCATAAGGCCACTCTTTCAGTGTTTTAGTGAATACTATGTATATCTGATAAGTCAGGAATCTCTTTCACATGGCCACTCTTTCAGGGCCTCTGTGAATAATACTCCCCTCAGAAAGAGTCAAGGGTCTACTTCCAGTGGCTACAACTTCAGAGTCTCTGTAAGTAATGAACACCTGGGCAATACACCTGAGTCTCTTTTATATGCCCATTTAGTCAGAGTCTCATTCAATAATACACACCTGGGGAAGAGTTAAGAGTCTGCTTCATGTAGCCACTCATATAGAGCCTCAGTGAATAATCCACACCAGAATAATAGTGGAGAATTTTTCTATGGCCACTCATTCTGTGCCTCCTGAATGATACACACCTGGGGAATCCTCAGGATTCTATTTCATACTACCACTCATTTAGAACCTTATTGAATAATTCACAATGGAGCAATAGTCAGGTGTCTATTTTATATGGCCTCTCATTCAAAGTTTCAGTGAATAATGAACTTCTATGGAGTTATCAGGACACTGTTATGATAGCCACAAATTAAGTTTCTTCCTGAATGATACACACCTGGGTGATAGTCAGGAGTCTATTTCATATGAACTCTAATACTGTGTAACGCTGAGTAATACACACCTGGGTGATAGTCAGGAGTCTATTTTATGTGGTCACTGTTCAGAAACTCACTGAAGAATACACGCCTTGGGAATAGTCAGAGTCCAGGTCATATGGCCACTCAATCACAGCATTACAGAATAATGCACAATGGGGCAATAGTAAGGAGTCTATATCATATGGCCTCTCATTCAGAGCTTCAGTGTGTAATAAACAGCTGTAAAGTAGTAGGACCCTATTTAAGGTAGCCCCAAATGAAGCAGCTCCGTGAATGATACACACATGTGTGAGAGTCAGGAGACTATTTGATATGGACACTCATACAGAACCTCTTCGAATACTGCCCTTGTGGGGAATAATCACTAGTCTATTTTATATGGTGATTTGTTTGGAGAGTCAAAAAATAACACACCTGTGGAGTAAAATGGGTCTATTTCATAAGGCCACTCTTTCAGTGTTTTAGTGAATACTATGTATATCTGATAAGTCAGGAATCTCTTTCACATGGCCACTCTTTCAGGGCCTCTGTGAATAATACTCCCCTCAGAAAGAGTCAAGGGTCTACTTCCAGTGGCTACAACTTCAGAGTCTCTGTAAGTAATGAACACCTGGGCAATACACCTGAGTCTCTTTTATATGCCCATTTAGTCAGAGTCTCATTCAATAATACACACCTGGGAAGAGTTAAGAGTCTGCTTCATGTAGCCACTCATATAGAGCCTCAGTGAATAATCCACACCAGAATAATAGTGGAGAATTTTTCTATGGCCACTCATTCTGTGCCTCCCTGAATGATACACACCTGGGGAATCCTCAGGATTCTATTTCATACTACCACTCATTTAGAACCTTATTGAATAATTCACAATGGAGCAATAGTCAGGTGTCTATTTTATATGGCCTCTCATTCAAAGTTTCAGTGAATAATGAACTTCTATGGAGTTATCAGGACGCTGTTATGATAGCCACAAATTAAGTTCCTTCCTGAATGATACACACCTGGGTGATAGTCAGGAGTCTATTTCATATGAACTCTAATACTGTGTAACGCTGAGTAATACACACCTAAGGGAGTGTCAGTAGTCTATTTGGTATGGACACTCATACAGAACCTGTTTGAATAATGGATACATGGAGAATAATGAGGAGTCTATGTCATACATCTACTCATTCAGACAAACAGTGAATAAGGCACATGTGGAGTAATTAGAAGTCTGTTTCATATGGCCCTCTTTCACAGCCTCACTGAATATTACATACTTGTGATATAGTCTGAGTCTATTTTTATGGCCACTCATTCAGAGATTCACTGAATAATACACACCTGGGTGATAGTCAGGAGTCTATTTCATATAGCCACTCATTCAGAGATTCACTGAATAATACACACCTGGGTGATAGTCAGGAGTCTATTTCATATAGCCACTCATTCAGAGATTCACTGAATAATACACACCTGGGTGATAGTCAGGAGTCTATTTCATATAGCCACTCATTCAGAGAATCACTGAATAATGTGGTGTAGTCAGGAGTCTATGTCATGTAGACACATATTCAGAGCCTCGGTGAATAAGAGAGACCCTTGATATAGCAAGGAATCTAATTAATATGGCCACATCTTTTGAGCCTCTCTGAATAATACACACCTGGAGAATAATTTGGAGTCTTTTTTGATGGACATTCATTCAGAGCCTCGGTAAATAATGCACACCTGTTGAGTAGCCAGGAGTCTATTTCATTTGGACACTCATTCATAGCCTCAGTGGATAATATGCACGTTTGGATTAGTCAGGATTCCATTTCATATGGCCACTCAATCACAGCATTACAGAATAATGCACAATGGGGCAATAGTAAGGAGTCTATATCATATGGCCTCTCATTCAGAGCTTCAGTGTGTAATAAACAGCTGTAAAGTAGTAGGACCCTATTTAAGGTAGCCCCAAATGAAGCAGCTCCGTGAATGATACACACCTGGGTGATAGTCAGGAGTCTATTTCATATAGCCACTCATTCAGAGCCTCAGTGAATAATGCACAAATGTGAAGTACTCAGCAGTCTATTTCATATAGCCACTCATTCAGAGAATCACTGAATAATGCACACCTGTGGAGTAAAATGGGTCTATTTCATAAGGCCACTCTTTCAGTGTTTTAGTGAATACTATGTATATCTGATAAGTCAGGAATCTCTTTCACATGGCCACTCTTTCAGGGCCTCTGTGAATAATACTCCCCTCAGAAAGAGTCAAGGGTCTACTTCCAGTGGCTACAACTTCAGAGTCTCTGTAAGTAATGAACACCTGGGCAATACACCTGAGTCTCTTTTATATGCCCATTTAGTCAGAGTCTCATTCAATAATACACACCTGGGAAGAGTTAAGAGTCTGCTTCATGTAGCCACTCATATAGAGCCTCAGTGAATAATCCACACCAGAATAATAGTGGAGAATTTTTCTATGGCCACTCATTCTGTGCCTCCCTGAATGATACACACCTGGGGAATCCTCAGGATTCTATTTCATACTACCACTCATTTAGAACCTTATTGAATAATTCACAATGGAGCAATAGTCAGGTGTCTATTTTATATGGCCTCTCATTCAAAGTTTCAGTGAATAATGCACACCTGTTGAGTAGCCAGGAGTCTATTTTTATGGCCACAAATTAAGTTCCTTCCTGAATGATACACACCTGGGTGATAGTCAGGAGTCTATTTCATATGAACTCTAATACTGTGTAACGCTGAGTAATACACACCTAAGGGAGTGTCAGTAGTCTATTTGGTATGGACACTCATACAGAACCTGTTTGAATAATGGATACATGGAGAATAATGAGGAGTCTATGTCATACATCTACTCATTCAGACAAACAGTGAATAAGGCACATGTGGAGTAATTAGAAGTCTGTTTCATATGGCCCTCTTTCACAGCCTCACTGAATATTACATACTTGTGATATAGTCTGGAGTCTATTTTTTATGGCCACTCATTCAGAGCCTCAGTGAATAATCCACACCAGAATAATAGTGGAGAATTTTTCTATGGCCACTCATTGAGAGCCTCACTAAATGTACACACCTGGGGAATCCTCAGGATTCTATTTCATATAGCCACTCATTCAGAGATTCACTGAATAATACACACCTGGGTGATAGTCAGGAGTCTATGTCATGTAGACACATATTCAGAGACTCACTGAATAATGTGGTGTAGTCAGGAGTCTATGTCATGTAGACACATATTCAGAGCCTCAGTGAATAAGAGAGACCCTTGATATAGCAAGGAATCTAATTAATATGGCCACATCTTTTGAGCCTCTCTGAATAATACACACCTGGAGAATAATTTGGAGTCTGTTTTCGATGGACATTCATTCAGAGCCTCAGTAAATAATGCACACCTGTTGAGTAGCCAGGAGTCTATTTCATTTGGACACTCATTCATAGCCTCAGTGGATAATATGCACGTTTGGATTAGTCAGGATTCCATTTCATATGGCCACTCATTCAGAGCCTCAGTGAATAATGCACAAATGTGAAGTACTCAGCAGTCTATTTCATATAGCCACTCATTCAGAGATTCACTGAATAATACAAATATTTAAGATAGACAGCATCCTGTTTCATATGGTCACACAAGAAGAGCCTCACTGAGTAACACACACCTGGGGAAGTGTTAGGGTCTACTGTATATAGCCTCTCATTTACAGCCTCAGGGAATAATGCACACGTGTGGAATAGACACTAGTCTATTTTATATGGCCACAAAATCAAAGCCTGAGTGAGTAATACACAACTTGAATAGTGACTAGTTTATTCCATATGAACAAATATTTAGAGTCAGAGTCAATAATACACACCTGGGTGATAGTCAGGAGTCTATTTCATATAGCCACTCATTCAGAGCCTCAGTGAATAATACATACCTGAGGAATACTCAGGACGCTATTACATGTGGCATCTATTTCAGAGCTTCATTGAATAAGGAACACCTGTATTGTAGTCAGAATGCTATTTCATATAGCCACATACTCAGAGCCTAACAGAATAACATACACCTTGGGAAAGTCAGGATTCTATTTCATATAGCCACTCATTCAGAGAATCACTGAATAATGCACACCTGTTGAGTAGCCAGGAGTCTATTTCATATAGCCACTCATTCAGAGCCTCACAGAATAATACAGACCTATGGAAACGTCAGGAGTGTACTTCACATGGTCACTTATTCAGAACCTCAGTGAAGAATCATATATCTGGAAAATACTCAGGATTCTATTATATATAGCCACATATTCAGAGACTCACTGAATAATGCACACCTGTGGAATAGTCAGGAGACTATTTGATAGGACCGTTCACCCAGCGACTCAGTGGAAAATGCAGAGCTGAGAAATAGTCAAGAGGATAGAGTCAGGAGTCTATGTCATGTAGACACATATTCAGAGACTCACTGAATAATGCACACCTGTGGAATAGTCAGAGTCCAGGTCATATGGCCACTCAATCACAGCATTACAGAATAATGCACAATGGGGCAATAGTAAAGAGTCTATATCATATGGCCTCTCATTCAAAGTTTCAGTGAATAATGCACAAATGTGAAGTACTCAGCAGTCTATTTCATATAGCCACATATTCAGAGACTCACTGAATAATGCACACCTGTTGAGTAGCCAGGAGTCTATTTCATATAGCCACTCATTCAGAGCCTCAGTGAATAATGCACACGTGTGGAATAGACACTAGTCTATTTTATATGGCCTCTCATTCAAAGTTTCAGTGAATAATGCACACGTGTGGAATAGACACTAGTCTATTTTATATGGCCTCTCATTCAAAGTTTCAGTGAATAATGCACAAATGTGAAGTACTCAGCAGTCTATTTCATATAGCCACTCATTCAGAGCCTCAGTGAATAATGCACAAATGTGAAGTACTCAGCAGTCTATTTCATATAGCCACATATTCAGAGACTCACTGAATAATGCACAAATGTGAAGTACTCAGCAGTCTATTTCATATAGCCACATATTCAGAGACTCACTGAATAATGCACAAATGTGAAGTACTCAGCAGTCTATTTCATATAGCCACTCATTCAGAGCCTCAGTGAATAATGCACACCTGTTGAGTAGCCAGGAGTCTATTTTATATGGCCTCTCATTCAGAGTCTCATTCAATGATACACACCTGGGGAATCCTCAGGATTCTATTTCATACTACCACTCATTTAGAACCTTATTGAATAATTCACAATGGAGCAATAGTCAGGTGCCTATTTTATGTTGCCTCTCATTCAAAGTTTCAGTGAATAATGAACTTCTAAGGAGTTATAAGGCCGCTGTCATGATAGCCACAAATTTAGTTCCTGATAACTCCATAGAAGTTCATTATTCACAGAAATTTTGAATGAGAGGCCATATAAAATAGACACATGACTATTGCTCCACTGTGAATTATTCAATAAGTTTCTAAATGAGTGGTAGTATGAAATAGAATCCTGAGGACTCCCCAGGTGTGTATCATTCAGGGAGGCCAGAATGAGTGGCCATAGAAAAATTCTCCACTATTATTCTGGTGTGGATTATTCACTGAGGCTCCATATGAGTGGCTACATGAAGCAGACACTTAACTCTTCTTCATGTGTGTATTATTGAATGAGACTCTGACTAAATGGGCATATAAAAGAGACTCAGGTGTATTGCCCAGGTGTTCATTACTTACAGAGACTCTGAAGTTGTAGCCACTGGAAGTAGACCCTTGACTCTTTCTGAGGGGAGTATTATTCACAGAGGCCCTGAAAGAGTGGCCATGTGAAAGAGATTCCTGACTTATCAGATATACATAGTATTCACAAAAACACTGAAAGAGTGGCCTTATGAAATAGACCCCATTTTACTCCACAGGTGTGCGTTATTTTTGACTCTCCAAACGAATCACCATATAAAATAGACTAGTGATTATTCCCACAAGGGCAGTATTCAGAGAGGTTCTGTATGAGTGTCCATATCAAATAGTCTCCTGACTCTCACACATGTGTGTATCATTCACGGAGCTGCTTCATTTGGGGCTACCTTAAATAGGGTCCTACTACTTTACAGCTGTTTATTACACACTGAAGCTCTGAACGAGAGGCCATATGATATAGACTCCTTACTATTGCCCCATTGTGCATTATTCTGTAATGCTGTGATTGAGTGGCCATATGACCTGGACTCTGACTATTCCCAAGGCATGTATTCTTCAGTGAGATTCTGAATGAGTGACCACATAAAATAGACTACTGACTCTATCCTCTTGACTATTTAACAGCTCTGCATTTTCCACTGAGTCGCTGGGTGATCAGTCCTATCAAATAATCTCCAGATTATTCCCAGGTGTGCATTATTCAGCGAGTCTCTGAATGTGTGGCTATATATAATAGAATCCTGAGTGTTTTCCAGATATATATGATTCTTCACTGAGGTTCTGAATGAGTGGCTATACGAAATAGAATCCTGAGGATTCCCCAGGTGTGCATTATTCACTGAAACTTTGAATGAGAGGCCATATAAAATAGACACCTGACTATTGCTCCATTGTGAATTATTCAATAAGGTTCTAAATGAGTGGCTATACAAAATAGAATCCTGACTTTCCCAAGGTGTATGTTATTATTTTAGGCTCTGAGTATGTGGCTATATGAAATAGCATTCTGACTACAATACAGGTGTTCCTTATTCAATGAAGCTCTGAAAAAGATGCCACATGAAATAGCGTCCTGAATATTCCTCAGGTATGTATTATTCACCGAGGCTCTGAAACTTTTTCCATATGAAATTGTTTCCTGACTAGTAAACAGGTGTGACTTATTGACTCTGACACTAAATATTTTTTCATATGGAATAAACTAGTCACTATTCTGAAGTTTTGTATTACTCACTCAGCTTTGATTTTGTGGCCATATAAAATAGACTAGTGTCTATTCCACACGTGTGCATTATTCCTGAGGCTGAAAATGAGATGCTATATACAGTATACCCCTAACACTTCCCCAGGTGTTTGTTACTCAGTGAGGCTCTTCTTGTGTTACCATATGAAACAGGATGATGTCTATCTTAAATATTTGTATTATTCAGTGAATTTCTGAATGAATGGCTATATGAAATTGACTGCTGAGTACTTCACATTTGTGCATTATTCACTGAGGCTCTGAATGAGTGGCTATATGAAATAGACTCCTGGCTACTCAACAGGTGTGCATTATTCACTGAAACTTTGAATGAGAGGCCATATAAAATAGACTAGTGTCTATTCCACACGTGTGCATTATTCCCTGAGGCTGAAAATGAGATGCTATATACAGTATACCCCTAACACTTCCCCAGGTGTTTGTTACTCAGTGAGGCTCTTCTTGTGTTACCATATGAAACAGGATGATGTCTATCTTAAATATTTGTATTATTCAGTGAATCTCTGAATGAGTGGCTATATGAAATAGACTGCTGAGTACTTCACATTTGTGCATTATTCACTGAGGTTATGAGTCAGTGGCCATATGAAATGGAATCCTGACTAATCCAAACGTGCATATTATCCACTGAGGCTATGAATGAGTGTCCAAATGAAATAGACTCCTGGCTACTCAACAGGTGTGCATTATTTACCGAGGCTCTGAATGAATGTCCATCGAAAACAGACTCCAAATTATTCTCCAGGTGTGTATTATTCAGAGAGGCTCAAAAGATGTGGCCATATTAATTAGATTCCTTGCTATATCAAGGGTCTCTCTTATTCACTGAGGCTCTGAATATGTGGCTATATGAAATAGACTCCTGGCTACTCAACAGGTGTGCATTATTCACTGAAACTTTGAATGAGAGGCCACATGAAGAAGTCTCCTGACTATTCCACAGGTGTGCATTACTTAGTGAGACTCTGAATGAGGGATAAAAGAAAATCCTGACTATTTCCCAGGTGTGCATTATTTACCGAGGCTCTGAATGAGTGGCTATATGAAATAGACTCCTGACTATCACCCAGGTGTGTATTATTCAGTGATTCTCTGAATGAGTGGCCATAGAAAAAGACTTCTGACTATTCCACAGGTGTGCATTATTCACTGAGGCTCTGAATGAGTGGCCATAGAAAAAGACTTCTGACTATTCCACAGGTGTGCATTATTCAGTGATTCTCTGAATGAGTGGCTATACGAAATAGAATCCTGAGGATTCCCAGGTGTGCATTATTCACTGAGGCTCTGAATGAGTGGCTATATGAAATAGACTCCTGACTATCACCCAGGTGTGTATTACTCAGCGTTACACAGTATTAGAGTTCATATGAAATAGACTCTGACTATCACCCAGCTGTGTATCATTCAAGAAAGAAATTAATGTGTGGCTATCATAACAGCGTCCTGATAGCTCCATAGAAGTTCATTATTCACTGAAACTTTGAATGAGAGGCTATATAAAATAGACACCTGACTATTGCTCCATTGTGAATTATTCAATAAGGTTCTAAATGAGTGGTAGTATGAAATAGAATCCTGAGGATTCCCCAGGTGTGTATCATTCAGGAGGCACAGAATGAGTGGCCATAGAAAAATTCTCCACTATTATTCTGGTGTGGATTATTCACTGAGGCTCTATATGAGTGGCAACATGAAGCAGACTCTTAACTCTTCCCGAAGGTGTGTATTATTGAATGAGAGTCTGACTAAATGGGCATATAAAAAGACTCAGGTGTATTGCCCAGGTGTTCATTACTTACAGAGACTCTGAAGTTGTAGCCACTGGAAGTAGACCCTTGACTCTTTCTGAGGGGAGTATTATTCACAGAGGCCCTGAAAGAGTGGCCATGTGAAAGAGATTCCTGACTTATCAGATATACATAGTATTCACTAAAACACTGAAAGAGTGGCCTTATGAAATAGACCCCATTTTACTCTACAGGCGTGTGTTATTTCTTGACTCTCCAAAAGAATCACCATATAAAATAGACTAGTGATTATTCCCCCAAGGGCAGTATTCAAGAGGTTCCCTATGAGTGTCCATATCAAATAGTCTCCTGACTCTCACACATGTGTGTATCATTCACGGAGCTGCTTCATTTGGGGCTACCTTAAATAGGGTCCTACTACTTTACAGCTGTTTATTACACACTGAAGCTCTGAATGAGAGGCCATATGATATAGACTCCTTACTATTGCCCCATTGTGCATTATTCTGTAATGCTGTGATTGAGTGGCCATATGACCTGGACTCTGACTATTCCCAAGGTGTGTATTCTTCAGTGAGTTTCTGAACGAGTGACCACATAAAATAGACTCCTGACTCTATCCTCTTGACTATTTCTCAGCTCTGCATTTTCCACTGAGTCGCTGGGTGAACGGTCCTATCAAATAGTCTCCAGACTATTCCCCAGGTGTGCATTATTCAGTGAGTCTCTGAATATGTGGCTATATAATAGAATCCTGAGTATTCCTCAGGTATGTATTATTCACTGAGGCTCTGAATGAGTGGCCATATGACCTGGACTCTGACTATTCCCAAGGTGTGTATTCTTCAGTGAGTTTCTGAATGAGTGACCACATAAAATAGACTCCTGGCTACTCAACAGGTGTGCATTATTCACTGAGGCTCTGAATGAGTGGCTATACGAAATAGAATCCTGACTTTCCCAAGGTGTATGTTATTCTGTTAGGCTCTGAGTATGTGGCTATATGAAATAGCATTCTGACTACAATACAGGTGTTCCTTATTCAATGAAGCTCTGAAATAGATGCCACATGTAATAGCGTCCTGAGTATTCCTCAGGTATGTATTATTCACCGAGGCTCTGAATGAGTGGCTATATGAAATAGACTCCTGGCTACTCAACAGGTGTGCATTATTCACTGAGGCTCTGAATATGTGGCTATATGAAATAGACTCCTGACTATCACCCAGGTGTGTATTACTCACTCAGGCTTTGATTTTGTGGCCATATAAAATAGACTAGTGTCTATTCCACACGTGTGCATTATTCACTGAGGCTCTATATGAGTGGCTACATGAAGCAGACTCTTAACTCTTCCCAGGTGTGCATTATTCACTGAGGCTCTGAATATGTGGCTATATGAAATAGACTGCTGAGTACTTCACATTTGTGCATTATTCACTGAAACTTTGAATGAGAGGCCATATAAAATAGACACCTGACTATTGCTCCATTGTGAATTATTCAATAAGTTCTAAATGAGTGGTAGTATGAAATAGAATCCTGAGGATTCCCAGGTGTGCATTATTCACTGAGGCTCTGAATGAGTGGCCATAGAAAAATTCTCCACTATTATTCTGGTGTGGATTATTCACTGAGGCTCTATATGAGTGGCTACATGAAGCAGACTCTTAACTCTTCCCGAGGTGTGTATTATTGAATGAGACTCTGACTAAATGGGCATATAAAAGAGACTCAGGTGTATTGCCCAGGTGTTCATTACTTACAGAGACTCTGAAGTTGTAGCCACTGGAAGTAGACCCTTGACTCTTTCTGAGGGGAGTATTATTCACAGAGGCCCTGAAAGAGTGGCCATGTGAAAGAGATTCCTGACTTATCAGATATACATAGTATTCACTAAAACACTGAAAGAGTGGCCTTATGAAATAGACCCCATTTTACTCCACAGGTGTGCGTTATTTTTTGACTCTCCAAATGAATCACCATATAAAATAGACTAGTGATTATTCCCACAAGGGCAGTATTCGAAGAGGTTCTGTATGAGTGTCCATATCAAATAGTCTCCTGACTCTCACACATGTGTGTATCATTCACGGAGCTGCTTCATTTGGGGCTACCTTAAATAGGGTCCTACTACTTTACAGCTGTTTATTACACACTGAAGCTCTGAATGAGAGGCCATATGATATAGACTCCTTACTATTGCCCCATTGTGCATTATTCTGTAATGCTGTGATTGAGTGGCCATATGACCTGGACTCTGACTATTCCCAAGGTGTGTATTCTTCAGTGAGTTTCTGAATGAGTGACCACATAAAATAGACTCCTGACTCTATCCTCTTGACTATTTCTCAGCTCTGCATTTTCCACTGAGTCGCTGGGTGAACGGTCCTATCAAATAGTCTCCAGACTATTCCCCAGGTGTGCATTATTCAGTGAGTCTCTGAATATGTGGCTATATATAATAGAATCCTGAGTATTTTCCAGATATATATGATTCTTCACTGAGGTTCTGAATAAGTGACCATGTGAAGTACACTCCTGACGTTTCCATATGTCTGTATTATTCTGTGAGGCTCTGAATATGTGGCTATATGAAATAGACTCCTGGCTACTCAACAGGTGTGCATTATTCACTGAGGCTCTGAATGAGTGGCTATATGAAATAGAATCCTGACTTTCCCAA
The DNA here is from genome assembly GCA_021498475.1 of Saguinus midas. Classification (NCBI taxonomy): domain Eukaryota; kingdom Metazoa; phylum Chordata; class Mammalia; order Primates; family Cebidae; genus Saguinus; species Saguinus midas. Next base: position 33,648,338 of record CM038404.1, on the reverse strand, counting down.
GGTGTATGTTATTCTGTTAGGCTCTGAGTATGTGGCTATATGAAATAGCATTCTGACTACAATACAGGTGTTCCTTATTCAATGAAGCTCTGAAATAGATGCCACATGTAATAGCGTCCTGAGTATTCCTCAGGTATGTATTATTCACCGAGGCTCTGAAACTTTCACCATATGAAATTGTTTCCTGACTAGTACACAGGTGTGTATTATTGACTCTGACTCTAAATATTTGTTCATATGGAATAAACTAGTCACTATTCTGAAGTTGTGTATTACTCACTCAGGCTTTGATTTTGTGGCCATATAAAATAGACTAGTGTCTATTCCACACGTGTGCATTATTCCTGAGGCTGTAAATGAGAGGCTATATACAGTAGACCCTAACACTTCCCCAGGTGTGTGTTACTCAGTGAGGCTCTTCTTGTGTGACCATATGAAACAGGATGCTGTCTCTTAAATATTTGTATTATTCAGTGAATCTCTGAATGAGTGGCTATATGAAATAGACTGCTGAGTACTTCACATTTGTGCATTATTCACTGAGGTTATGAGTCAGTGGCCATATGAAATGGAATCCTGACTAATCCAAACGTGCATATTATCCACTGAGGCTATGAATGAGTGTCCAAATGAAATAGACTCCTGGCTACTCAACAGGTGTGCATTATTTACCGAGGCTCTGAATGAATGTCCATCGAAAACAGACTCCAAATTATTCTCCAGGTGTGTATTATTCAGAGAGGCTCAAAAGATGTGGCCATATTAATTAGATTCCTTGCTATATCAAGGGTCTCTTATTCACTGAGGCTCTGAATATGTGGCTATATGAAATAGACTGCTGAGTACTTCACATTTGTGCATTATTCACTGACACTTTGAATGAGAGGCCACATGAAGAAGTCTCCTGACTATTCCACAGGTGTGCATTACTTAGTGAGACTCTGAATGAGGGGATAAAAGAAAATCCTGACTATTTCCCCAGGTGTGTACATTTAGTGAGGCTCTCAACGAGTGGCCATAGAAAAAGACTTCTGACTATTCCACAGGTGTGCATTATTCAGTGATTCTCTGAATGAGTGGCCATAAAAATAGACTCCAGACTATATCACAAGTATGTAATATTCAGTGAGGCTGTGAAAGAGGGGCCATATAAAACAGACTTCTAATTACTCCACATGTGCCTTATTCACTGTTTGTCTGAATGAGTAGATGTATGACATAGACTCCTCATTATTCTCCATGTATCCATTATTCAAACAGGTTCTGTATGAGTGTCCATACCAAATAGACTCCTGACTATCACCCAGGTGTGTATTACTCAGCGTTACACAGTATTAGAGTTCATATGAAATAGACTCCTGACTATCACCCAGGTGTGTATCATTCAGGAAGGAACTTAATTTGTGGCTATCATGACAGCGTCCTGATAACTCCATAGAAGTTCATTATTCACTGAAACTTTGAATGAGAGGCCATATAAAATAGACACCTGACTATTGCTCCATTGTGAGGTATTCAATAAGGTTCATTTTTTAAAAGAAAATTTTATTGCATTATAAATTTTGGGGTACATGTGCAGACGTGCAACATAGTTGCATAGGTACACACATGGCAGTGTGTTTTGTTGCCTTTCTCCCCTACACCCACAATTGGCATTTATCCAAAGGCTATCCCTCACCAGCCTCCCTTGCTGTTTCACCCCCTTTCCCCCCAATAGACCCTAGTGTGTAGTAGACCACTTCCATGTGTCCATGTGTTCTCATTTTACTCACCCACCTATGAGTGAGAATATGCGGTCTTTCTTTTTGTGTTTTTGTGTCAGTTTGCTGACAATGATGTTTTCCAGATTCATTCATGTCCTTATAAAGGACAAAAACTCATCATTTTTGATTGCTGCATAATATTCCATGGTGTATATGTGCCACATTTTCCCATTCCAGTCTATCATCGAGGAAGATATGAGTTGGTTCCAGGTATTTTCTATTGTAAACAGTGCTGCAATGAACATTCGTGTGCATGTGTCCTTATAGTAGAATGATTTATAGTCCTTTGTATATATACCCAGTAATGGGATTGCTGGGTCAAATGGGATTTCTATTTCTAGGTCCTTGAGGAATCGCCACACTATCTTCCACAATGGTTGAACTAATTTACACTCCCACCAACAGTGAAAGAGTGTTCCTATTTCTCCAGATCCTCTCCGGCATCTGCTGTCTCCAGATTTTTTAATGATCGCCATTCTAACTGGCGTGAGATGGTATTTCAATGTGGTTTTGATTTTCATCTTTCTAATGACCAGTGATGATGAGCATTTTTTCATGTGTTTGTTGGCCTAATGTATGTCTTCTTTTGTAAAGTGTTGGTTCATATCCTTTGCCCATTTTTTAATGGTCTTGTTCGTTTTTCTCCTGTAAATCTGTTTGAGTTCTTTGTAAATTTTGGATATCAGCCCTTTGTCAGATGCATAAACTGCAACGATTTTTTTCTCATTCTGATGGTTGCCGATTCACTCTGGTGACTGTTTCTTTTGCTGTGCAAAAGCTGTGGAGTTTGATTAGGTCCCATTTGTCTATTTTGGCTTTTGTTGCCAATGCTTTTGGTGTTTTGGTCATGAAGTCCTTGCCTACTCCTATGTCTTGAATGGTTTTGCCTAGATTTTCTTCAAGGATTTTTATGGTGCCAGGTCTTATGTTTAAGTCTTTAATCCATCTGGAGTTAATTTTAGTGTAAGGTGTCAGGAAGGGGTCCAGTTTCTGCTTTCTGCACATGGCTAGCCAGTTTTCCCAACACCATTTATTAAACAGGGAATCCTTTCCCCATTGCTTGTTTTTGTCTGGTTTATCAAAGATTATATGGTTGTAGATATGTTGTGTTGCCTCCGATGCCTCTGTTCTGTTCCATTGGTCTATATCTCTGTTTTGGTACCAGTACCATGCTGTTTTGATTACTGTAGCCTTGTAGTATAGTTTGAAGTCTGGTAGTGTGATGCCTCCCGCTGTGTTCTTTTTGCTTAGAATTGTCTTGGCTATGCGGGCTCTCTTTTGGTTCAATATAAATTTCATGGTGTTTTTTTTCCAGTTCTGTGAAGAAATTCTATGGTAGTTTGATGGGGATAGCACTGATTGTGTAAATTTATTTGGGCAGCATAGCCATTTTCACGATATTGATTCTTCCTAAGGACGAACATGAAATGTTTTTCCATCTGTTTGTGTCCTCTCTTATTTCGTTGAGCAGTGGTTTGTAGTTTTCCTTGAAGAGGTACCTAACGTTCCTTGTGAGTTGTATTCCTTGGTATTTTATTTGCTTTGTAGCAATTGTGAATGGCAGTTCATTCTGGATTTCGTTCTCTTTAAGTCTGTTATAAGTGTATATGAATGCTTGTGATTTTCGCACATTGATTTTATACCCTGAGACTTTGCTGAAGGTGCTTATCAGTTTCAGAAATTTTTGGCTGAGGTGATGGGGTCTTCTTGGTATAGTATCATGTCATCTGCAAATAGAGACAATTTGGCTTCCACCTTTCCTATTTGAATACCCTTTATTTCTTTTTCTTGCCTGATTGCTCTGGCTAGAACTTCCAGTACTATGTTGAATAGGAGTGTGAGAGAGGCATCCTTGTTCAATGCCATAAAGGAATGCTTCCAGTTTTTGCCCATTAAGTATGATATTGGCTGTTGTTTCATAAATAGCTTTTATTACTTTGAGATATGTTCCATCAATACCAAGTTTATTGAGGGTTTTAGCATAAGGGCTGAATTTGTCAAATGCCTTCTGACAATTGAGATAATCATGTGTTTGTTTTTGCTTCTGTTTATGTGGTGAATTACATTTATAGACTTGCATATGTTGAACCAGCCTTGCAACCCCGGGATGAATTCTACTTGATCATGATGGATAAGTTTTTAATGTGCTGTTGCAGTCGATTTGCCAGTATTTTTTTGAAGATTTTTGCATCTATGTTCATCATGGATATTGGCCTAAAGTTTTCTTTTCTTGTTGAGTCTCTGCCTTGTTTTGTTATCAGGATGCTGTTGGTCTCATAAAATGATTTGGGAAGGGTTCCCTCTTTTTGAATTTTTTTGAATAGTTTCAGAAGGAATGGTACCATATTCTCTTTCTGTGTCTGGAACAATTCGTTTGTGAACCCATCTGGACCTGGGCTTTTTTGGTGTGGTAGGCTCTTAATTGCTCTCTTAACTTCAGACCTTGTTATTGGTCTATTCATCATTTCAGCTTCCTCCTGGGTTAGGCTTGGGAGGACACAGGGGTTCAGAAATTTATCCATTTCTTCCTTGTTTAATAGTTTATGTGCATAGCATTGTTTGTAGTATTCTCTGATGACTGTTTGAATTTTTGTGGCATCTGTGGTTATTTCCCTTTTATCATTTATTATTGCATCTGTTTCGTTGTTCTCTCTTTTCTTTTTTATCAGTCTGGCTAGTGGTCTGTCTATTTTGTTGATCTTTTCAAAAAACCAGCTCTTGAATTAATTGATTTTTTAAGGGTTTTTTATGTCTCTATCTCCTTCAGTTCTTCTCTGATCTAAGTTATTCTTGTCTCTCGCTACGTTTTGAGATTTTCTGATCTTGCTCCTCTAGCTTTCAATTTTGACGATAGGGTGTCAATTTTGGATCTCTCCACTCTTCTCATGTGGGCACTTATTGCTATATATTTTCCTCTACAGACTGCTTTAAATGTGTCCCAGAGATTCTGGTATGTTGTGTCTTCATTCTCCTTGGCTTCAAACAACTTCTTTATTTCTGCCTTCATTTCATTGTTTATCCAATCAACATTCAAGAGCCAGTTGTTCAGTTTCCATGAAGCTGTGTGGTTCTGAGTTAGTTTCTGAATTCTGAGTTCTAACTTGATTGCACTATGGTCTGAGAGACTGTTTGTTATGATTTCAGTTGTTTTGCATTTGCTGAGGAGTGCTTTACTTCCAATTATGTGGTCAATTTTGGAGTAGGTGTGATGTGGTGCTGAGAAGAATGTATATTCTGTGGATTTGGGTGAAGAGTTCTGTAAATATCTATCAGGTTTGATGTTCCAGGTCTGAGTTTAAGTCCTGGATATCCTTGTTAATTTTCTGTCTGGTTGATCTATCTGATAGTGACAATGGAGTGTTAAAGTCTCCCACTATTATTGTGTGGGAGTCTAAGTCTCTTTGTAAGTCATTAAGAACTTGCCTTATATATTTGGGTGCTCCTGCATTGGGTCCATATATATTTAGGATCGTTAGCTCTTCTTGTTGTATCAATCCTTTTACCATTATGTAATGACCTTCTTTGTCTCTTTAGATCTTTGTTGCTTTAAAGTCTATTTTATCAGAGACGAGAATTGCAACTTCTGCTTCTTTTTGCACTCCATTTGCTTGGTAAATCTTTTCCATCCCTTTATTTTGAGCCTTTATGTATTTTTGCATGTGAGATGGGTTTTTTTGATACAGCACACCGATGGGTTTTGGGTTTTTTATCCAATCTGCCAGTCTGTGTCTTTTGATTGGTGCATTTAGCCCATTTACATTTAGGGTTATTATTGTTATGTGTGAATTTGATACTGCCGTTTTGATGCTTACTGGCTGTGTTGCTCATTGGTTGATGTAGATTCTTCATTTTGTTGATGCTCTTTAGCATTTGGTATGCGTTTAGGATGGCTGGTACTGGTTGTTTCTTTCTATGTTTAGTGCCTATTTCAGGAGCTCTTGTAAAGCAGGTCTAGTGGTGACAAAATCTCTGAGTTCTTGCTTGTTTGTGAAGGATTTTATTCTTCCTTCACTTATGAAGCTCAGTTTGGCTGAATATGAAATTCTGGGCTGAAAGTTATTTTCTCTAAGGATGTTGAATATTGGCCCCCACTCTCTCTGGCTTGTAGAGTCTCTGCCAAGAGATCTGCTGTGAGTCTGATGGGCTTCCCTTTTTGGGTGACCCGACCTTTCTCTCTGGCTGCCCTTAGTATTTTCTTCTTCATTTCAACCCTGGTGAATCTGATGATTATGTGCCTTGGGGTTGCTTTTCTTTTGGAATATCTTTGTAATGTTCTCTGTATTTCCTGGAGTTGAGTATTGGCCTGCCTTGCTAGGTTGGCCAAATTTTCTTGGATAATATCCAGAAGAGTATTTTCGAGCTTGGATTCATTCTCTTCATCACATTCTGGTACACCTGTGAAATGTAGGTTGGGTCTCTTCATATAGTCCCACATTTCCTGGAGATTTTGTTTATTCCTTTTTGCGCTTTTATCTTGCATCTTGGTTTCTTGTTTTATTTCATTGAGTTGATTTTTGTCGTCTGATATTCTTTTGTTTGCTTCATCAATTCGGCTATTGAAACTTGTGCATGCTTCGTGAAGTTCTCGTGTTTTGTTTTTCAGCTCCTTCTGTTCATTCATATTCCTCTGTAAGTTGTCCATTCTTTTTATCATTTCCTCAAATCTTTTTTCAAATCTTTTTTTAAGGTTCTTAGTTTCTTTGCATTGATTTAGAAAATGTTCTTTTAGCTCACTGAAGTTTCTCATTATCCACCTTCTGAAATCTGATTCTATCATTTCATCACACTCATTCATCCAGTTTTGTTCCCTTGCTGGTGAGGAGTTTTATTCCTTTGTAGGAGGTGAGGTGTTTTAGTTTCGGGTGTTTTCCTCCTTTTTGCGCTGAAATTTTTTCATCTTTGTGGATTTTTCAATCTGTCGTCTTAGTAGTTACTGACTTTTCAATTTGGTCTCTCAGTTGACTCCCAGATTGTTGATAATGAAGAATTTCTTTTACTTAGTTTTTCTTCTAACGGTCTAGCCCCTCTGCACTTCCCAGTTTTTTTCCTCAGATGCTCTGTCTCAGTGAGTTGGGGCTTTATTTATGGGTATCAGTGGCACTGTTCTGCCTAGCTAGCTGGCAGTCTATTCACTATCTTTCTGCTGAGAGGCTTCATCCTGCTAGCGCATGTCTGCCCTGCTGCCTCGGGGCACCCTTCTACTGTGGTGTGCTCCGCCCTGTTGGCAGAGTCTCTTTGTTATGGCGGCCTGCCTCGGAGCGGGATGCTCAGCAACAGGCATGTTGCTCAGTAGGGCAGGGTGTTTATGTCTGTCATCGCACCTCCCCTGCTGCACCATGCTTGATTCAGCTGAACCCGCAGCAAAACTCTCAAACCTGACTGCCTCCAATCGCCACCATGCTTGTTTCTGTTAGGGTGGGACCCGCCAAGCCCAATCACCTGGCTCCATGCCTCAGAGTCCATCCTCTCTCTCTCTCTTTTTCTCCACAATTTGAACAATTGACCCTCTCAGTCTCGCCCAAGTAACGTGCTGATAGGACACTGGGATCGTTGTGCAATCTCCCATGCCGCTGCCCACTGCACCAGCTCAAATCACGCTTCCCAGGAATTTTCTTGTCTTGCTTATTGTCCAAGTCCCACGTAAACAGATAGAAATGTCAATCTGCCCTTCCAGATCTCAGGTTGCTGGTTTAACAGGGCACCCAGACTAGTGAGGTTTGGGCCAGGTGCCTCTGTGCTGTGGCGATGGCCGAACCAGCCGCCTGAGCCAAAGCACTGGTTGTGCTGGCATCCTGTGTCTCTCATACACCTGCAAATTTCCTCGTTCTGTGGGCAAAAAAGGTCTCTCTGACACTAAAATTAACTCCAGATGGATTAAAGACTTAAACGTAAGACCTGACACCATAAAATCCCTAGAAGAAAATCTAGGCAAAACCGTTCAGGACATAGGAGTAGGCAAGGACTTCAAGAATAAAACACCAAAGGCATTGGCAACAAAAGCCAAAGTAGACAAATGGGACCTAATCAAACTCCACAGCTTCTGCACGGAAAAAGAAACCGTCACCAGAGTGAATTGGCAACCATCAGAATGCGAAAAAATCTTTGCAGTTTACACATCAGACAAAGGGCTGATATCCAGAATTTACAAAGAACTCAAACAGATTTACAGGAAAAACACAAACAAGCCCATTCAAAAATAGGCAAAGGATATGAAGAGACACTTTACAAAAGAAGACATACATGAGGCCAACAAACATATGAAAAAATGCTCATCATCACTGGTCATTAGAGAGATGCAAATCAAAACCACTTTGAGATACCATCTCACGCCAGTTAGAATGGCAATCATTAAAAAATCTGGAGACAGCAGATGCTGGAGAGGATGTGGAGAAATAGGAACACTCTTACACTGTTGGTGGGAGTGTAAATTAGTTCAACCATTGTGGAAGACAGTGTGGCGATTCCTCAGGGACCTAGAAATAGAAATTCCATTTGACCCAGCAACCCCATTACAGGGTATAATCTGAACTATAAATCTTTCTACTATGGACACATGTACGAATGTTCATAGCAGCACTGTTTACAATAGCAAGAACAGGAACCAACCCAAATGTCCAATGATGATAGACTGGACTGGGAAAATGTGGCACATATACACCATGGAATATTGCAGCAATCAAAATGATGAGTTTGTGTCCTTTGTAAGGACATGGATGAATCTGGAGAACATCATTCTCAGCAGACTGACTCAGAACAGAAAAAATACTGCATATACTCCTCATAGGCGAATGAGAAAATGAGAACACATGGACACAGAGGCGGTCTACTATACACTGTGGTCTATTGGGGAATGGGGAGGGACAGTGAGGGGGCTTGGGAAGGATAGCCTGGGGATGAATACCAAGTGTGGGTGAAGGGAGGCAGCAAAACACACCACCTGTGTGCCTATGCAACTATCTTGCACGTTCTGCACATGTACCCCAAAACCTATAATGCAATAAAAATTTTTTTAACAAAAAGTTCCCTCTGAAATTGTGGCTAGGACTCACCCTGTGCGCCTTCACTGAGAGCTGTAATCCTGAGTTGTTTCTATGGTGCACTATTGGAAATCCTCTGACTGTATCTTCTTGACTATTCCTCAGCTCTGCATTTTCCACTGAGTCTCTGGGTGAACAGTCCTTTCAAATAGTCTCCAGACTATTCCACAGGTGTGCATCATTCAGTGAGTCTCTGAATATGTGGCTATATATAATAGAATCCTGAGGGTTTTCCAGATATATATAATTCCTCAGTGAGTTTCTGAGTAAGTGACCATGTGAAGTGCACTTTTGGCTTCTCCATAGGTTTGTATTATTCTGTGAGGCTCTGAATGAGTGGCCATAAAATATAGACTCCTATATCCTCCTCAGGCGTGCGTTTTTACATTTGGCTCTAAATGAGTGGCTATATGAAATAGAATCCGGACTTTCACCAAGGCGTATGTTATCCTGTTAGGCTCTGAGTATGTGGCTATATGCAATAGAATTCTGAATAGAATACAGGTGTTCCTTATTCAATGAAACTCTGAAATAGTTGCCACATATAATAGCGTCCTGAGTATTGCTGCAGTATGTAATATTCAGCGAGGCTCTGAAACTTTCGCCATAAGAAATGGTTTCCTGACTAGTACACAGGTGTGCATTATTGACTCTGACTCTATATATTTGTTCATATGGAATAAACTAGTCACTATTCTGAAGTTGTGTATTACTCCCAGGCTTTGATTTTGTGGCCATATAAAATAGACTAGTGTCTATTCCACATGTGTGCATTATACCATGATGCTGTAAATGAGAAGCTATATACTGTAGACCCCTACCACTTCCCACATGTCGATTACTCAGTGAGGCTCTTCTTGTATTACCATATAAAGCAGGATGCTGTCTATCTAAAATATTTGTATTATTCAGTGAATCTCTGAATGAATGGCTATATGAAATAGACTGCTGAGTACTTCACATTTGTGCATTATTCACTGAGGTTATGACTCAGTGTCAATATGAAATGGAATCCTGACTAATCTAAACATGGATATTATCCACTGAGGCTATGAATGAGTGTCCAAATTAAATAGACTTCTGGCTACTCAACAGGTGTGCATTATTTACCGAGGCTCTGAATGAATGTCCATCGGAATCATACTCCAAATTATTCTCCAGGTGTGTATTCTCTGAGAGGCTCAAAAGATGTGGCCATATTAACTAGGTCCCTTACTATGTCAAGTGTCTCTCTTATTCACCGAAGCTATGAATATGTGTCTACATGACATAGACTCCCGAGTACACCAAATTATTCAGTGAGATTCCAAATGAGAGGCATCATAAAGAAGTCTCCTGACTGTTCCACAGGTGTGCATTACTTAGTGAGACTCTGAATGAGGGGATAAAAGAAAATCTTGACTATTACCCCAGGTGTGTACATTTAGTGAGGCTCTCAATGAGTGGCCATAGAAAAAAGACACCTGGGAGATTTTCCAAGATGGCGTCATAGAGGCGACTCACGATTGCAGCTCTCAGTGAGGGTGCAGAGGGTGAGTACTAGCTGCATTCTCGCACGGACATTTTTTGCCCACAGGATGTTGAAAGTCCCAGGTGTGGGAGAGACTCAGGATGCCAGGGCAGCCGGATTGCGTGGCTGGTTTTGCCAGTGCCACAGTGCATCAGAACCCGGCACAAAACTCACAGGTCTGGATTCTCTGTTAAACGGGCAATCTGAGATTTGGAAGGACAGATTGGCATTTCCATCTGATTGAACGGGACTTGGAGAATGAGCCAGAGCAGGAGATTTCTGGGAAGCGTGATCTGAGCCAGTGCAGTGGGCAGCAACATGGGAGATTGCACGGATCCCAGTATCCTATAGGCAGGCTAATGGGATGCCAGTGAGACTCTGAGTTGACCGACTTCACACTAGTGAGGAAGATAGAGAGAGAGAGAACAGACTCTGAGTCAGGGAGCTGGGTGATCGAGCTCATTGGGTCCTACCCTCATGGGGACAAGCAGGGCAGCGATTGGAGGTGCTTGGGGCTGAGAGTTTTGCTGCCAGCACAGTTGAATTTAGGACCTACAGTGCAGCACGATGGCTCTGAATGAGTGGTCTGCCACTATGGACGTAATCTGCCCCTACTCAAGTACCGCCCATTGCTGATGCAGTCTGCCGTTGCGAAGCAACCTGCCATAAAACAAAGACTCCACCAGCAGGGCAGAGCCCACCACAGTAGAGTGGAGCCCTGAAGAAGCAGGTCGGACCCACACTAACAGGGCAAAGCCTCGGGAGGGAAATAGTGAAGAGACTACCTCCTAGCCTGGCAGGACAGTGCAACAGATACTCATAAAGAAAGCCTCGAGGGGGACTTCAAAGATGGCTTCATAGAGGCGACTCCGGATTGCCGCTCTTGGTGAAGGCAAAGAGGGTGAGTCCTAGCCGCATTCTCAGACAGACCTTTTATACCCACAGAACGCTGAAAGTCCCAGGAGTGGAAGAGACACGGGACGCTAGAGCAGCCGGCTCACGTGGCTGCTTCAGGCAGTTCCTCAGCGCAGTGGCACCAGGCATAAAACTCACTGGTCCAGGTGCCCTGTTAAATGGGCAATCTGAGATTTGGTAGGACAGATTGGCATTTCCATCTGATTGAACGGGACTTGTACAATGAGCCAGACCAGGAGATTCCTGGAAAACGTGATCTGAGCCGGTGCAGTGGGCAGTGGCACTAGAGATCACACAGATCCCAGTGCCCTATCAGCAGGCTACTGGGGGGCCAGTGAGACAGTCAACCGTTCACCTTGGGGAGAGGAAGAGAGAGAGAGAGGTCAGACTCTGAGGCAGGGAGCTGGGTGATCGGGCTCGGCGGTTCCCACCCTGATGGAGACAAGCAGGGAAGCGATTGGAGGTGCTCAGGGCTGAGAGTTTTGCTGCCAGCATCTAGGACGGTGCAGCCTGGTGGGGGAGGGGTGTCCACCACTACTGACACAATCTGCACCTACTGAAGTACCGCCCAGGGCTGACGCAGCCTGCTGTTGCTGAGGCAACCTGCCATAACAGAGAGATTCTTCCAGCAGGGCGGAGCAAGCCACAGCAGGGCAGAGGAAGCCACAGCAGGGCAGAGGAAGCCACAGCAGAACTGAGCACCACAGCAACAGGGCAGGCCTGTGCTAGCAGGGCAGAGCCACGGCAGGCAAATAGTGAATAGACTGCCTCCTAGCTGGGCAGGACAGTGCAACAGATACTCATAAAGAAAGCCCCAACTCCCTGAGACAGAGCATCTAAGGGGGATAAAAGGGGGGGTATTAGTTCTGTTGCAGTTGACATAAACACATCCTCCCAACAACCCTGAATGAGCAACAGAGCTCACAGCTCAGGACTGGAGCTTCTATAAAGCACAGAACATCTCCTCAAGCAGCTCTCTAAACCCTGTATATCCAAAGAGTCACCTCAAATAGGACTAATCAAACTGACATTTGGCGGGCAGCATTCTGGAACAAATATAGCAGAAGAAGAAACTGGTAGCATCCCTCACTGGTTCACAGCTGCTACAGGTGTAGCCCAGACAAGCAGGGCCTGGAGTGGACTTCAGCACTCATACAGCAGAGGGGCTAGACCGTTAGAAGGAAAACTAAGTAACAAAAATACTTCTTCATCAACAATCTGGGCATCAACTCAGAGACCCATTTGAAAAATCAGCAACTACTAAGATGACAGGTGGATAAATCCATCCAGATGGGAAGAATCCAGCGCAAAAAGGAGGAAAACACCCGAAACCAAAACACCTCACCTCCTACAAAGGACCAATACTCCTCACCAGCAAAGGAACCAAGCTGGACGGAGAATGAGTGTGACAAAATGACGGAATCAGACTTCAGAAAGTGGATAATGAGAAACTTCAGTTTGCTAAAAGAACATGTTCTAAATCAGTGCGAAGAAACAAAGAACCTTGAAAAAAGATATGAAAATAATTCGAGGAAATGATAACAAGAATGGACAACATAGAGAGGAATATGAATGAATTGAAGGAGCTGAAAAACACAACATGAGAACTTCGTGAAGAATGCACAAGTTTCAACAGCTGAATTGAACAAGCAGAAGAAAGAATATCAGAAGTCGAAGATCAACTCAATGAAATAAAACGAGAAACCAAGATTAGAGAAAAAAGCACAAAAAAGAATGAACAAAATCTCCAAGAAATGTGGGACTATGTGAAGAGACCCAACCTAAGTTTGATAGGTGTACCAGAATGTGATGAAAAGAATGAATCCAAGCTGGAAAATACGCTTCAGAATATTATCCAGGAAACTTTCCCCAACCTAACAAGACAGTTCAATACTCAACTCCAGGAAATACAGAGAACACCACAAAGATACTCTGCAAGAAGAGCAACCCCAAGGCACATAATCGTCAGATTCACCAGGGTTGAAATGAAGGAGAAAATACTAAGGGCAGCCAGAGAGAAAGGTCGGGTCACCCACAAAGGGAAGCCCATCAGACTCACAGCAGATCTCTCAGCAGAGACTCTACAAGAGAGAGAGAGAGGTCAGACTCTGAGGCAGGGAGCTGGGTGATCGGCTCGGCGGTTCCCACCCTGATGGAGACAAGCAGGGAAGCGATTGGAGGTGCTCAGGGCTGAGAGTTTTGCTGCCAGCATCTAGGACGGTGCAGCCTGGTGAGTGTCCACCACTACTGACACAATCTGCACCTACTGAAGTACCGCCCAGGGCTGACGCAGCCTGCTGTTGCTGAGGCAACCTGCCATAACAGAGAGACTCCAGCCAGCAAGCCACAGCAGGGCAGAGGAAGCCACAGCAGGGCAGAGGAAGCCACAGCAGAACTGAGCACCACAGCAACAGGGCAGGCCTGTGCTAGCAGGGCAGAGCCACGGCAGGCAAATAGTGAATAGACTGCCTCCTAGCTGGGCAGGACAGTGCAACAGATACTCATAAAGAAAGCCCCAACTCCCTGAGACAGAGCATCTAAGGGGGATAAAAGGGGGGGTATTAGTTCTGTTGCAGCAGACATAAACACATCCTCCCAACAACCCTGAATGAACAACAGAGCTCACAGCTCAGCACTGGAGCTTCTATAAAGCACAGAACATCTCCTCAAGCAGCTCTCTGACCCTGTATATCCAAAGAGTCACCTCAAATAGGACTAATCAAACTGACATTTGGCGGGCAGCATTCTGGAACAAATATAGCAGAAGAAGAAACTGGTAGCATCCCTCACTGGTTCACAGCTGCTACAGGTGTACCCAGACAAGCAGGGCCTGGAGTGGACTTCAGCACTCATACAGCAGAGGGCTAGACCATTAGAAGGAAAACTAAGTAACAGAAATACTTCATCATCAACAATCTGGGCATCAACTCAGAGACCCATTTGAAAATCAGCAACTACTAAGATGACAGGTGGATAAATCCATCCAGATGGGAAGAATCCAGCGCAAAAAGGAGGAAAACACCGAAACCAAAACACCTCACCTCCTACAAGGACCAAAACTCCTCACCAGCAAGGAACAAAGCTGGACGGAGAATGAGTGTGACAAAATGACGGAATCAGACTTCAGAAAGTGGATAATGAGAAACTTCAGTGAGCTAAAAGAACATGTTCTAAATCAGTGCAAAGAAACTAAGAACCTTGAAAAAGATTTGAAAAAAGATTCGAGGAAATGATAACAAGAATGGACAACATAGAGAGGAATATGAATGAATTGAAGGAGCTGAAAACACAACATGAGAACTTCGTGAAGCATGCACAAGTTTCAACAGCCGAATTGACCAAGCAGAAGAAAGAATATCAGAAGTCGAAGATCAACTCAATGAAATAAAACGAGAAACCAAGATTAGAGAAAAAGCACAAAAAGGAATGAACAAAATCTCCAAGAAATGTGGGACTATGTGAAGAGACCCAACCTACGTTTGATAGGTGTACCAGAATGTGATGAAGAGAATGAATCCAAGCTGGAAAACACTCTTCAGGATATTATCCAGGAAAATTTCCCAACCTAGCAAGACAGGTCAATACTCAACTCCAGGAAATACAGAGAACACCACAAAGATACTCTGCAAGAAGAGCAACCCCAAGGCACATAATCGTCAGATTCACCAGGGTTGAAATGAAGGAGAAAATACTAAGGGCAGCCAGAGAGAAAGGTCGGGTCACCCACAAAGGGAAGCCCATCAGACTCACAGCAGATCTCTCAGCAGAGACTCTACAAGCCAGAAGAGAGTGGGGGCCAATATTCAACATCCTTAAAGAAAAGAACTTTCAACCCAGAATTTCATATCCAGCCAAACTGAGCTTCATAAGTGAAGGGAAAATAAAATCCTTTATGAACAAGCAAGTACTCAGAGATTTTGTCACCACTAGGCCTGATTTACAAGAGCTCCTGAAAGAGAAACTACACATAGAAAGAAACAAGCAGTACCAGCTATCCTAAAAGCATACCAAATGCTAAAGACCATCAACAAAATGAAGAATGTACATGAACCAAAGGGCAAAACAGCCAGCTAGCATCAAAATGGCAGTATCCAATTCACACATAACAATATTAACCCTAAACGTAAATGGGCTAAATGCACCAATCAAAAGACACAGACTGGCAAATTGGATAAAAAACAAAAACCTATCGGTGTGCTGTATCCAGGAAACCCACCTCACAGGCAAGGATACACAAAGTCTCAAAATAAAGGATGGAGGAAGATTTACCAAGCAAATGGAGAGCAAAAAAAATAGCAGGAGATGCAATTCTCATCTCTGATAAAATAGACTTTAAAGCAACAAAGATCAAAAGGGACAAAGAAGGTCATTACATATTGGTAAAATGATCGATACCAAAAGAAGAGCTAATGATTTTAAATATATATGGACCCAATGCAGAAGCACCCAGATGTATAAGTCAAGTTCTTAATGACTTACAAAGAGACTTAGACTCCCACACAATAATAGTGGGAGACTTTAACACTCCACTGTAAATATCAGACAGATCAACCAGACAGAATACTAACAAGGATATCCATGACTTGAACTCAGACCTGGAACAAGCAAACCTGATAGACATTTACAGAACTCTCCACCCCAAATCCACGGAATATACATTCTTCACAGCACCACATCAAGAACAAACTGCCATTCTCAATTGCTACAAAGTAAATAAAATAGCTATTATTACAACTCACAAGGAACGTAAGGGATCTCTTTAAGGAAAACTACAAACCACTGCTCAACGACATAAGAGAGGACACAAACAGATGGAGAAATATTCCATGTTCCTGGTTAGGAAGAATCAATATCGTGAAAATGGCCATACTGCTCAAAGTAATTCACACAATCAACGCTATTCTCATCAAACTACCATTCAGTTTCTTCACAGAACTGGAAAAAACCACCATGAACTTCATGTGGAAGCAAAAGTGATCCCGCATAGCCAAGTCAATTCTAAGCAAAAAGAACACAGCGGGAAGCATCACACTACCAGACTTCAAACTATACTACAAGGGTACAGTAATCAAAAGAGTATGGTACAGGTACCAAAACAGAGATATAGACCAATGGAACAGAACAGAAGCATCGGAGGCAACACAACATATCTACAACCATATTATCTTTGATAAACCAGAAAAAAACAAGCAATGGAAAAAGAATTCCCTATTTAATAAATGGTGTTGGGAAAACTGGCTAGCCATGTGCAGAAAGCAGAAACTGGACCCCTTCCTGAAACCTTACACTAAAATTAACTCCAGATGGATTAAAGACTTAAACATAAGACCCGACACCTTAAAAACCCTAGAAGAAAATCCTAGGCAAAACCATTCAGGACATAGGAGTAGGCAAGGACTTCATGAACAAAACACCAAAAGTATTGGCAACAAAAGCCAAAATAGACAAATGGGACCTAATCACACTACACAGCTTCTGCACGGCCAAAGAGACAGTCACTAGAGTGAATTGGCAACCATCAGAATGGGAAAAAATCCTTGCAGTTTACGCATCTGACAAAGAGCTGATATCCAGAATTTTCAAAAACTCAAACAGATTTACAGAAAAAAAAAAGCCCGTTCAAAAATTGGCAAAGGATATGAACAGACACTTTACAAAAGAAGACATACATGAGGCCAACAAACATATGAAAAAATGCTCATCATCACTGGTCATTAGAGAGATGCAAATCAAAACCACATTGAGATACCATCTCACACCAGTTAGAATGGCGATCATTAAAAAATCTGGAGACAGCAGATGCTGGAGAGGATTTGGAGAAATAGGAACACTCTTACACTGTTGGTGGGAGAGTAAGTTAGTTCAACCATTGTGGAAGACAGTGTGGCGATTCCTCAGGGACCTAGAAATAGAAATTCCATTTGACCCAGCAATCCCATTACTGGGTATATATCCAAAGGACTATAAATCTTTCTACTATAAGGACACATGCACACGAATGTTCATTGCAGCACTGTTTACAATAGCAAAGACCTGGAACCAACCCAAATGCCCATCGATGATAAACTGCACTTGGAAAATGCGGCACATATACACCATGGAATATTATGCAGCAATCAAAAATGATAAGTTTGTGTTCTTTGTAAGGACATAGATAAATATGGAGAGCATCATTCTCAGCAAACTGACACAAGAACAGAAAAAGAAATACCCCATATAGTCACTCATAGGTGGGTGAGAAAAATGAAAACACATGGACACAGAGAGGGTGTCTACTAAACACTGGGGAATATTGGGGGGAATGGGGGAGTGACAGTGGGGGGAGTGGGGAGGGATTGCCTGGTGATGAATGCCAAGTGTGTGTGAAGGGGAGGAAGGCAGCAAACACACTGCCATGTGTGTACCTATGCAACTATCTTGCACGTTCTGCACATGTACCCCAAAACTTGTAATGCAATAAAAATTTAAAAAATAAATAATTAATTATTTAAAAGAAATCATGACATGCATATATAATTTGCAATTCCAAAAACTATGTTGTAAAGTTTTATAAAGTAAAATAAACAAATTTTAAATCTGATAAAAAAATGAGTGGGTATACGAAATAGAATACTGACTTTCCCCAAGGTGTATGTTATTCTGTTAGGCTCTGAGTATATGGCTATACGAAATAGAATTTTGACTACAATACATGTGTTCCTTATTCAATCAAGCTCTGAAATATATGCCACATGTGATAGCGTCCTGAGTATTCCTCAGGAATGTATTATTCACCGAGGCTCTGAAAATTTCACCATATGAAATTGTTTTCTGACTAGTGCACAGGTGTGTATTATTGACTCTGACTCTAAATATTTGTTCATATGGAATAAACTAGTCACTATTCTGAAGTTGTGTATTACTCACTCAGGCTTTGATTTTGTGGCCATATAAAATAGACTAGTGTCTATTCCACACGTGTGCATTATTCCCTGAGGCTGTAAATGAGAGGCTATATACAGTAGACCCTAACACTTCCCCAGGTGTGTGTTACTCAGTGAGGCTCTTCTTGTGTGACCATATGAAACAGGATGCTGTCTCTCTTAAATATTTGTATTATTCAGTGAATCTCTGAATGAGTGGCTATATGAAATAGACTGCTGAGTACTTCACATTTGTGCATTATTCACTGAGGTTACGAGTCAGTGGCCATATGAAATGGAATCCTGACTAATCCAAACGTGCATATTATCCACTGAGGCTATGAATGAGTGTCCAAATGAAATAGACTCCTGGCTACTCAACAGGTGTGCATTATTTACCGAGGCTCTGAATGAATGTCCATCGAAAACAGACTCCAAATTATTCTCCAGGTGTGTATTATTCAGAGAGGCTCAAAAGATGTGGCCATATTAATTAGATTCCTTGCTATATCAAGGGTCTCTCTTATTCACTGAGGCTCTGAATATGTGTCTACATGACATAGACTCCTGACTACACCACATTTTCAGTGACACTCCGAATGAGAGGCCACATGAAGAAGTCTCCCGACTATTCCACAGGTGTGCATTACTTAGTGAGACTCTGAATGAGGGATAAAGGAAACCCTGACTATTTCCCCAGGTGGGTACATTTTGTGAGGCTCTCAAGGAGTGGCCATAGAAAATAGACTAGTGTCTATTCCACACGTGTGCATTATTCCCTGAGGCTGTAAATGAGAGGCTATATACAGTAGACCCTAACACTTCCCCAGGTGTGTGTTACTCAGTGAGGCTCTTCTTGTGTGACCATATGAAACAGGATGCTGTCTATCTTAAATATTTGTATTATTCAGTGAATCTCTGAATGAGTGGCTATATGAAATAGACTGCTGAGTACTTCACATTTGTGCATTATTCACTGAGGTTACGAGTCAGTGGCCATATGAAATGGAATCCTGACTAATCCAAACGTGCATATTATCCACTGAGGCTATGAATGAGTGTCCAAATGAAATAGACTCCTGGCTACTCAACAGGTGTGCATTATTTACCGAGGCTCTGAATGAATGTCCATCGAAAACAGACTCCAAATTATTCTCCAGGTGTGTATTATTCAGAGAGGCTCAAAAGATGTGGCCATATTAATTAGATTCCTTGCTATATCAAGGGTCTCTCTTATTCACCGAGGCTCTGAATATGTGTCTACATGACATAGACTCCTGACTACACCACATTATTCAGTGACACTCCGAATGAGAGGCCACATGAAGAAGTCTCCTGACTATTCCACAGGTGTGCATTACTTAGTGAGACTCTGAATGAGGGATAAAGAAAATCCTATTTCCCCAGGTGTGTACATTTAGTGAGGCTCTCAATGAGTGGCCATAGAAAAAGACTTCTGACTATTCCACAGGTGTGCATTATTCAGTGATTCTCTGAATGAGTGGCCATAAAAAATAGACTCCAGACTATATCACAAGTATGTAATATTCAGTGAGGCTGTGAAAGAGGGCCATATGAAACAGACTTCTAATTACTCCACATATGCCTTATTCACTGTTTGTCTGAATGAGTAGACTTATGACATAGACTCCTCATTATTCTCCATGTATCCATTATTCAAACAGGTTTTGTATGAGTGTCCATACCAAATAGACGACTGACAGTTCATTAGGTGTGTATTTCTCAGCGTTACACAGTATTAGAGTTCATATGTAATAGACTCCTGACTATCACCCAGGTGTGTATCATTCAGGAAGAATCTTAGTTTGTGTCGATCTTGACAGCGTCCTGAAAACTCCATGTTAGTTCATTACTCACTGAAACTTTGAATGAGAGACCATATAAAATAGACACCTTACTATTGCTCCATTATGAGTTATTAAAGAGGTTTCCAAATGAGTGGTAATATGAAATAGAATGCTGAGGATTCCCCAGGTTTGTATCATTCAAGGAGGCACAGAAAGAGAGGCCATAGAGAAATTCTCCACTATTATTCTGGTGTGGAGTATTCACTGAGGCTCTATATGAGTGGCTACATGTAGCAGACGCTTAACACTTTCCGAGGTGTGTATTATTAAATGATGCTCTTACGAACTGTGCATATAAAATAGACTCAGGTGTATTGCCCATGTGTTCATTAATTATAGAGACTCTGAAGTTGTAGCCACTGGAAGTAGAACTTTGACCCTTTCTGAGGGCAGTATTATTCACAGAGACCCTGAAAGAGTGGCCATGTGAAAGAGATTCCTGACTTATCTGATATACATAGTATTCACTAAAACACTGAAAGAGTAACCTTATGAAATTCACCCCATTTTACTCCAAAGGTGTGCATTATTTTTGACTCTCCAAACGAATCACCATATAAAACAGACTAGTGATTATTCCCCCAACGAGCAGTATTTGAAAAGGTTCTGTATGAGTATCCGTATTAAATAGCCTCCTGACTCTCACACATGTGTGTATCATTCACGGAGCTGCTTCATTTGGAGCTACAATAAACAGGGTCCTACTACTTTACAGCTGTGTATTACACACTGAAGCACTTAATGGGAGGCCATATGATATAAAATCCTTACTATTGCCCCATTGTGCATTATTCTGTATTGCTGTGTTTTAGTGGCCATATGATCTGGACGCTTATTATTTCCAAGGCGTGTATTCAGTGAGTTTCTGAACGAGTGACCACATAAAATAGACTCCTGACTCTGTTCTTTTGAGTATGTCTCAACTCTGCATTTTCCACTGAGTCGCTGGGTGAACGGCCTTTTCAAATAGTCTCCAGACTATTCCCCAAGTGTGCATTATTCAGTGAGTCTCTGAATATGTGGCTATGTGTAATAGAATCCTGAATGATTTCCAGATATATATGATTCTCCACTGAGGTTCTGAATAAGTGACCATGTGAAGTACACTCCTGATGTTTCCATATCTCTGTATTATTCTGTGATGCTCTGAATGTGTGGCCATAAATAGAGACTCCTATATAATCATCAGGCATGCATTTCTACATTCACCTCTAAGTAAGTGGGTATTCGAAATAGAATCCTGACTTTAACCAAGGTGTATGTTATTCTGTTAGGCTCTGAGTATGTGGCTATATGAAATAGAATTCTGACTACAATACAGGTGTTCCTTATTCAATGAAGCTCTGAAATTGATGCCACATGTAATAGTGTCCTGGGTATTCCACAGGAATGTATTATTCACCGAGGCTCTGAAACTTTCCCCATAAGAAATGGTATTCTGACTAGTACACAGGTGTGCATTATTGACTCTGACTCTAAATATTTGTTCATATGGAATAATCTAGTCACTATTCAGAAGTTGTGTATTACTCAAACAGGCTTTGATTTTTTAGCCAGATAAAATAGACTAGTGTCTATTCCACAGGTGTGGATTATTCCTGAGGCTGTAAATGAGAGGCAATATACAGTAGACCCCTACCTCTTCCCCAGGTGTGTTTTCTCCGTAATGCTGTGATTGAGTGGCCATATGACCTGGACTCTGACTATTCTGAAGGCGTGTATTCCTCAGTGAGATTCTGAACGAGTGACCACATAAAATAGACTCCTGACTCTATCCTTTTGACTATTTCTCAGCTCTGCATTTTCCACTGAGTCGCTGGGTGAAAGGTTTAATCAAATAGTCTCCAGACTATTCCTCAGGTGTGCATTATTCATTGAGTCTCTGAATATGTGGCTATATATAATAGAATCCTGAGGGTTTTCCAGATATATATGATTCTCCACTGAGGTTCTGAATAAGTGACCATGTGAAGTACACTCCTGATGTTTCCATATGTCTGTACTTTTCTGTGAGGCTCTGAAGGTGTGGCCATAAATAGAGACTCCTATATACTCCTCAGGCCTGCGTTTTTACATTCATCTCTAAGTGAGTGGGTATACGAATAGAATCCTGACTTTCCAAGGTGTATGTTATTCTGTTAGGCTCTGAGTATGTGGCTATATGAAATAGAATTCTGACTACAATACAGGTGTTCCTTATTCAATGAAGCTCTGAAATTGATGCCACATGTAATAGTGTCCTGGGTATTCCACAGGAATGTATTATTCACCGAGGCTCTGAAACTTTCCCCATAAGAAATGGTATTCTGACTAGTACACAGGTGTGCATTATTGACTCTGACTCTAAATATTTGTTCATATGGAATAATCTAGTCACTATTCAGAAGTTGTGTATTACTCAAACAGGCTTTGATTTTTTAGCCAGATAAAATAGACTAGTGTCTATTCCACAGGTGTGGATTATTCCCTGAGGCTGTAAATGAGAGGCAATATACAGTAGACCCCTACCTCTTCCCCAGGTGTGTTTTTCTCCGTGAGGCTCTTCTTGTGTGACCATATGAAACAGGATTCTGTCTTTCTTAAATATTTGTATTATTCAGTGAATCTCTGAATTAGTGGCTAATTATATGCCCATTTAGTAAGAGCCTCATTTAATAATACACACCTCAGAAAGAGTTAAGAATCTGCTTCATGTAGGCACTCACATAGAGCCTCAGTGAATAATCCACACCAGAATAATAGTGGAGAATGTTTTCTATGGCCACTCATTCTGTGCCTCCCTAATGATACACACCTGGGGAGTCCTCAGGATTCTATTTGATACTACCACTCATTTAGAACCTTATTGAATAATTCACAATGGAGAAATAGTCAGGAGTTTATTTTATATAAACTCTAATACTGTGTAACGCTGAGTAATACACACCTAGGGGAGAGTTAGTAGTCTATTTGGTATGGACACTCATACCAAACCTGTTTGAATAATGGATCCATGGAGAACAATGAGGAGTCTATGTCATACATCTACTTATTCAGACAAAGAGTGAATAAGGCTATAGTGGAGTAATTAGAAGTCTGTTTCATATGTCCACTCTTTCACACCCTCACTGAATATTACAAACTTGGGATATCGTATGAAGTCGATTTTTTATGGCCACTCATTCAGAGAATCACTGAGTAATGCACACCTGAGGAATAGTCAGAAGTCTTTTTCTATGGCCACTCATTGAGGGCCTCACTAAATGTACAAACCTGGGTAAATACTCAGGATTTTCTTTTATCCCCTCATTCAGTGTCTCCCTAAGTAATGCACACCTGTGGAATAGTCAGGAGACTTATTCATGTGGCCTCTCATTCAAATTGTCACTGAATAATGTGGTGTAGTCAGGAGTCTATGTCAGTTACTCACATATTCAGAGCCTCAGTGAATAAGAGAGACCCTTGATATAGCAAAGAATCTGATTAATATGGCCACATCTTTTGAGCCTCTCTGAATAATACACAACTGGAGAATAACGTAAAGTCTCTTTTCGATGGACATTCATTCAGAGCCCCGGTAAATAATGCACAGGTCTTTAGTAGCCAGGAGTCTATTTCATTTGGACACTCATTCATAGCCTCAGTGGATACTATGCATGTTTGTATTAGTCAGGATTCCATTTCATATGGCCACTGACCCGTAATTTCAGTGAATAATGCACAAATGTGAATTACTCAGCAGGCTATTTCATATAGCCTATCATTCAGAGATTCGCTGAATAATACAAATATTTATGAGAGGCAGAATCCTGTTTCATATGGTCACACAAGAAGAGCCTCAGTGAGTAACACAGACCTGCGAAAGTGTTAGGGGTCGACTGTATATAGCCTCTTATTTACAGCCTCAGGTAATAATGCACACGTGTGGAATACACACTAGTTTATTTTATATGGACACAAAATCAAAGCCTTAGTGAGTAATACACAACTTCGGAATAGTGACTATTTTATTCCATATGAACAAATATTTAGTGTCAGAGTCAATAATACACACCTGTGTACTAGTCCGGAAACAATTTCATATGGCGAATGTTTCAGAGCCTCGGTGAATAATACATACCTTAGGAATACTACGGATGTTATGACATGTGGCATCTATTTTAGAAATTCAGTGAATAACGAACACCTGTATTGGAGTCAGAATGCTATTTCTTTTTCGTTTTTTAAAAAAATTTTATTGCATTTTAGGTTTTAGAGTACATGTGCAGAACGTGCAAGATAGTTGCATAGGTACGCACATGGCAGTGTGTTTTGCTGCCTTCCTCCTCTTCACCCACACTTGGCATTTATCCCCAGGCTATCCCTCCCCAGCCCTCCTCACTGTTTTCCCCCATTTCCCCCAATAGACCCCAGTGTGTAGTAGACCCCCTACCTGTGTCCGTGTGTTCTCATTTTTCTCACCAGCCTATGAGTGAGAATATGAGGTATTTCTTTTTCTGTTCTTGTGTCAGTTTGCTGAGAATGATGTTCTCGTGATTAATCCATGTCCTTAAAAGAACACAAATTCATCATTTCTGATTGCTGCATAATATTCCATGGTGTATATGTGCCACATTTTCCCAGTCCATTCTACCATCGATGGGCATTTGCGTTGGTTCCAAGTGTTTGCTACTGTAAACAGTGCTGCAAAGAACATTCGTGTGCATGGGTCCTTAGGGTAGAATGATTTATAGTTTTTTGGATATATACCTAGTAATAAAATTGCTAGGTCAAATGGAATTTCTATTTCTAGGTCATTGAGAAATCGCCACACTGTCTTCCACAATGGTTGAAGTAATTTACACTCCCACCAGCAGTGTAAGAGTGTTCCTATTTCTGCACATCCTCTCCAGCATCTGCTGTCTCCAGATTTTTTTTTCTTTCTTTTATTAAGATAATTTATTTTTATTTTTTTAATTTTTATTGCATTATAGGTTTTGGGGTGCATATGCAGAATGTGCAATGAAGTTGCATAGGTACAAACATGACAGTGTGTTTTGCTGCCTTCCTCCCCTTCACCCACACTAGGCAATTATCCCAGGCTATCCCTCTCCAGCCCCCCCCACTGTCCCTCCCCCATTCCCCACAATAGACCCCAGTGTGTAGTAGACACCCTCCCTTTGTCCATGTGTTCTCATTTTTCTCACCCGCCTATGAGTGAGAATATGCGGTATTTCTTTTCTGTTCTTGTGTCAGTTTGCTGAGAATGATGTTCTCCAGATTCATCCATGTCCTTACAAAGGACATATACTCATCATTTTTTATTGCTGCATAATATTCCATGGTGTATTTGTGCCACATTTTCCCAGTCCAGTCTATCATGGATGGGCATTTGTGTTGGTTCCAGGTCTTTGCTATTGTAAACAGTGCTGCAATGAACATTCGTGTGCATGTGTCCTTATAGTAGAACGATTTATAGTCCTTTGGATAGATACCCAGTAATGGGATTGCTGGGTCAAATGGAATTTCTATTTCTAGGCCCCTGAGGAATCGCCACACTGTCTTCAACAATGGTTGAACTAATTTACACTCCCACCAACAGTGTAAGAGTGTCCCTATTTCTCCACATCCTCTCCAGCATCTGTTGTCTCCAGATTTTTAAATGATCGCCATTCTATCTGGCATGAGATAACATCTCAATGTGGTTTTGATTTGCATCTTTCTAATGACCAGTGATGATGAGCATTTTTTCATGTGTTTGTTGGTTTCTTGAATGTCTTCTTTTGTAAAGTGTCTGTTCATATCCTTTGCCCATTTTTAAATGGGCTTGTTTGTTTTTTTCCTGTAAATCAGTTTGAGTTCTTTGTAAATTCTGGATATCAGCCCTTTGTCAGATGCGTAAACTGCAAAGATTTTTTCCCATTCTGATGGTTGCTGATGCACTCTAGTGACATTTCTTTTGCCACGCAGAAGCTGTGGAGTTTGATTAGGTCCCATTTGTCTATTTTGGCTTTTAATGCCAAGGCTTTTAGTGTTTTAGTCATGAAGTCCTTGTCTACTCCTGTGTCCTGAATGGTTTTGCTTATATTTTCTTCTAGGATTTTTATGGTGTTGGGTCTTATATTTAAGTCTTTAATCCATCTGGATGTAATTTAATGTAAGGTGTAAGGAAGGGGTCCAGTTTCTTCTTTCTGCATATTGCTAGCCAGATTTCCCAAAACGATTTATTAAACAGAAAATCTTTCCCCATTGCTTGTTTTTGTCTGGTTTATGAAAGATTATATGGTTGTAGACAGGTTGTGTTGCCTCCGCTGCCTCTGTTCTGTTCCATTGGTCTGTATCTCTGTTTTGGTACTAGTACCATGCGGTTTTGATTACTGTAACCTTGTAGTATAGGTTGAAGTCTGGTAGTGTGATACCGCCCTCTGTGTTCTTTTTGCTTAGATTTGACTTGGCTATGCGGGCTCTCTTTTGGTTCCATATGAAATTTATGGTGTTTTTTTCTAGTTCTGTGAATAAACCCAATGGTAGTTTGATGGGGATAGCATTGATTGTGTAAATTACCTTGGGCAGTATGCAATTTTCACGATATTGATTCGTCCTAAACATGAACATAGAATGTTCCTCCATCTGTTTGTGTCCTCCCTTATTTCTTTGAGCAGTGGTTTGTAGTTTTTCTTAAAGAGGTCCCTTACTTTCCTTGTGAGTTGTATTCCTAGGTATTTTATTTTCTTTGTAGCAATTGTGAATGGCAGTAGGTTCTTGATTTGGTTCTCTTTAAGTCTGTTATTGGTGTATAGGAATGCTTTTGATTTTTGCACTTTGATTTTATATCCTGAAACTTTGCTGAAGTTGCTTATCAGTTTCAGGAGTTTTTGGGCTGAGATGATGGGGTCTTCTAGGTATAGTATCATGTCATCTGCAAATAGAGACAATTTGGCTTCCACCTTTCCTATTTGAATACCCTTTATTTCTTTTTCTTGCCTGATTGCTCTGGCTAGGACTTCCAGTACTATGTTGAATAGGAGTGGTGAGAGAGGGCATCCTTGTCTAGTTCCGGATTTCAAAGGGAATGCTTCCAGTTCTTGCACATTAAGTATGATATTGTCTCTTAGTTTGTCATATTTATCTTTAATTACGTTGAGATATGTTCCATCAATACCAGTTTATTGAGGGTTTTTAGCATAAAACGCTGTTGAATTTTGTCAAATGTTTTCAATGCGTCAATTGAGATAATCATGTGGTTTTTGTTTTTGCTTCTGTTTATGTGGTGAATTACATTTATAGACTTGCATGTTGAACCAGCCTTGCATCCCGGATGAATCCTACTTGATCATGATGGATAAGTTTTTAATGTGCTGTTGCAATCGGTTTGCCAGTATTTTATTGAAGATTTTTGCATCTATGTTCATCATGGATATTGGCCTGAAGTTTTCTTTTTCTTGTTGAGTCTCTGCGGGTTTTGGTATCAGGATGATGTTGGTCTCATAAAATGATTTGGGAAGGGTTCCCTTTTGATTATTTGAATAGTTTCAGAAGGAATGGTAACAGATCCTCTTTTGTGTCTGGTAGAATTCAGCTGTGAACCCATCTGGACCTGGGCTTTTTGTGGTAGGTTTAATTGCTGCCTCAACTTCAGACCTTGTTATTGGTCTATTCATAGTTTCGGCCTCCTGGTTTAGTGAGGACACAGGCCAGGAATTTATCCATTTCTTCCTGGTTTACTAGTTTATGTGCATAGAGTGGTTTGTAGTTTTCCTTAAAGAGGTCCCTTACATTCCTTGTGAGTTGTATTCCTAGGTATTTTATTTTCTTTGTAGCAATTGTGAATGGCAGTTCGTTCTTGATTTGGTTCTCTTTAAGTCTGTTATTGGTGTATAGGAATGCTTGTGATTTTTGCACATTGATTTTATATCCTGAGACTTTGCTGAAGTTGCTTATCAGTTTCAGGAGCTTTTGGGCTGAGGTGATGGGGTCTTCTAGGTATACTATCATGTCGTCTGCAAATAGAGACAGTTTGGCTTCCACCTTTCCTATTGGAATACCCTTTATTTCTTTTTCTTGCCTGATTGCTCTGGCTAGAACTTCCAGTACTATGTTGAATAGGAGTGGTGAGAGAGGGCATCCTTGTCTAGTGCCAGACTTCAAAGGGAATGCTTCCAGTTTTTGCCCATTAAGTATGATATTGGCTGTTGGTTTGTCATAAATAGCTTTTATTACTTTGAGATATGTTCCATCAATACCAAGTTTATTGAGGGTTTTAGCATAAAGGGCTGTTGAAATTTGTCTAATGCCTTCTCTGCATCAATTGAGATAATTCTGTGGTTTTTGTTTTTTCTTCTGTTTATGTGGTGAATTACATTTATAGGCTTGCGTATGTTGAACCAGGCTTGCATCCCCGAGATGAATCCTACTTGATCATGATGGATAAGTTTTTAATGTGCTGTTGCAATCGGTTTGCCAGTATTTTATTGAAGATTTTTGCATCTATGTTCATCATGGATATTGGCCTGAAGTTTTCTTTTCTTGTTGAGTCTCTGCCAGGTTTTGGTATCAGGATGATGTTGGTCTCATAAAATGATTTGGGAAGGGTTCCCTCTTTTGGATTATTTGGAATAGTTTCAGAAGGAATGGTACCAGATCCTCTTGTGTGTCTGGTAGAATTCAGCTGTGAACCCATCTGGACCTGGGCTTTTTTGTGTGGTAGGCTCTTAATTGCTGCCTCAACTTCAGACCTTGTTATTGGTCTATTCATAGTTTGGCTTCCTCCTGGTTTAGGCTTGGGAGGACACAGGCGTCAGGAATTTATCCATTTCTTCCTGGTTTACTAGTTTATGTGCATAGAGTTGTTTGTAGTATTCTCTGATGATGGTTTGAATTTCTGTGGAATCTGTGGTGATTTCCCCATTATCGTTTTTATTGCATCTATTTGGTTGTTCTCTCTTTTCTTTTTATCAGTCTGGCTAGTGGTCTGTCTATTTTGTTGATCTTTTCAGCTCTTGGATTTATTGATTTTTGAAGGGTTTTCTTGTCTCTATCTCCTTCAGTTCTGCTCTGATCTTAGTTATTTCTTGTCTTGGCTAGGTTTTGAGCTTTTTGATCTTGCTCCTCTAGCTCTTTCAATTTTGATGATAGGGTGTCAATTTTGGATCTCTCCACTCTTCTCATGTGGGCACTTATTGCTATATATTTTCCTCTACAGACTGCTTTAAATGTGTCCCAGAGATTCTGGTATGTTGTGTCTTCATTCTCGTTGGTTTCAAAGAACTTCTTTATTTCTGCCTTCATTTCATTGTTTATCAATCAACATTCAAAACCAGTTGTTCAGTTTCCATGAAGCTGTGCGGTTCTGAGTTATTTTCTGAATTCTGAGTTCAACTTGATTGCACTATGGTCTGAGAGACTGTTTGTTATGATTTCAGTTGTTTTGCATTTGCTGAGGTGCTTTACTTCCAATTAAGTGGTCAATTTTGGAGTAATTGTGATGTGGTGCTGAGAAGAATGTATATTCTGTGGATTTGGGGTGGAGAGTTCTGTAAATGTCTATCAGGTTTGCTTGTTCCAGGTCTGAGTTCAAGTCCTGGATATCCTTGTTAATTTTCTGTCTGGTTGATCTGTCTGCTATTGACAGTGGAGTGTTAAAGTTCCCACTATTGTGGGAGTCAAGTCTCTTTGTAAGTCATTAAGAACTTGCCTATATCTGGGTCTACATTGGGTCCATATATATTTAGAATCGTTATCTCTTCTTGTTGATCCTTTTACCATTATGTAATGACCTTCTTTGTCCTTTTGATCTTTATTGCTTTAAAGTCTATTTTATCAGAGATGAGAATTGCAACTCTTTTTTTGCTCTCATTTGCTTAAATCTTCCTCCATCCTTTATTTTGAGCCTTTGTTTATCCTGCATGTGAGGTGGGTTTCTGGATACAGCACAGATGGGTTTTTTTTTATCCAATTTGCCAGTCTGTGTCTTTTGATTGTGCATTTAGCCCATTGGTTCATGTAGATTCTTCATTTTGTTGATGCTCTTAGCATTTGGTATGCTTTTAGGATGGCTGGTACTGGTTGTTTTCTATGTAGTGCCTCTTCAGGAGCTCTTGTAAAGCAGGCTAGTGGTGACAAAATCTCTGAGTACTTGCTTGTTCATATTGGACTTACTTCTCTGGCTTGTAGGGTCTCTGCCATGAGATATCTGTGAGTCTGATGGCTTTTGGGTGACCCGACCTTTTCTCTGGCTGCCCTTAGTATTTTCTCCTTCATTTCAACCCTGGTGAATCTGACGATTATGTGCCTTGTTGCTTCTTGTGGAGTATCTTGTGGTGTTTTCTGTATTTCCTGGAGTTGAGTATTGACCTGCCTTGCTAGGTTGGGAAAATTTTCCTGGATAATATCTGAAGAATTTTTTCAGCTGATTCATTCTTTTCATCACATTCTGGTACACCTATCAAACATAGGTTGGGTCTTTCACATAGTCCCACATTTCTTGGAGATTCTGTTCATTCCTTTTTGTGTTTTTTTTTCTAATCTTGGTTTCTCATTTCATTGAGTTGATCTTCAACTTCTGATATTCTTTCTTCTGATTGGTCAATGCTGTTGAAACTTGTGCATGCTTTATGAAGTTCTCATGTGGTGATTTCCCCATTATCATTTTTTATTGCATCTATTTGGTTATTCTCACTTTTCTTTTTGATCAGTCTAGCTAGTGATCTGTCTATTTTGCTGATCTTTCAATAAACCAGATCTTGAATTTATTAATTTTTTGAAGAGTTTTCTTGTCTCTATCTCCTTCATTTCTGCTCTGATCTTAGTTATTTCTTGTCTTCGGCTAGGTTTTGAGGTTTTTTGATCTTGCTCCTCCAGCTCTTTCAATTTTGAGGATAAGGTATCAATTTGGGACCTCCCCACTCTTCTCATGTGGGCACTTATTGCTATTTATTTTCCTCTACAGACTGCTTTACATGTTTCCCAGAGATTCTGGTATGTTGTGTCTTCCTTCTCGTTGGTTTCAAAGAACTTCTTTATTTCTGCCTTCATTTCATTGTTTATCCAATGAAAATTCAAGAGCCAGTTGTTCAGTTTCCATGAAGCTGTGCGGTTCTGAGTTATTTTCTGAATTCTGAGTTTCAACTTGATTGCACTATGGTCTGAGAGACTGTTTGTTATGATTTCAGTTGTTTTGCATTTGCTGATGAGTGCTTTACTTTTAATTAAGTGGTCAATTTTGGAGTAATTGTGATGTGGTGCTGAGAAGAACGTATATTTTGTGGTTTGGGATGGAGAGTTCTGTAAATGTCTATCAGGTTTGCTTGTTCCAGGTCTGAGATTAAGCCCTGGATATCCTTGTTAATTTTCTGTCTGGTTGAACTGTCTGCTATTGACAGTGGAGTGTTAAAGTCTCCCACTATTATTGGGTGGGAGTCTAAGTCTCTTTGTAAGTCATTAAGAACTTGCCTTATATATCTGGGTGCTCCTGCATTGGGTCCATATATATTTAGAATCGTTATCTCTTCTTGTTGTATGGATCCTTTTACCATTATGTCATGACCTTCTTTGTCCCTTTTGATCTTTATTGCTTTAAAATCTATTTCATCAGAGATGAGAATTGCAACTCTTCCTTTTTTTGCTCTGCATTTGCTTGGCAAACCTTCCTCCATCACTTTATTTTGAGCATTTGTTTATCCTTGCATGTGAGGTGGGTTTCCTGGATACAGCACACCGATGGGTTTTTTTTTTATCCAATTTCCCAGTCTGTGTCTTTTGATTGGTGCATTTAGCCCATTGGTTCATGTAGATTCTTCATTTTCTTGGTGCACTTTAGCATTTAGTATGCTTTTAGGATGGCTGGTACTGGCTGTTTTGCCTATTGGTTCATGTAGATTCTTCATTTTGTTGATGCTCTTTAGCATTTGGTATGCTTTTAGAATGGCTGGTACTGGTTGTTTCTTTCTATGTGTAGTGCCTCTTTCAGGAGCTCTTGTAAAGCAGGTCTAGTGGTGACAAAATCTCTGAGTACTTGCTTGTTCATAGGTTGGCCCCCACTTACTTCTGGCTTGTAGGGTCTCTGCCATGAGATATTTGGTGAGTTTGATGGGATTCCCTTTTTGGGTGACCCGACTTTTCTCTCTGGCTGCCCTTAGTATTTTCTCCTTCATTTCAACCCTGGTGAATCTGACGATTATGTGCCTTGGGGTTGCCCTTCTTGTGGAGTATCTTTGTGGTGTTTTCTGTATTTCCTGGAGTTAAGTATTGACCTGCCTTGCTAGGTTGGGAAAATTTTCCTGCATAATATTCTGAAGATTATTTTTCAGCCTGGATTCATTCTTTTCATCACATTCTGGTACATCTGTCAAACATAGGTTGGGTCTGTTCACATAGTCCCACATTTCTTGGAGATTCTGTTCATTCCTTTTTGTGTTTTTTTTTTTTCTAATCTTGGTTTCTCATTTCATTGAGTTGATCTTCGACTTCTGATATTCTTTCTTCTGATTGGTCAATTCGACTGTTGAAACTTGTGCATGCTTTGCGAAGTTCTCATGTTGTGTTTTTCAGCTCTTTCAATTCATTTATATTCCTCTCTAAGTTGTCCATTCTGTTCATTTTCTCGAATCTTTTTTTAAATCGCTTTCCAAGATTCTTAGTTTCTTTGCACTTGATTTAGAACATGTTCTTTAGCTCACTGAGTTTCTCATTATCCACCTTCGGAAGTCTGATTCCATCATTTCATCACACTAATTCTCTGTCCAGCTTTGTTCCCTTGCTGGTGAGGAGTTTTGGTCATTTGTCGGAGGTGAGGTGTTTTCGTTTCGGGTGTTTTCCTTCTTTTTTCGCTGGTTTCTTCCCATCTTTATGGATTTATCCACCTGTCGCTTAGTAGTTGCTGATTTTTCAATTGGGTCCTGTGTGGATGCCCCAGATTGTTGATGATGAAGTATTTCTTACTTAGTTTTCCTTCTAATGGTCTAGCCCTCTGCTGTATGAGTGCTGAGGTCCACTCCAGGCCCTGCTTGTCTGGGGTACACCTGTAGCAGCTGCAGAACAGTGAGGGATGCTACCAGTTTCTTCTTCTGCTATCTTTGTTCCAGAATGATGCCGCCAAATGTCAGTCTGATTAGTCCTTTTTGGGGTGACTCTTGGATATACAGGGGTCAGGAGCTGCTTGAGGAGATGGTCTGTGCTTTATAGGAGCTCCAGTGCTGAGCTGTGAGCTGTTGTTCATTCAGGTTGTTGGGAGGATGTGTTTATGTCTGCTGCAACAGAACTCATAAACCCCCTTTTTCCCCTTAGATGCTCTGTCTCAGGAGTTGGGGCTTTTATGAGTATCTGTTGCACTGTCCTGCCCAGCTAGGAGGCAGTCTATTCACTATGCCCTCTGCTGCTGGGCCCGCTCTGCTGTGGTGTGCTCCGCCCTGCTGGCGGAGTCTCTCTGTTATGGCAGGTTGCCTCAGCAACAGGCAGGCTGCATCAGCCCTGGGCGGTACTTCAGTAGGGGCGGATTGCGTCCATAGTGGTGGACGCCCCTCCCACTGGCTGCACCATCCTAGATGCCGGCAGCAAAACTCTCA
The DNA here is from genome assembly GCA_021498475.1 of Saguinus midas. NCBI lineage: Eukaryota > Metazoa > Chordata > Mammalia > Primates > Cebidae > Saguinus > Saguinus midas. The sequence continues at coordinate 33,614,823 of CM038404.1, read as the reverse complement.
GCCCTGAGCACCTCCAATCACCTGCCCTGCTTGTCCCCATGAGGGTGGGACCCACCGAGCCCGATCACCCAGCTCCTGCCTCAGAGTCTGTCCTCTCTCTCTCCTCTCCCAAGCTGAAAGGTCGACTCTCTCACTGGCGCCCCCAGTAGCCTGCCAATAGGGAACTGGGATCCATGTGACCTCCCATGCCACTGCCCACTGCACCAGCACAGATAACGCTTCCCAAGAATCTCCTGGTCTGGCTCATTGTCCAAGTCCCGTTCAATCAGATGGACATGCCAATCTGCCCTCCAAAATCCCAGATTTCCGGTTTAACAGGGGACCCAGACCACTGAGTTATGTGCCCTGTGCCGCTGCACTGCAGCGCCATGTGAGCCGGCCACACTGGTGTCCTGTGTCTCTCCCAAAACTGGGAATGTCAGCATTCGGTGGGCAAAAAATGTCCGTCTGAGAATGCGGCTAAAACTCAACCTCTGCACCTTCGCTGAGAGCTGCAATTCTAAGTCACCTCTACGATGCTATCTTCAAATGAGTTTCCAAAATGCTATTTCAAAAAACCACATATTCAGAGTCTAACAGAATAACATACACATTTGGGAATGTCAGGATTCTATTTCGTATAGCCAATAATTTAGAGCTAAATGTAAAAACGCATGCCTGAGGAGTATATAGGAGTCTATTTGATGGCCACACACTCAGAGCCTCACAGAATAATACAAACCCATGGAAACTTCATGAGTGTACTTCACATGGTCACTTATTCAGAAGCTCAGTGAAGAATCATATATATCTGGAAAATACTCCGGATTCTATAATAGATAGCCACATGTTAAGAGACCCACTGAATGACGGACACTTGGGGAATAGTCTGAGACTATTTGATAGGACCGTTCACCCAGCGACTCAGTGGAAAATGCAGAGCTGAGAAATAGTCAAGAGGATAGAGTCAGGAGTCTATTTTATGGTCACTGTTCAGAAACTCACTGAAGAATACACACTTGGGAATAGTCAGAGTCCAGGTCATATGGCCACTCAATCACAGCATTACAGAATAATGCACACAATAGTAAGGAGTCTATCATATGGCCTCTCATTCAGAGCTTCATAATAAACAGCTGTGTAGTAGGACCCTATTTAAGGTAGCCCCAAATGAAGCAGCTGTGAATGATACACATGTGTGAGAGTCAGGAGACTATTTGATATGGACACTACAGAACCTCTTGAATACTGCCCTTGTGGAATAATCACTAGTCTATTTTATATGGTGATTCTTTGGAGAGTCAAAAAATACACACCTGTGGAGTAAAATGGGGTCTATTTCATAAGGCCACTTTCAGTGTTTTAGTGAATACTATGTATATCTGATAAGTCAGGAATCTCTTTCACATGGCCACTCAGGCCTCTGTGAATAATCCCCTCAGAAAGAGTCAAGGGTCTACTTCCAGTGGCTACAACTTCAGAGTCTCTGTAAGTAATGAACACCTGGGCAATACACCTGAGTCTCTTTTATATGCCCATTTAGTCAGAGTCTCATTCAATAATACACACTGGGGAAGAGTTAAGAGTCTGCTTCATGTAGCCACTCATAGAGCCTCAGTGAATAATCCACACAGAATAATAGTGGAATTTTTATGGCCACTCATTCTGCCTCCTGAATGATACACCTGGGGAATTCTCAGGATTCTATTTCTACCACTCATTTAGAACCTTATTGAATAATTCACAATGGAGCAATAGTCAGGTGTCTATATATGGCCTCTCATTCAAAGTTTCAGTGAATAATGAACTTCTATGGAGTTATCAGGACGCTGTCATGATAGCCACAATTAAGTTCCTTCCTGAATGATACACACCTGGGTGATAGTCAGGAGTCTATTTCATATGAACTCTAATACTGTGTAATGCTGAGTAATACACACCTGGGAGTCAGGAGTCTATTTGGTATGGACACTCATACAGAACCTGTTTGAATAATGCATACATGGAGAATAATGAGGAGTCTATGTCATACATCTATTCAGACAAACAGTGAATAAGGCATATGGAGTAATTAGAAGTCTGTTTCATATGGCCCCTCTTCACAGCCTCACTGAATATTACATACTTGTGATATAGTCTGAGTCTATTTTTATGGCCACTCATTCAGAGAATCACTGAATAATGCACACACTTGGGAATAGTCTGGAGACTATTTGATAGGACCGTTCACCCAGCGACTCAGTGGAAAATGCAGAGCTGAGAAATAGTCAAGAGGATAGAGCCAGGAGTCTATTTTATGTGGTAACTCGTTCAGAAACTCAGTGAAGAATACACACGTTGGGAATAGTCAGAGTCCAGGTCATATGGGCACTCAATTACAGCATTACAGAATAATGCACAATGGGGAAATAGTAAGGAGTCTATATCATATGGCCTCTCATTCAGAGCTTCGGTGTGTCATAAACAGCTGTAAAGTAGTAGGACCCTATTTAAGGTAGCCTGAAATGAAGCAGCTCTGTGAATGATACACACATGTGTGAGAGTCAGGAGACTATTTGTTATGGACACTCATACAGAACCTCTTTGAATACTGCCCTTGTGGAAAATAATCATTAGTCTATTTTATATGGTGATCAATTTGGAAAGACAAAAAATAACGCAGAACTGTGGAGTAAAATGGGGTCTATTTCATAAGGGCACTCTTTCAGTGTTTTAGTGAATACTACGTATATCTGATAAGTCCAGAATCTCTTTCACATGGCCACACTTCCACGGCCTCTGTGAATAATAATCCCCACAAAGAGAGTCAAGGTTCTACTTCCAGTGGCTACAACTTCAGAGTCTCTGTAAGTAATGAACACCTGGGCAATACACCTAAGTCTCTTTTATATGCCCATTTAGTCAGAGTCTCATTCAATAATACACACTTGCAGAAGAATTAAGAATCTGCTTCATGTAGCCACTCATATAGAGCCTCAGTGAATAATCCACAACAGAATAATAGTGGAGAATTTTTTCTATGGACACTCATTTTCTGCCTCCATGAATGATGAGCATCTGGGGAATTATCAGGATTCTATTTCGTACTACCATTTATTTAGAACCTTATTGAATAATTCACAATGAAGCAATAGTCAGGTGTCTATAATATACGGCCTCTCATTCAAAGTTTCAGTGAATAATAAACTTCTATGGAGGTATCAGGGCGCTGTCATGATAGCCACAGATTAAGTTCCTTCCTAAATTATACACACCTGGGTGATAGACAGGAGTCTATTTTATATGGACTCTAATACTGTATAATGCTGCATAATATACACCTAAGGGAGTGTCAGTAGTCTATTTGGTATGGACACTCATACAGAACCTGTTAGAATAATCTATACATGGAGAATAATGAGGAGTCTATGTCATACATCACCTTATTCAGACAAACAGTGAATAAGGCATATGTGGATTCATTAGAAGTCTGTTTCATCTGGCCCCTCCTTCACAGCCTCACTGAATATTACATACTTGGAATATTGTCTGAAGTCTATTTTTTATGGCCACTCATTCAAAGAATCACTGAATAATGCACATCTGCGGAATAGTCAGAAATCTTTTTCTATGGCCACTCGTTGAGAGCCTCACTAAATGTACACACCTGGGGAAATAGTAAGGATTCTCTTTTATCCCCTAATTCAGAGTCTCATTAAGCAATGTGCACCTGTTGTATAGTCAGCAGACTTCTTAATGTGGCCTGTCATTCGGAGTGTCACTGAATAATGTACTGTAGTCAGGAGTCTATGTCATGTAGATACATATTCAGAGCCTCGGTGAATAAGAGAAACCCTTGATATAGCAAGAAATGTAATTAATATGGCCCCATCATTTGAGCCTCTCTGAATAATATGCACCTGGAGAATAATTGGAAGCCTGTTTTCGATGGAGATTCATTAAAAGCCTCTGTAAATAATGCACACCTGTTGAGTAGCCAGGAGTGTTCTTTATTTGGACACTCCTTCATAGCCTGAGTGGATAATATGCACGTTTGTGTTAGTCAGGATTCCATTTCATATGGCCAATGACTTGTAACCTCAGAGAATAATGCACAAATGTGAAGTACTCAGCAGTCTATTTCATATAGCCACTCATTCAGAGAATCACTGAATAATACAAATATTTAAGATAGACAGCATCCTGTTTCATGTGGTTACACAAGAAGAGCCTCACTGAGTAACACACATTTGAGGAAGTGGTAGGGGTCTACTGTATATAGCTTCTCATTTACCGCCTCAGGGAATAATGCCCACGTGTAGAGTAGACACTAGTCTATTTTATATAGCCACAAAATCAAAGACTGGGTGAGTAATACACAACTTTGGAATAGTGACTAGTTTATTCCTTATGAACAAATATTTAGAGTCAGAGTCAATAATACACACCTGTGTACTAGTCAGGAAACAATTTCCTATGGCAAAAGTTTCAGAGCCTCGGTGAATAATACATTCCTGAGGAATACTCAGGATGCTATTACATGTGGCAACTATTTCAGAGATTCACTGAATACAGAACACTGTATTGTAGTCAGAATGCTCTTTTATATAGCCACAGACTCAGAGCCAAACAGAATAACATACACCTTGGGGAAAGTCAGAATTCAATTTCGTATAGAAACTCATTTAGAGCAGAATGTAAAAACGCACGCCTGAGGAGTATATAGGAGTCTCTATTTTTATGGCCACATTCAGAGCCACACAGAATAATACAGACCTATGGAAATGTCAGAGTTAACTTCACATGGTCATTTATTCAGTACATCAGTGAAGAATCATATATATCTGGAAAATACTCAGGATTCTATTATATATAGCCACATACTCAGAGCCTAACAGAATAACATACACCTTGGGGAAAGTCAGAATTCAATTTCGTATAGAAACTCATTTAGAGCAGAATGTAAAAACGCAAACCTGAGGAGTATATAGGAGTCTCTATTTTATGGCCACCCTTTCAGAGCCACACAGAATAATACAGACATATGGAAACATTAGCAGTTAACTTCACATGGTCATTTATTCAGTACATCAGTGAAGAATCATATATATCTGGAAAATACTCAGGATTCTTCTATATATAGCCACATACTCAGAGACTCACTGAATAATACACACCTGAGGAATTGTCTGGAGACTATTTGATAGGACCGTTCACCCAGCGTCTCAGTGGAAAATGCAGAGCTGAGAAATAATCAAGAGGATAGAGTCAGAGGATTTCCAAGATGGCACCATAGAAATAACTCAGGATTACAGCTCTCAGTGAAGGCTCAGAGGGTGAGTCCTAGCCGCAATTTCAGAGGAACCTTTGTTGCCCACAGAATGAGGAAATTCGCAGGTGTAGGAGAGACACGGGATGCCAGTGCAACCAGTGATTTGGGTCATGCGTCCAGTTCGGCCATCGCCACAGCACAGTGGCACCTGGCACAAAACTCACTGGTCTGGGTGCCCTGTTAAACCAGCAATCTGATATCTGGAAGGGCAGATTGACATGTCCATCTGATTAAATGGGACTTGGTCAATGTGCCAGACCAGGAGATTCCCGGGAAGCTTGATTTGAGCCAGTTCAGTGGGCAGTGACATGGGAGATCACACGGATCCCAGTGTTTTATAAGCAGGCTACTTGGGCGCCAGTGAGAGAGCTAACAGTTCAAATTGGAGAGAAAAAGAGAGAGAGAGAGAAGACAGACTCTGAGGCAGGGAGCCAGGTGATCCGGCTCGGCGGGTCCCACCTCATGGGAACAAGCAGGGCGGTGATTGGAGGCGCTCGTGGTTGACAGTTTTGCTACAGGTTCAGCTGAATCAAGCATGGTTGCAGCATGGTGGGAGAGGGGCGTCCGCCACTACGGACGCAATTTGCTCCTACTGAGGTACACGCCCATTGCAGATGCAGCGTCCCGTTGCAGAGGCAACCCGCCATAACAAAGAGACTCTGCAAACAGTGCAGAACGCACCACAGTGGAACGGAGCCCTGCGGCATCAGGGCTGACCCACGCTAGCAGGACGGAGCCTCTTGGCAGGCAAATAGTAAATAGAATGCCACCTAGCGGGGCAGGACAGTGCAATAGACACTAGTCTATTTTATATGGCCACAAAATCAAAGCCTGAGTGAGTAATACACACCTGGGTGATAGTCAGGAGTCTATTTTTATGGCCACTCATTCAGAGAATCACTGAATAATGCACAAATGTAAAGTACTCAGCAGTCTATTTCATATGGCCACTCATTCAGAGAATCACTGAATAATGTGGTGTAGTCAGGAGTCTATTTCATATGGCCAAAGTTTCAGAGCCTCAGTGAATAATGCACACGTGTGGAATAGACACTAGTCTATTTCATATGGCCAAAGTTTCAGAGCCTCAGTGAATAATGCACACCTGTGGAATAGTCAGGAGACTATTTGATATGGACACTCATACAGAACCTGTTTGAATAATGCACACCTGTGGAATAGTCAGGAGACTATTTGATATGACCGTTCACCCAGCGACTCAGTGGAAAATGCAGAGCTGAGAAATAGTCAAGAGGATAGAGTCAGGAGTCTATTTCATATGGCCTCTCATTCAGAGCTTCAGTGCATAATAAACAGCTGTGGAGTAGTCAGGACCCTATTTAAGGTAGCCCCAAATTAAGCAGCTCCGTGAATGATACACACCTGGGTGATAGTCAGGAGTCTATTTTTATGGCCACTCATTCAGAGAATCACTGAATAATGTGGTGTAGTCAGGAGTCTATTTTTATGGCCACTCATTCAGAGAATCACTGAATAATGTGGTGTAGTCAGGAGTCTATTTCATATGGCCACTCATTCTGTGCCTCCTGAATGATACACACCTGGGTGATAGTCAGGAGTCTATTTCATATGGCCACTCATTCAGAGCCTCAGTGAATAATGCACACGTGTGGAATAGACACTAGTCTATTTCATATAGCCACTCATTCAGAGCCTCAGTGAATAATGCACACGTGTGGAATAGACACTAGTCTATTTTATATGGCCTCTCATTCAGAGCTTCAGTGCATAATAAACAGCTGTGGAGTAGTCAGGACCCTATTTAAGGTAGCCCCAAATTAAGCAGCTCCGTGAATGATACACACCTGGGTGATAGTCAGGAGTCTATTTCATGTAGACACATATTCAGAGCCTCAGTGAATAATGCACACGTGTGGAATAGACACTAGTCTATTTCATATAGCCACTCATTTAGAGCCTCAGTGAATAATGCACACGTGTGGAATAGACACTAGTCTATTTTATATGGCCTCTCATTCAGAGCTTCAGTGCATAATAAACAGCTGTGGAGTAGTCAGGACCCTATTTAAGGTAGCCCCAAATTAAGCAGCTCCGTGAATGATACACACCTGGGTGATAGTCAGGAGTCTATTTCATATAGCCACTCATTCAGAGAATCACTGAATAATGCACAAATGTAAAGTACTCAGCAGTCTATTTCATATGGCCACTCATTCTGTGCCTCCTGAATGATACACACCTGGGTGATAGTCAGGAGTCTATTTTTATGGCCACTCATTCAGAGAATCACTGAATAATGCACACGTGTGGAATAGACACTAGTCTATTTTATATGGCCACTCATTCAGAGAATCACTGAATAATGCACACGTGTGGAATAGACACTAGTCTATTTCATATGGCCACTCATTCTGTGCCTCCTGAATGATACACACCTGGGTGATAGTCAGGAGTCTATTTCATATAGCCACTCATTCAGAGAATCACTGAATAATGTGGTGTAGTCAGGAGTCTATTTTTATGGCCACTCATTCAGAGAATCACTGAATAATGCACACGTGTGGAATAGACACTAGTCTATTTCATATAGCCACTCATTCAGAGAATCACTGAATAATGCACAAATGTAAAGTACTCAGCAGTCTATTTCATATAGCCACTCATTCAGAGCCTCAGTGAATAATGCACACGTGTGGAATAGACACTAGTCTATTTCATATAGCCACTCATTCAGAGCCTCACAGAATATACATTCTTCTCAGCACCACATCACACCTACTCCAAAATTGACCACATAATTGGAAGTAAAGCACTCCTCAGCAAATGCAAAACAACTGAAATCATAACAAACAGTCTCTCAGACCATAGTGCAATCAAGTTGGAACTCAGAATTCAGAAAATAACTCAGAACCGCACAGCTTCATGGAAACTGAACAACTGGCTCTTGAATGTTGATTGGATAAACAATGAAATGAAGGCAGAAATAAAGAAGTTCTTTGAAACCAACGAGAATGAAGACACAACGTACCAGAATCTCTGGGACACATTTAAAGCAGTCTGTAGAGGAAAATATATAGCAATAAGTGCCCACATGAGAAGAGTGGAGAGATCCAAAATTGACACCCTATCGTCAAAATTGAAAGAGCTAGAGGAGCAAGATCAAAAAGCTCAAAACCTAGCCAAGACAAGAAATAACTAAGATCAGAGCAGAACTGAAGGAGATAGAGACAAGAAAACCCTTCAAAAATCAATAAATCTAAGAGCTGGTTTTGAAAAGATCAACAAAATAGACAGACCACTAGCCAGACTGATAAAAAGAAGAGAGAACAACCAAATAGATGCAATAAAAATTTAAAAAAGAAACTAAGAACCTAGAAAAAGATTTGAAAAAGATTCGAGGAATTGATAACAAGAATGGACAACTTAGAGAGGAATATGAATGAATTGAAGGAGCTGAAAACACAACACGAGAACTTGAGAAGCATGCACAAGTTTCAACAGCCGAATTGACCAAGCAGAAGAAAGAATATCAGAAGTTGAAGATCAACTCAATGAAATAAAACGAGAAACCAAGATTAAAGAAAAAGCACAAAAGGAATGAACAAAATCTCCAAGAAATGTGGGACTATGTGAAGAGACCCAACCTACGTTTGATAGGTGTACCAGAATGTGATGAAGAGAATGAATCCAAGCTGGAAAACACTCTTCAGGATATTATCCAGGAAAATTTCACAAATGTAAAGTACTCAGCAGTCTATTTCATATAGCCACTCATTTAGAACCTTATTGAATAATTCACAATGGAGCAATAGTCAGGTGTCTATTTTATATGGCCACTCATTCTGTGCCTCCTGAATGATACACACCTGGGTGATAGTCAGGAGTCTATTTCATATGGCCTCTCATTCAAAGTTTCAGTGAATAATGCACAAATGTAAAGTACTCAGCAGTCTATTTCATATAGCCACTCATTTAGAGCCTCAGTGAATAATGCACATGTGGAGTAATTAGAAGTCTGTTTCATATGGTCACACAAGAAGAGCCTCACTGAGTAATACACACCTGGGTGATAGTCAGGAGTCTATTTGGTATGGACACTCATACAGAACCTGTTTGAATAATGCACATGTGGAGTAATTAGAAGTCTGTTTCATATGGTCACACAAGAAGAGCCTCACTGAGTAATACACACCTGGGTGATAGTCAGGAGTCTATTTCATATAGCCACTCATTCAGAGAATCACTGAATAATGCACAAATGTAAAGTACTCAGCAGTCTATTTCATATAGCCACTCATTCAGAGAATCACTGAATAATGCACAAATGTAAAGTACTCAGCAGTCTATTTCATATAGCCACTCATTTAGAACCTTATTGAATAATTCACAATGGAGCAATAGTCAGGTGTCTATTTTATATGGCCACAAAATCAAAGCCTGAGTGAGTAATACACAACTTTGGAATAGTCACTAGTCTATTTCATATGGCCAAAGTTTCAGAGCCTCAGTGAATAATGCACACGTGTGGAATAGACACTAGTCTATTTTATATGGCCACTCATTCAGAGAATCACTGAATAATGCACAAATGTAAAGTACTCAGCAGTCTATTTCATATGGCCACTCATTCAGAGAATCACTGAATAATGTGGTGTAGTCAGGAGTCTATTTCATGTAGACACATATTCAGAGCCTCAGTGAATAATGCACAAATGTAAAGTACTCAGCAGTCTATTTCATATGGCCAAAGTTTCAGAGCCTCAGTGAATAATGCACAAATGTAAAGTACTCAGCAGTCTATTTCATATGGCCACTCATTCAGAGAATCACTGAATAATGTGGTGTAGTCAGGAGTCTATTTGGTATGGACACTCATACAGAACCTGTTTGAATAATGCACACGTGTGGAATAGACACTAGTCTATTTTATATGGCCACAAAATCAAAGCCTGAGTGAGTAATACACACCTGGGTGATAGTCAGGAGTCTATTTCATGTAGACACATATTCAGAGCCTCAGTGAATAATGCACAAATGTAAAGTACTCAGCAGTCTATTTCATATGGCCAAAGTTTCAGAGCCTCAGTGAATAATGCACAAATGTAAAGTACTCAGCAGTCTATTTCATATAGCCACTCATTCAGAGAATCACTGAATAATGTGGTGTAGTCAGGAGTCTATTTCATATGGCCAAAGTTTCAGAGCCTCAGTGAATAATGCACACCTGTGGAGTAGCCAGGAGTCTATTTCATGTAGACACATATTCAGAGCCTCAGTGAATAATGCACACCTGTGGAATAGTCAGGAGACTATTTGATATGACCGTTCACCCAGCGACTCAGTGGAAAATGCAGAGCTGAGAAATAGTCAAGAGGATAGAGTCAGGAGTCTATTTCATATGGCCACTCATTCAGAGCCTCAGTGAATAATATGTATATCTGATAAGTCAGGAATCTCTTTCACATGGCCACTTATTCAGAACCTCAGTGAAGAATCATATATATCTGGAAAATACTCAGGATTCTATTTCATATAGCCACTCATTCAGAGAATCACTGAATAATGCACACCTGTGGAATAGTCAGGAGACTATTTGATATGACCGTTCACCCAGCGACTCAGTGGAAAATGCAGAGCTGAGAAATAGTCAAGAGGATAGAGTCAGGAGTCTATTTTATGTGGTCACTCATTCAGAAACTCACTGAAGAATACACACCTTGGGAATAGTCAGAGTCCAGGTCATATGGCCACTCATTCAGAGAATCACTGAATAATGCACAATGGGGCAATAGTAAGGAGTCTATTTCATATAGCCACTCATTCAGAGCCTCAGTGAATAATGCACACCTGTGGAGTAGCCAGGAGTCTATTTCATGTAGACACATATTCAGAGCCTCAGTGAATAATGCACACCTGTGGAATAGTCAGGAGACTATTTGATATGGACACTCATACAGAACCTGTTTGAATAATGCACACGTGTGGAATAGACACTAGTCTATTTCATATGGCCACTCATTCAGAGAATCACTGAATAATGCACACCTGTGGAGTAGCCAGGAGTCTATTTCATATGGCCTCTCATTCAAAGTTTCAGTGAAGGACATGGATGAATCTGGAGAACATCATTCTCAGCAAACTGACACAAGAACAGAAAAAGAAATAAAGGGTATTCAAATAGGAAAGGTGGAAGCCAAATTGTCTCTATTTGCAGACGACATGATAGTATACCTAGAAGACCCCATCACCTCAGCCCAAAAGCTCCTGCAACTGATAAGCAACTTCAGCAAAGTCTCAGGATATAAAATCAATGCAAAGAAACTAAGAACCTTGAAAAAGATTCGAGGAATTGATAACAAGAATGGACAACTTAGAGAGGAATATGAATGAATTGAAGGAGCTGAAAACACAACACGAGAACTTCATGAAGCATGCACAAGTTTCAACAGCCGAATTGACCAAGCAGAAGAAGAAACTGGTATCATCCTCACTGTTCTGCAGCTGCTGCAGGTATACCCCAGACAAGCAGGGCCTGGAGTGGACCTCAGCACTCATACAGCAGAGGGCTAGACCATTAGAAGGAAAACTAAGTAACAGAAATACTTCATCATCAACAATCTCAGTGTCCACTCAGAGACCCAATTGAAAAATCAGCAACTACTAAGATGACAGGTGGATAAATCCATAAAGATGGGAAGAAACCAGCCCAAAAGGAGGAAAACACCAAAACCAAAACACCTCACCTCCTACAAAGACCAAAACTCCTCACCAGCAAGGGAACAAAGCTGGACGGAGAATGAGTGTGAAAATGATGGAATCAGACTTCAGAAAGTGGATAATGAGAAACTTCAGTGAGCTAAAAGAACATGTTCTAAATCAATGCAAAAACGAATGTTCATTGCAGCACTGTTTACAATAGCAAAGACCTGGAACCAACCCAAATGCCCATCGATGATAGACTGGACTGGGAAAATGTGGCACATATACACCATGGAATATTATGCAGCAATCAAAAATGATGAGTTTGTGTCCTTTGTAAGGACATGGATGAATCTGGAGAACATCATTCTCAGCAAACTGACACAAGAACAGAAAAGAAATACCGCATATACTCACTCATAGGTGGGTGAGAAAATGAGAACACATGGACACAGAGGCGGTCTACTATACACTGGGGACTGTTGGGGAATGGGGAGGGACAACAGGGGCTGGGGGATAACCTGGGGATGAATACCAAGTGTGGGTGAAGGGAGGAAGGCAGCAAAACACACTGCCATGTGTGTACCTATGCAACTATCTTGCACGTTCTGCACATGTACCCCAAAACCTATAATGCAATAAAAATTTAAAAAAGAAACTAAGAACCTTGAAAAAGATTCGAGGAAATGATAACAAGAATGGACAACTTAGAGAGGAATATGAATGAATTGAAGGAGCTGAAAACACAACACGAGAACTTGAGAAGCATGCACAAGTTTCAACAGCCGAATTGACCAAGCAGAAGAAAGAATATCAGAAGTTGAAGATCAAATCAATGAAATGAAGGCAGAAATAAAGAAGTTCTTTGAAACCAACGAGAATGAAGACACAACGTACCAGAGCCTCAGTGAATAATGCACAAATGTAAAGTACTCAGCAGTCTATTTCATATGGCCTCTCATTCAAAGTTTCAGTGAATAATGCACAATGGGGCAATAGTAAGGAGTCTATTTCATATGGCCACTCATTCAGAGAATCACTGAATAATGTGGTGTAGTCAGGAGTCTATTTGGTATGGACACTCATACAGAACCTGTTTGAATAATGCACAAATGTAAAGTACTCAGCAGTCTATTTCATATGGCCACTCATTCAGAGAATCACTGAATAATGCACAAATGTAAAGTACTCAGCAGTCTATTTCATATGGCCAAAGTTTCAGAGCCTCAGTGAATAATGCACAAATGTAAAGTACTCAGCAGTCTATTTCATATGGCCACTCATTCAGAGAATCACTGAATAATGCACAAATGTAAAGTACTCAGCAGTCTATTTCATATAGCCACTCATTCAGAGAATCACTGAATAATGTGGTGTAGTCAGGAGTCTATTTGGTATGGACACTCATACAGAACCTGTTTGAATAATGCACAATGGGGCAATAGTAAGGAGTCTATTTCATATGGCCACTCATTCAGAGAATCACTGAATAATGTGGTGTAGTCAGGAGTCTATTTCATATAGCCACTCATTTAGAGCCTCAGTGAATAATGCACAAATGTAAAGTACTCAGCAGTCTATTTCATATGGCCACTCATTCAGAGATTCACTGAATAATACACACCTGGAGAATAATTTGGAGTCTATTTTTATGGCCACTCATTCAGAGAATCACTGAATAATGCACAAATGTAAAGTACTCAGCAGTCTATTTCATATAGCCACTCATTCAGAGATTCACTGAATAATACACACCTGGGTGATAGTCAGGAGTCTATTTCATATGGCCTCTCATTCAAAGTTTCAGTGAATAATGCACAAATGTAAAGTACTCAGCAGTCTATTTCATATAGCCACTCATTTAGAACCTTATTGAATAATTCACAATGGAGCAATAGTCAGGTGTCTATTTTATATGGCCACTCAATCACAGCATTACCGAATAATGCACAAATGTAAAGTACTCAGCAGTCTATTTCATATGGCCACTCAATCACAGCATTACCGAATAATGCACAAATGTAAAGTACTCAGCAGTCTATTTCATATGGCCACTCATTCAGAGAATCACTGAATAATGCACAATGGGGCAATAGTAAGGAGTCTATTTCATATGGCCACTCAATCACAGCATTACCGAATAATGCACAATGGGGCAATAGTAAGGAGTCTATTTCATGTAGACACATATTCAGAGCCTCAGTGAATAATGCACAATGGGGCAATAGTAAGGAGTCTATTTCATATGGCCACTCATTCAGAGAATCACTGAATAATGCACACGTGTGGAATAGACACTAGTCTATTTCATATGGCCACTCATTCTGTGCCTCCTGAATGATACACACCTGGGTGATAGTCAGGAGTCTATTTCATGTAGACACATATTCAGAGCCTCAGTGAATAATGCACAATGGGGCAATAGTAAGGAGTCTATTTCATATAGCCACTCATTCAGAGAATCACTGAATAATGTGGTGTAGTCAGGAGTCTATTTCATATGGCCTCTCATTCAAAGTTTCAGTGAATAATGCACACGTGTGGAATAGACACTAGTCTATTTCATATAGCCACTCATTCAGAGAATCACTGAATAATGCACAATGGGGCAATAGTAAGGAGTCTATTTCATGTAGACACATATTCAGAGCCTAACTGAATAACATACACCTTGGGAAAGTCAGGATTCTATTATATATAGCCACTTATTCAGAACCTCAGTGAAGAATCATATATATCTGGAAAATACTCAGGATTCTATTATATATAGCCACTTATTCAGAGACTCACTGAATAATGCACAATGGGGCAATAGTAAGGAGTCTATTTCATGTAGACACATATTCAGAGCCTCAGTGAATAATGCACACGTGTGGAATAGACACTAGTCTATTTCATATGGCCACTCATTCAGAGATTCACTGAATAATACACACCTGGGTGATAGTCAGGAGTCTATTTGGTATGGACACTCATACAGAACCTGTTTGAATAATGCACACGTGTGGAATAGACACTAGTCTATTTTATATGGCCACTCAATCACAGCATTACCGAATAATGCACAAATGTAAAGTACTCAGCAGTCTATTTCATATAGCCACTCATTCAGAGAATCACTGAATAATGCACAATGGGGCAATAGTAAGGAGTCTATTTCATGTAGACACATATTCAGAGCCTAACTGAATAACATACACCTTGGGAAAGTCAGGATTCTATTATATATAGCCACTTATTCAGAACCTCAGTGAAGAATCATATATATCTGGAAAATACTCAGGATTCTATTATATATAGCCACTTATTCAGAACCTCAGTGAAGAATCATATATATCTGGAAAATACTCAGGATTCTATTTCATATAGCCACTCATTCAGAGAATCACTGAATAATGCACAATGGGGCAATAGTAAGGAGTCTATTTCATATGGCCAAAGTTTCAGAGCCTCAGTGAATAATGCACAATGGGGCAATAGTAAGGAGTCTATTTCATGTAGACACATATTCAGAGCCTCAGTGAATAATGCACAAATGTAAAGTACTCAGCAGTCTATTTCATATGGCCACTCATTCAGAGCCTCAGTGAATAATGCACACGTGTGGAATAGACACTAGTCTATTTTATATGGCCTCTCATTCAAAGTTTCAGTGAATAATGCACAATGGGGCAATAGTAAGGAGTCTATTTCATATAGCCACTCATTCAGAGCCTCAGTGAATAATGCACAATGGGGCAATAGTAAGGAGTCTATTTCATATAGCCACTCATTCAGAGAATCACTGAATAATGTGGTGTAGTCAGGAGTCTATTTTTATGGCCACTCATTCAGAGATTCACTGAATAATACACACCTGGGTGATAGTCAGGAGTCTATTTCATATGGCCACTCAATCACAGCATTACCGAATAATGCACAAATGTAAAGTACTCAGCAGTCTATTTCATATGGCCTCTCATTCAAAGTTTCAGTGAATAATGCACAAATGTAAAGTACTCAGCAGTCTATTTCATATAGCCACTCATTCAGAGAATCACTGAATAATGCACACGTGTGGAATAGACACTAGTCTATTTTATATGGCCACTCATTCAGAGAATCACTGAATAATGTGGTGTAGTCAGGAGTCTATTTCATATGGCCACTCATTCAGAGAATCACTGAATAATGTGGTGTAGTCAGGAGTCTATTTGGTATGGACACTCATACAGAACCTGTTTGAATAATGCACACGTGTGGAATAGACACTAGTCTATTTCATATGGCCACTCATTCTGTGCCTCCTGAATGATACACACCTGGGTGATAGTCAGGAGTCTATTTTTATGGCCACTCATTCAGAGCCTCAGTGAATAATGCACAATGGGGCAATAGTAAGGAGTCTATTTCATATGGCCACTCATTCAGAGAATCACTGAATAATGTGGTGTAGTCAGGAGTCTATTTCATATGGCCTCTCATTCAAAGTTTCAGTGAATAATGCACACGTGTGGAATAGACACTAGTCTATTTCATATGGCCACTCAATCACAGCATTACCGAATAATGCACAAATGTAAAGTACTCAGCAGTCTATTTCATATGGCCACTCAATCACAGCATTACCGAATAATGCACAATGGGGCAATAGTAAGGAGTCTATTTCATATAGCCACTCATTTAGAACCTTATTGAATAATTCACAATGGAGCAATAGTCAGGTGTCTATTTTATATGGCCACTCATTCAGAGATTCACTGAATAATACACACCTGGAGAATAATTTGGAGTCTATTTTTATGGCCACTCATTCAGAGAATCACTGAATAATGCACAATGGGGCAATAGTAAGGAGTCTATTTCATATAGCCACTCATTCAGAGAATCACTGAATAATGTGGTGTAGTCAGGAGTCTATTTCATATAGCCACTCATTCAGAGAATCACTGAATAATGCACAAATGTAAAGTACTCAGCAGTCTATTTCATATAGCCACTCATTCAGAGAATCACTGAATAATGCACAATGGGGCAATAGTAAGGAGTCTATTTCATGTAGACACATATTCAGAGCCTCAGTGAATAATGCACAATGGGGCAATAGTAAGGAGTCTATTTCATATGGCCACTCATTCTGTGCCTCCTGAATGATACACACCTGGGTGATAGTCAGGAGTCTATTTTTATGGCCACTCATTCAGAGAATCACTGAATAATGTGGTGTAGTCAGGAGTCTATTTTTATGGCCACTCATTCAGAGAATCACTGAATAATGCACAAATGTAAAGTACTCAGCAGTCTATTTCATATAGCCACTCATTCAGAGAATCACTGAATAATGCACAATGGGGCAATAGTAAGGAGTCTATTTCATGTAGACACATATTCAGAGCCTAACTGAATAACATACACCTTGGGAAAGTCAGGATTCTATTATATATAGCCACTTATTCAGAGACTCACTGAATAATGCACAATGGGGCAATAGTAAGGAGTCTATTTCATATAGCCACTCATTCAGAGAATCACTGAATAATGCACACGTGTGGAATAGACACTAGTCTATTTCATATAGCCACTCATTTAGAACCTTATTGAATAATTCACAATGGAGCAATAGTCAGGTGTCTATTTTATATGGCCACAAAATCAAAGCCTGAGTGAGTAATACACAACTTTGGAATAGTCACTAGTCTATTTTATATGGCCACAAAATCAAAGCCTGAGTGAGTAATACACAACTTTGGAATAGTCACTAGTCTATTTTATATGGCCACTCATTCAGAGATTCACTGAATAATACACACCTGGAGAATAATTTGGAGTCTATTTTTATGGCCACTCATTCAGAGCCTCAGTGAATAATGCACACGTGTGGAATAGACACTAGTCTATTTCATATGGCCAAAGTTTCAGAGCCTCAGTGAATAATGCACAATGGGGCAATAGTAAGGAGTCTATTTCATGTAGACACATATTCAGAGCCTAACTGAATAACATACACCTTGGGAAAGTCAGGATTCTATTTCATATAGCCACTCATTTAGAACCTTATTGAATAATTCACAATGGAGCAATAGTCAGGTGTCTATTTTATATGGCCACAAAATCAAAGCCTGAGTGAGTAATACACAACTTTGGAATAGTCACTAGTCTATTTTATATGGCCACAAAATCAAAGCCTGAGTGAGTAATACACAACTTTGGAATAGTCACTAGTCTATTTTATATGGCCACTCATTCAGAGATTCACTGAATAATACACACCTGGGTGATAGTCAGGAGTCTATTTTTATGGCCACTCATTCAGAGAATCACTGAATAATGCACACGTGTGGAATAGACACTAGTCTATTTTATATGGCCACAAAATCAAAGCCTGAGTGAGTAATACACACCTGGGTGATAGTCAGGAGTCTATTTCATGTAGACACATATTCAGAGCCTCAGTGAATAATGCACAAATGTAAAGTACTCAGCAGTCTATTTCATATGGCCAAAGTTTCAGAGCCTCAGTGAATAATGCACAAATGTAAAGTACTCAGCAGTCTATTTCATATAGCCACTCATTCAGAGAATCACTGAATAATGCACACCTGTGGAGTAGCCAGGAGTCTATTTCATATGGCCAAAGTTTCAGAGCCTCAGTGAATAATGCACACCTGTGGAGTAGCCAGGAGTCTATTTCATATGGCCACTCATTCAGAGAATCACTGAATAATGCACAAATGTAAAGTACTCAGCAGTCTATTTCATATAGCCACTCATTCAGAGCCTCAGTGAATAATGCACACCTGTGGAGTAGCCAGGAGTCTATTTCATATGGCCACTCAATCACAGCATTACCGAATAATGCACAAATGTAAAGTACTCAGCAGTCTATTTCATATGGCCACTCATTCAGAGCCTCAGTGAATAATGCACACGTGTGGAATAGACACTAGTCTATTTTATATGGCCACTCAATCACAGCATTACCGAATAATGCACAAATGTAAAGTACTCAGCAGTCTATTTCATATGGCCACTCAATCACAGCATTACCGAATAATGCACAAATGTAAAGTACTCAGCAGTCTATTTCATATAGCCACTCATTCAGAGAATCACTGAATAATGCACACCTGTGGAGTAGCCAGGAGTCTATTTCATATGGCCACTCAATCACAGCATTACCGAATAATGCACAATGGGGCAATAGTAAGGAGTCTATTTCATGTAGACACATATTCAGAGCCTCAGTGAATAATGCACAATGGGGCAATAGTAAGGAGTCTATTTCATATGGCCAAAGTTTCAGAGCCTCAGTGAATAATGCACAATGGGGCAATAGTAAGGAGTCTATTTCATGTAGACACATATTCAGAGCCTCAGTGAATAATGCACAATGGGGCAATAGTAAGGAGTCTATTTCATATGGCCACTCAATCACAGCATTACCGAATAATGCACAATGGGGCAATAGTAAGGAGTCTATTTCATATAGCCACTCATTCAGAGAATCACTGAATAATGTGGTGTAGTCAGGAGTCTATTTCATATGGCCTCTCATTCAAAGTTTCAGTGAATAATGCACAATGGGGCAATAGTAAGGAGTCTATTTCATGTAGACACATATTCAGAGCCTCAGTGAATAATGCACAAATGTAAAGTACTCAGCAGTCTATTTCATATGGCCACTCATTCAGAGCCTCAGTGAATAATGCACACGTGTGGAATAGACACTAGTCTATTTTATATGGCCACAAAATCAAAGCCTGAGTGAGTAATACACAACTTTGGAATAGTCACTAGTCTATTTTATATGGCCACTCATTCAGAGAATCACTGAATAATGCACATGTGGAGTAATTAGAAGTCTGTTTCATATGGTCACACAAGAAGAGCTAACGATTCTAAATATATATGGACCCAATGTAGGAGCACCCAGATATATAAGGCAAGTTCTTAATGACTTACAAAGAGACTTAGACTACTACACAATAATAGTGGGAGACTTTAACACTCCACTGTCAATAGCAGACAGATCAACCAGACAGAAAATTAACAAGGATATCCAGGACTTGAACTCAGACCTGGAACAAGCAAACCTGATAGACATTTACAGAACTCTCCACCCCAAATCCACAGAATATACATTCTTCTCAGCACCACATCACACCTACTCCAAAATTGACCACATAATTGGAAGTAAAGCACTCCTCAGCAAATGCAAAACAACTGAAATCATAACAAACAGTCTCTCAGACCATAGTGCAATCAAGTTGGAACTCAGAATTCAGAAAATAACTCAGAACTGCACCTTCATGGAAACTGAACAACTGGCTCTTGAATGTTGATTGGATAAACAATGAAATGAAGGCAGAAATAAAGAAGTTCTTTGAAACCAACGAGAATGAAGACACAACGTACCAGAATCTCTGGGACACATTTAAAGCAGTCTGTAGAGGAAAATATATAGCAATAAGTGCCCACAGGAGAGAGGAGGATACACACAGGAGAGAGGAGGATACACACAGGAGAGAGGAGGATACACACAGGAGAGAGGAGGATACACACAGGAGAGAGGAGGATACACACAGGAGAGAGGAGGATACACACAGGAGAGAGGAGGATACACACAGGAGAGAGGAGGATACACACAGGAGAGAGGAGGATACACACAGGAGAGAGGAGGATACACACAGGAGAGAGGAGGATACACACAGGAGAGAGGAGGATACACACAGGAGAGAGGAGGATACACACAGGAGAGAGGAGGATACACACAGGAGAGAGGAGGATACACACAGGAGAGAGGAGGATACACACAGGAGAGAGGAGGATACACACAGGAGAGAGGAGGATACACACAGGAGAG
Organism: Saguinus midas; assembly: GCA_021498475.1. Taxonomy (NCBI): domain Eukaryota; kingdom Metazoa; phylum Chordata; class Mammalia; order Primates; family Cebidae; genus Saguinus; species Saguinus midas. The sequence goes on along the minus strand of CM038404.1, from coordinate 33,594,010 downwards.
AGGAGGATACACACAGGAGAGAGGAGGATACACACAGGAGAGAGGAGGATACACACAGGAGAGAGGAGGATACACACAGGAGAGAGGAGGATACACACAGGAGAGAGGAGGATACACACAGGAGAGAGGAGGATACACACAGGAGAGAGGAGGATACACACAGGAGAGAGGAGGATACACACAGGAGAGAGGAGGATACACACAGGAGAGAGGAGGATACACACAGGAGAGAGGAGGATACACACAGGAGAGAGGAGGATACACACAGGAGAGAGGAGGATACACACAGGAGAGAGGAGGATACACACAGGAGAGAGGAGGATACACACAGGAGAGAGGAGGATACACACAGGAGAGAGGAGGATACACACAGGAGAGAGGAGGATACACACAGGAGAGAGGAGGATACACACAGGAGAGAGGAGGATACACACAGGAGAGAGGAGGATACACACAGGAGAGAGGAGGATACACACAGGAGAGAGGAGGATACACACAGGAGAGAGGAGGATACACACAGGAGAGAGGAGGATACACACAGGAGAGAGGAGGATACACACAGGAGAGAGGAGGATACACACAGGAGAGAGGAGGATACACACAGGAGAGAGGAGGATACACACAGGAGAGAGGAGGATACACACAGGAGAGAGGAGGATACACACAGGAGAGAGGAGGATACACACAGGAGAGAGGAGGATACACACAGGAGAGAGGAGGATACACACAGGAGAGAGGAGGATACACACAGGAGAGAGGAGGATACACACAGGAGAGAGGAGGATACACACAGGAGAGAGGAGGATACACACAGGAGAGAGGAGGATACACACAGGAGAGAGGAGGATACACACAGGAGAGAGGAGGATACACACAGGAGAGAGGAGGATACACACAGGAGAGAGGAGGATACACACAGGAGAGAGGAGGATACACACAGGAGAGAGGAGGATACACACAGGAGAGAGGAGGATACACACAGGAGAGAGGAGGATACACACAGGAGAGAGGAGGATACACACAGGAGAGAGGAGGATACACACAGGAGAGAGGAGGATACACACAGGAGAGAGGAGGATACACACAGGAGAGAGGAGGATACACACAGGAGAGAGGAGGATACACACAGGAGAGAGGAGGATACACACAGGAGAGAGGAGGATACACACAGGAGAGAGGAGGATACACACAGGAGAGAGGAGGATACACACAGGAGAGAGGAGGATACACACAGGAGAGAGGAGGATACACACAGGAGAGAGGAGGATACACACAGGAGAGAGGAGGATACACACAGGAGAGAGGAGGATACACACAGGAGAGAGGAGGATACACACAGGAGAGAGGAGGATACACACAGGAGAGAGGAGGATACACACAGGAGAGAGGAGGATACACACAGGAGAGAGGAGGATACACACAGGAGAGAGGAGGATACACACAGGAGAGAGGAGGATACACACAGGAGAGAGGAGGATACACACAGGAGAGAGGAGGATACACACAGGAGAGAGGAGGATACACACAGGAGAGAGGAGGATACACACAGGAGAGAGGAGGATACACACAGGAGAGAGGAAGATACACACAAGAGAGAGGAGTATACACACAATAGAAAGGAGGATGCATACAGGAGAGAGGAGGATACACACAGAAAAGAGAGAACAACCAAATAAATAAATAAATAAATAAATAAATAAATAAATAAATAAATAAATAAATAAATAAATAAATAAATAAATAAATAAATAAATAAATAAATAAATAAATAAATAAATAAATAAATAAATAAATAAATAAATAAATAAATAAATAAATAAATAAATAAATAAATAAATAAATAAATAAATAAATAAATAAATAAATAAATAAATAAATAAATAAATAAATAAATAAATAAATAAATAAATAAATAAATAAATAAATAAATAAATAAATAAATAAATAAATAAATAAATAAATAAATAAATAAATAAATAAATAAATAAATAAATAAATAAATAAATAAATAAATAAATAAATAAATAAATAAATAAATAAATAAATAAATAAATAAATAAATAAATAAATAAATAAATAAATAAATAAATAAATAAATAAATAAATAAATAAATAAATAAATAAATAAATAAATAAATAAATAAATAAATAAATAAATAAATAAATAAATAAATAAATAAATAAATAAATAAATAAATAAATAAATAAATAAATAAATAAATAAATAAATAAATAAATAAATAAATAAATAAATAAATAAATAAATAAATAAATAAATAAATAAATAAATAAATAAATAAATAAATAAATAAATAAATAAATAAATAAATAAATAAATAAATAAATAAATAAATAAATAAATAAATAAATAAATAAATAAATAAATAAATAAATAAATAAATAAATAAATAAATAAATAAATAAATAAATAAATAAATAAATAAATAAATAAATAAATAAATAAATAAATAAATAAATAAATAAATAAATAAATAAATAAATAAATAAATAAATAAATAAATAAATAAATAAATAAATAAATAATAAAAAATAAATTAAAAAAAAATCAATACATCTAAGAGCTGGTTTTTTGAAAAGATTAACAACATAGACAGACTACTAGCCAGACTGAAAAAAAAGAAAAGGGAGAAAAACAAAATAGATGCAATAAAAAACGATAATGGGGAAATCACCACAGATTCCACAGAAATTCAAACCATCATCAGAGAATACTACAAAAGACTCTATGCACATAAACTAGTAAACCAGGAAGAAATGGATAAATTCCTGGACACCTGTGTCCTCCCAAGCCTAAGCCAGGAGGAAGCTGAAACTATGAATAGACCAATAATAAGAACTGAAGTTGAGGCAGCAATTAAGAGCCTACCACACAAAAAAGCCCAGGCCCAGGTGGGTTCACAGCCGAATTCTACCAGACACACAAAGAGGATCTGGTAACATTCCTTCTGAAAATCTTCCAAATAATTCAAAAACAGGGAACCCTTCCCAAAACATTTTATGAGACCAACATCATCCTGATATCAAAATCCGGGATAGACTCAACAAGAAAACAGGCCAATATCAATAATAAACACAGATGCAAAAATCTTCAATAAAATACTGGCAAACCGACTGCAACAACACATTAAAAACTTATCCATCATGATCAAGTAGGATTCATCCTGGGATGCAAGGCTGGTTCAACATACACAAGTCTATAAATGTAATTCACCACATAAACAGAAGCAAAACAAAACCACATGATTATCTCAATTGATGCAGAGAAGGCATTTGACAAAATTCAACAGCCCTTTATGCTAAAACCCTCAATAAACTTGGTATTGATGGAACATATCTCAAAGTAATAAAAGCTATTTATGACAAACCAGCAGTCTATTTCATATGGCCACTCATTCAGAGAATCACTGAATAATGCACAAATGTAAAGTACTCAGCAGTCTATTTCATATAGCCACTCATTCAGAGAATCACTGAATAATGCACAAATGTAAAGTACTCAGCAGTCTATTTCATATGGCCAAAGTTTCAGAGCCTCAGTGAATAATGCACAATGGGGCAATAGTAAGGAGTCTATTTCATATGGCCTCTCATTCAAAGTTTCAGTGAATAATGCACAATGGGGCAATAGTAAGGAGTCTATTTCATATAGCCACTCATTCAGAGAATCACTGAATAATGCACAATGGGGCAATAGTAAGGAGTCTATTTCATATAGCCACTCATTCAGAGCCTCAGTGAATAATGCACACGTGTGGAATAGACACTAGTCTATTTTATATGGCCACTCAATCACAGCATTACCGAATAATGCACAAATGTAAAGTACTCAGCAGTCTATTTCATATGGCCAAAGTTTCAGAGCCTCAGTGAATAATGCACAATGGGGCAATAGTAAGGAGTCTATTTCATATGGCCTCTCATTCAAAGTTTCAGTGAATAATGCACACGTGTGGAATAGACACTAGTCTATTTCATATGGCCTCTCATTCAAAGTTTCAGTGAATAATGCACAATGGGGCAATAGTAAGGAGTCTATTTCATGTAGACACATATTCAGAGCCTCAGTGAATAATGCACAAATGTAAAGTACTCAGCAGTCTATTTCATATGGCCACTCATTCAGAGCCTCAGTGAATAATGCACAAATGTAAAGTACTCAGCAGTCTATTTCATATGGCCAAAGTTTCAGAGCCTCAGTGAATAATGCACAAATGTAAAGTACTCAGCAGTCTATTTCATATAGCCACTCATTCAGAGCCTCAGTGAATAATGCACAAATGTAAAGTACTCAGCAGTCTATTTCATATGGCCACTCATTCAGAGAATCACTGAATAATGCACAATGGGGCAATAGTAAGGAGTCTATTTCATATAGCCACTCATTCAGAGAATCACTGAATAATGCACAAATGTAAAGTACTCAGCAGTCTATTTCATATGGCCACTCATTCAGAGAATCACTGAATAATGCACACGTGTGGAATAGACACTAGTCTATTTCATATGGCCACTCATTCAGAGAATCACTGAATAATGTGGTGTAGTCAGGAGTCTATTTCATATGGCCAAAGTTTCAGAGCCTCAGTGAATAATGCACAAATGTAAAGTACTCAGCAGTCTATTTCATATGGCCACTCAATCACAGCATTACCGAATAATGCACAAATGTAAAGTACTCAGCAGTCTATTTCATATGGCCACTCATTCAGAGAATCACTGAATAATGCACAATGGGGCAATAGTAAGGAGTCTATTTCATATAGCCACTCATTCAGAGAATCACTGAATAATGCACAAATGTAAAGTACTCAGCAGTCTATTTCATATGGCCACTCATTCAGAGAATCACTGAATAATGCACACGTGTGGAATAGACACTAGTCTATTTCATATGGCCACTCATTCAGAGAATCACTGAATAATGTGGTGTAGTCAGGAGTCTATTTCATATGGCCAAAGTTTCAGAGCCTCAGTGAATAATGCACAAATGTAAAGTACTCAGCAGTCTATTTCATATGGCCACTCAATCACAGCATTACCGAATAATGCACAAATGTAAAGTACTCAGCAGTCTATTTCATATAGCCACTCATTCAGAGAATCACTGAATAATGCACACCAGGGTAATAGTCGAGCATTTTTATATGGCCACAAAATCAAAGCCTGAGTGAGTAATACACACCTGGGTGATAGTCAGGAGTCTATTTCATGTAGACACATATTCAGAGCCTAACTGAATAACATACACCTTGGGAAAGTCAGGATTCTATTTCATACTACCACTCATTTAGAACCTTATTGAATAATTCACAATGGAGCAATAGTCAGGTGTCTATTTTATATGGCCACAAAATCAAAGCCTGAGTGAGTAATACACAACTTTGGAATAGTCACTAGTCTATTTCATATAGCCACTCATTCAGAGAATCACTGAATAATGCACAATGGGGCAATAGTAAGGAGTCTATTTCATATGGCCACTCAATCACAGCATTACCGAATAATGCACAATGGGGCAATAGTAAGGAGTCTATTTCATATGGCCTCTCATTCAAAGTTTCAGTGAATAATGCACAAATGTAAAGTACTCAGCAGTCTATTTCATATAGCCACTCATTCAGAGAATCACTGAATAATGCACAAATGTAAAGTACTCAGCAGTCTATTTCATATGGCCACTCATTCAGAGAATCACTGAATAATGCACACCTGTGGAGTAAAATGGGTCTATTTCATAAGGCCACTCTTTCAGTGTTTTAGTGAATAATATGTATATCTGATAAGTCAGGAATCTCTTTCACATGGCCACTTATTCAGAACCTCAGTGAAGAATCATATATATCTGGAAAATACTCAGGATTCTATTTCATACTACCACTCATTTAGAGCCTCAGTGAATAATGCACAAATGTAAAGTACTCAGCAGTCTATTTCATATGGCCACTCATTCAGAGAATCACTGAATAATGCACACCAGGGTAATAGTCGAGCATTTTTATATGGCCACAAAATCAAAGCCTGAGTGAGTAATACACAACTTTGGAATAGTCACTAGTCTATTTCATATGGCCACTCAATCACAGCATTACCGAATAATGCACAATGGGGCAATAGTAAGGAGTCTATTTCATATGGCCACTCAATCACAGCATTACCGAATAATGCACAATGGGGCAATAGTAAGGAGTCTATTTCATGTAGACACATATTCAGAGCCTAACTGAATAACATACACCTTGGGAAAGTCAGGATTCTATTATATATAGCCACTTATTCAGAGACTCACTGAATAATGTGGTGTAGTCAGGAGTCTATTTCATATGGCCAAAGTTTCAGAGCCTCAGTGAATAATGCACAATGGGGCAATAGTAAGGAGTCTATTTCATATGGCCACTCATTCAGAGAATCACTGAATAATGCACACGTGTGGAATAGACACTAGTCTATTTCATATGGCCACTCAATCACAGCATTACCGAATAATGCACAAATGTAAAGTACTCAGCAGTCTATTTCATATGGCCACTCATTCAGAGCCTCAGTGAATAATGCACAAATGTAAAGTACTCAGCAGTCTATTTCATATAGCCACTCATTCAGAGCCTCAGTGAATAATGCACACGTGTGGAATAGACACTAGTCTATTTTATATGGCCACAAAATCAAAGCCTGAGTGAGTAATACACACCTGGAGAATAATTTGGAGTCTATTTTTATGGCCACTCATTCAGAGAATCACTGAATAATGTGGTGTAGTCAGGAGTCTATTTCATATAGCCACTCATTTAGAACCTTATTGAATAATTCACAATGGAGCAATAGTCAGGTGTCTATTTTATATGGCCACTCATTCAGAGCCTCAGTGAATAATGCACACGTGTGGAATAGACACTAGTCTATTTTATATGGCCACAAAATCAAAGCCTGAGTGAGTAATACACAACTTTGGAATAGTCACTAGTCTATTTTATATGGCCTCTCATTCAAAGTTTCAGTGAATAATGCACAAATGTAAAGTACTCAGCAGTCTATTTCATATGGCCACTCATTCAGAGAATCACTGAATAATGCACACGTGTGGAATAGACACTAGTCTATTTCATATAGCCACTCATTTAGAGCCTCAGTGAATAATGCACAAATGTAAAGTACTCAGCAGTCTATTTCATATAGCCACTCATTCAGAGAATCACTGAATAATGTGGTGTAGTCAGGAGTCTATTTCATATAGCCACTCATTCAGAGATTCACTGAATAATACACACCTGGGTGATAGTCAGGAGTCTATTTTTATGGCCACTCATTCTGTGCCTCCTGAATGATACACACCTGGGTGATAGTCAGGAGTCTATTTTTATGGCCACTCATTCAGAGCCTCAGTGAATAATGCACAATGGGGCAATAGTAAGGAGTCTATTTCATATGGCCACTCATTCAGAGAATCACTGAATAATGTGGTGTAGTCAGGAGTCTATTTCATGTAGACACATATTCAGAGCCTCAGTGAATAATGCACAATGGGGCAATAGTAAGGAGTCTATTTCATATGGCCAAAGTTTCAGAGCCTCAGTGAATAATGCACAATGGGGCAATAGTAAGGAGTCTATTTCATATGGCCACTCATTCAGAGATTCACTGAATAATACACACCTGGGTGATAGTCAGGAGTCTATTTCATATGGCCAAAGTTTCAGAGCCTCAGTGAATAATGCACAATGGGGCAATAGTAAGGAGTCTATTTCATATGGCCAAAGTTTCAGAGAATCACTGAATAATGCACACGTGTGGAATAGACACTAGTCTATTTCATATAGCCACTCATTTAGAGCCTCAGTGAATAATGCACAAATGTAAAGTACTCAGCAGTCTATTTCATATAGCCACTCATTCAGAGAATCACTGAATAATGTGGTGTAGTCAGGAGTCTATTTCATATAGCCACTCATTCAGAGATTCACTGAATAATACACACCTGGGTGATAGTCAGGAGTCTATTTTTATGGCCACTCATTCTGTGCCTCCTGAATGATACACACCTGGGTGATAGTCAGGAGTCTATTTTTATGGCCACTCATTCAGAGAATCACTGAATAATGCACAATGGGGCAATAGTAAGGAGTCTATTTCATATAGCCACTCATTCAGAGAATCACTGAATAATGTGGTGTAGTCAGGAGTCTATTTCATGTAGACACATATTCAGAGCCTCAGTGAATAATGCACAATGGGGCAATAGTAAGGAGTCTATTTCATATGGCCAAAGTTTCAGAGCCTCAGTGAATAATGCACAATGGGGCAATAGTAAGGAGTCTATTTCATATGGCCAAAGTTTCAGAGCCTCAGTGAATAATGCACACCAGGGTAATAGTCGAGCATTTTTATATGGCCACAAAATCAAAGCCTGAGTGAGTAATACACACCTGGGTGATAGTCAGGAGTCTATTTTTATGGCCACTCATTCAGAGCCTCAGTGAATAATGCACAATGGGGCAATAGTAAGGAGTCTATTTCATATGGCCACTCAATCACAGCATTACCGAATAATGCACAAATGTAAAGTACTCAGCAGTCTATTTCATATAGCCACTCATTCAGAGAATCACTGAATAATGCACACCTGTGGAGTAAAATGGGTCTATTTCATAAGGCCACTCTTTCAGTGTTTTAGTGAATAATATGTATATCTGATAAGTCAGGAATCTCTTTCACATGGCCACTTATTCAGAGACTCACTGAATAATGCACACGTGTGGAATAGACACTAGTCTATTTCATATAGCCACTCATTTAGAACCTTATTGAATAATTCACAATGGAGCAATAGTCAGGTGTCTATTTTATATGGCCACTCATTCAGAGAATCACTGAATAATGTGGTGTAGTCAGGAGTCTATTTCATATGGCCTCTCATTCAGAGCTTCAGTGCATAATAAACAGCTGTGGAGTAGTCAGGACCCTATTTAAGGTAGCCCCAAATTAAGCAGCTCCGTGAATGATACACACCTGGGTGATAGTCAGGAGACTATTTGATATGGACACTCATACAGAACCTGTTTGAATAATGCACACGTGTGGAATAGACACTAGTCTATTTTATATGGCCACAAAATCAAAGCCTGAGTGAGTAATACACAACTTTGGAATAGTCACTAGTCTATTTTATATGGCCACAAAATCAAAGCCTGAGTGAGTAATACACACCTGTGGAGTAAAATGGGTCTATTTCATAAGGCCACTCTTTCAGTGTTTTAGTGAATAATATGTATATCTGATAAGTCAGGAATCTCTTTCACATGGCCACTCATTCAGAGAATCACTGAATAATGCACACCTGTGGAATAGTCAGGAGACTATTTGATATGACCGTTCACCCAGCGACTCAGTGGAAAATGCAGAGCTGAGAAATAGTCAAGGGTCTACTTCAAATGGCTACACATTCAGAGTCTCTGTAAGTAATGAACACCTGGGCAATACACCTGAGTCTCTTTTTATGCCCACTTAGTCAGAGTCTCATTCAATAATACACACCTGGGAAGAGTTAAGAGTCTACTTCATGTAGCCACTCATTTAGAGCCTCAGTGAATAATGCACACCTGTGGAGTAAAATGGGTCTATTTCATAAGGCCACTCTTTCAGTGTTTTAGTGAATAATATGTATATCTGATAAGTCAGGAATCTCTTTCACATGGCCACTTATTCAGAACCTCAGTGAAGAATCATATATATCTGGAAAATACTCAGGATTCTATTTCATACTACCACTCATTTAGAACCTTATTGAATAATTCACAATGGAGCAATAGTCAGGTGTCTATTTTATATGGCCTCTCATTCAAAGTTTCAGTGAATAATGAACTTCTATGGAGTAATCAGGACGCTGTTTAAGATAGCCACGAATTAAGTGCCTTCCTGAATGATACACACCTGGGTGATAGTCAGGAGACTATTTGATATGGACACTCATACAGAACCTGTTTGAATAATGCACACGTGTGGAATAGACACTAGTCTATTTTATATGGCCACTCATTCAGAGAATCACTGAATAATGCACACCTGTGGAGTAGCCAGGAGTCTATTTCATATGGCCTCTCATTCAAAGTTTCAGTGAATAATGCACACCTGTGGAATAGTCAGGAGACTATTTGATATGACCGTTCACCCAGCGACTCAGTGGAAAATGCAGAGCTGAGAAATAGTCAAGGGTCTACTTCAAATGGCTACACATTCAGAGTCTCTGTAAGTAATGAACACCTGGGCAATACACCTGAGTCTCTTTTTATGCCCACTTAGTCAGAGTCTCATTCAATAATACACACCTGGGTGATAGTCAGGAGTCTATTTCATATAGCCACTCATTCAGAGATTCACTGAATAATACACACCTGGGTGATAGTCAGGAGTCTATTTCATGTAGACACATATTCAGAGCCTAACTGAATAACATACACCTTGGGAAAGTCAGGATTCTATTTCATACTACCACTCATTTAGAACCTTATTGAATAATTCACAATGGAGCAATAGTCAGGTGTCTATTTTATATGGCCTCTCATTCAAAGTTTCAGTGAATAATGAACTTCTATGGAGTAATCAGGACGCTGTTTAAGATAGCCACGAATTAAGTGCCTTCCTGAATGATACACACCTGGGTGATAGTCAGGAGTCTATTTCATATGGCCACTCATTCAGAGAATCACTGAATAATGCACACCTGTGGAGTAGCCAGGAGTCTATTTGGTATGGACACTCATACAGAACCTGTTTGAATAATGCACACCTGTGGAGTAAAATGGGTCTATTTCATAAGGCCACTCTTTCAGTGTTTTAGTGAATAATATGTATATCTGATAAGTCAGGAATCTCTTTCACATGGCCACTTATTCAGAACCTCAGTGAAGAATCATATATATCTGGAAAATACTCAGGATTCTATTATATATAGCCACTTATTCAGAACCTCAGTGAAGAATCATATATATCTGGAAAATACTCAGGATTCTATTATATATAGCCACTTATTCAGAACCTCAGTGAAGAATCATATATATCTGGAAAATACTCAGGATTCTATTATATATAGCCACTTATTCAGAGACTCACTGAATAATACACACCTGGGTGATAGTCAGGAGTCTATTTCATATGGCCACTCATTCAGAGAATCACTGAATAATGTGGTGTAGTCAGGAGTCTATTTCATGTAGACACATATTCAGAGCCTCAGTGGAAACGACAGACTCTTGCTATAGTGAGGATTCTAATTAATATGGCCACATCTTCTGAGCCTCACTGAATAATACACACCTGGAGAGTAACTTGGAGTCTATTTTCGATGGACATTCATTCTGAGCCTCAGTGAATAATGCACACCTGTTGGGTAGTCAGGAGTTTATTTCATTTGGACACTAATTCATAGCCACAGTGGATAATATGCACTTGTGAATTAGTCAGAATTCCATTTCATAGGGCGACTGACTCATAACCTTAGTGCATAATGCACAAATGTAAAGTACTCAGCAGTCTATTTCATATAGCCACTCATTCAGACATTCACTGAATAATACAAATACTTTAGATAGACAGCATCCTGTTTCATATGGTTACACAAGAAGAGCCTCACTGAATAATACAAACATGGATAAGTGTTAGGAGTCTACTTTATATAGCCTCTCATTTACAGCTTCAGCGAATAATGCACACGTGTGGAATAGACGCCAGTCTATTTAATATGGCCACAAAATCAAAGCCTGAGTGAGTAATACACAACTTTGGAATAGTCACTAGTCTATTCCATATGCCCAAATATTTAGAGTCAGAGTCAATAATACACACCTGTGGAGTAGCCAGGAGTCTATTTCATATGGCCACTCATTCAGAGATTCACTGAATAATACACACCTGGGTGATAGTCAGGAGTCTATTTCATATGGCCACTCATTCAGAGATTCACTGAATAATACACACCTGGGTGATAGTCAGGAGTCTATTTCATGTAGACACATATTCAGAGCCTAACTGAATAACATACACCTTGGGAAAGTCAGGATTCTATTTCGTATAGCCACTCATTTAGAGCCGAATGTAAAACGCATGCCTGAGGAGTATTCAGGAGTCTCTATTTTATGGCCACTCATTCAGAGCCTCAGTGAATAATGCACACCTGTGGAGTAAAATGGGTCTATTTCATAAGGCCACTCTTTCAGTGTTTTAGTGAATAATATGTATATCTGATAAGTCAGGAATCTCTTTCACATGGCCACTTATTCAGAACCTCAGTGAAGAATCATATATATCTGGAAAATACTCAGGATTCTATTATATATAGCCACTTATTCAGAGACTCACTGAATAATGCACACCTGTGGAATAGTCAGGAGACTATTTGATATGACCGTTCACCCAGCGACTCAGTGGAAAATGCAGAGCTGAGAAATAGTCAAGAGGATAGAGTCAGGAGTCTATTTTATGTGGTCACTCATTCAGAAACTCACTGAAGAATACACACCTTGGGAATAGTCAGAGTCCAGGTCATATGGCCACTCAATCACAGCATTACCGAATAATGCACAATGGGGCAATAGTAAGGAGTCTATTTCATATGGCCTCTCATTCAGAGCTTCAGTGCATAATAAACAGCTGTGGAGTAGTCAGGACCCTATTTAAGGTAGCCCCAAATTAAGCAGCTCCGTGAATGATACACACCTGGGTGATAGTCAGGAGACTATTTGATATGGACACTCATACAGAACCTGTTTGAATAATGCACACGTGTGGAATAGACACTAGTCTATTTCATATGGCCACTCATTCAGAGAATCACTGAATAATGCACACCTGTGGAGTAAAATGGGTCTATTTCATAAGGCCACTCTTTCAGTGTTTCAGTGAATAATGCACACCTGTGGAATAGTCAGGAGACTATTTGATATGACCGTTCACCCAGCGACTCAGTGGAAAATGCAGAGCTGAGAAATAGTCAAGGGTCTACTTCAAATGGCTACACATTCAGAGTCTCTGTAAGTAATGAACACCTGGGCAATACACCTGAGTCTCTTTTTATGCCCACTTAGTCAGAGTCTCATTCAATAATACACACCTGGGAAGAGTTAAGAGTCTACTTCATGTAGCCACTCATTTAGAGCCTCAGTGAATAATGCACACCAGGGTAATAGTCGAGCATTTTTATATGGCCACTCATTCTGTGCCTCCTGAATGATACACACCTGGGTGATAGTCAGGAGTCTATTTCATGTAGACACATATTCAGAGCCTAACTGAATAACATACACCTTGGGAAAGTCAGGATTCTATTTCATACTACCACTCATTTAGAACCTTATTGAATAATTCACAATGGAGCAATAGTCAGGTGTCTATTTTATATGGCCTCTCATTCAAAGTTTCAGTGAATAATGAACTTCTATGGAGTAATCAGGACGCTGTTTAAGATAGCCACAAATTAAGTGCCTTCCTGAATGATACACACCTGGGTGATAGTCAGGAGTCTATTTCATATGGCCACTCATTCAGAGATTCACTGAATAATACACACCTGGGTGATAGTCAGGAGTCTATTTGGTATGGACACTCATACAGAACCTGTTTGAATAATGCACAATGGGGCAATAGTAAGGAGTCTATTTCATATGGCCACTCATTCAGAGAATCACTGAATAATGCACATGTGGAGTAATTAGAAGTCTGTTTCATATGGCCCTCTTTCACAGCCTCACTGAATATTACACACTTGTGATATAGTCTGAGTCTATTTTTATGGCCACTCATTCAGAGATTCACTGAATAATACACACCTGGGTGATAGTCAGGAGTCTATTTTTATGGCCACTCATTCAGAGATTCACTGAATAATACACACCTGGGTGATAGTCAGGAGTCTATTTTTATGGCCACTCATTCAGAGATTCACTGAATAATACACACCTGGGTGATACTCAGCAGTCTATTTCATATGGCCACTCATTCAGAGAATCACTGAATAATGTGGTGTAGTCAGGAGTCTATTTCATGTAGACACATATTCAGAGCCTCAGTGAATAATGCACACGTGTGGAATAGACACTAGTCTATTTTATATGGCCACTCATTCAGAGATTCACTGAATAATACACACCTGGGTGATAGTCAGGAGTCTATTTCATGTAGACACATATTCAGAGCCTAACTGAATAACATACACCTTGGGAAAGTCAGGATTCTATTATATATAGCCACTTATTCAGAGACTCACTGAATAATACACACCTGGGTGATAGTCAGGAGTCTATTTCATATGGCCACTCATTCAGAGAATCACTGAATAATGTGGTGTAGTCAGGAGTCTATTTCATGTAGACACATATTCAGAGCCTCAGTGAATAAGACAGACCCTTGATATAGTAAGGAATCTAATTAATATGGCCACATCTTCTGAGCCTCACTGAATAATACACACCTGGAGAATAATTTGGAGTCTATTTTCGATGGACATTCATTCAGAGCCTCAGTGAATAATGCACACCTGTGGAGTAGCCAGGAGTCTATTTCATATGGCCACTCATTCAGAGCCTCAGTGAATAATGCACACCTGTGGAGTAGCCAGGAGTCTATTTCATTTGGACACTCATTCATAGCCTCAGTGGATAATATGCACGTGTGGATTAGTCAGGATTCCATTTCATATGGCCACTGACTCATAACCTCAGTGAATAATGCACAAATGTAAAGTACTCAGCAGTCTATTTCATATAGCCACTCATTCAGAGATTCACTGAATAATACAAATATTTAAGATAGACAGCATCCTGTTTCATATGGTCACACAAGAAGAGCCTCACTGAGTAATACACACCTGGGAAGTGTTAGGAGTCTACTTTATATAGCCTCTCATTTACAGCCTCAGGAATAATGCACACGTGTGGAATAGACACTAGTCTATTTTATATGGCCACAAAATCAAAGCCTGAGTGAGTAATACACAACTTTGGAATAGTCACTAGTCTATTCCATATGCCCAAATATTTAGAGTCAGAGTCAATAATACACACCTGGGTGATAGTCAGGAGTCTATTTCATATGGCCACTCATTCAGAGATTCACTGAATAATACACACCTGGGTGATAGTCAGGAGTCTATTTCATATGGCCACTCATTCAGAGATTCACTGAATAATACACACCTGGGTGATAGTCAGGAGTCTATTTCATGTAGACACATATTCAGAGCCTAACTGAATAACATACACCTTGGGAAAGTCAGGATTCTATTATATATAGCCACTTATTCAGAGACTCACTGAATAATGCACACCTGTGGAGTAAAATGGGTCTATTTCATAAGGCCACTCTTTCAGTGTTTTAGTGAATAATATGTATATCTGATAAGTCAGGAATCTCTTTCACATGGCCACTTATTCAGAACCTCAGTGAAGAATCATATATATCTGGAAAATACTCAGGATTCTATTATATATAGCCACTTATTCAGAGACTCACTGAATAATGCACACCTGTGGAATAGTCAGGAGACTATTTGATATGACCGTTCACCCAGCGACTCAGTGGAAAATGCAGAGCTGAGAAATAGTCAAGAGGATAGAGTCAGGAGTCTATTTTTATGGCCACTCATTCAGAGAATCACTGAATAATGCACACCTGTGGAATAGTCAGGAGACTATTTGATATGACCGTTCACCCAGCGACTCAGTGGAAAATGCAGAGCTGAGAAATAGTCAAGGGTCTACTTCAAATGGCTACACATTCAGAGTCTCACTAAATAATGCACACCTGTGGAGTAGCCAGGAGTCTATTTCATATAGCCACTCATTCAGAGAATCACTGAATAATGCACACCTGTGGAATAGTCAGGAGACTATTTGATATGGACACTCATACAGAACCTGTTTGAATAATGCACACGTGTGGAATAGACACTAGTCTATTTTATATGGCCACTCATTCAGAGAATCACTGAATAATGCACACCTGTGGAGTAGCCAGGAGTCTATTTCATATGGCCTCTCATTCAAAGTTTCAGTGAATAATGCACACCTGTGGAATAGTCAGGAGACTATTTGATATGACCGTTCACCCAGCGACTCAGTGGAAAATGCAGAGCTGAGAAATAGTCAAGGGTCTACTTCAAATGGCTACACATTCAGAGTCTCTGTAAGTAATGAACACCTGGGCAATACACCTGAGTCTCTTTTTATGCCCACTTAGTCAGAGTCTCATTCAATAATACACACCTGGGTGATAGTCAGGAGTCTATTTCATATAGCCACTCATTCAGAGCCTCAGTGAATAATGCACACCTGTGGAGTAGCCAGGAGTCTATTTCATTTGGACACTCATTCATAGCCTCAGTGGATAATATGCACGTGTGGATTAGTCAGGATTCCATTTCATATGGCCACTGACTCATAACCTCAGTGAATAATGCACAAATGTAAAGTACTCAGCAGTCTATTTCATATAGCCACTCATTCAGAGATTCACTGAATAATACAAATATTTAAGATAGACAGCATCCTGTTTCATATGGTCACACAAGAAGAGCCTCACTGAGTAATACACACCTGGGAAGTGTTAGGAGTCTACTTTATATAGCCTCTCATTTACAGCCTCAGGAATAATGCACACGTGTGGAATAGACACTAGTCTATTTCATATGGCCACTCATTCAGAGATTCACTGAATAATACACACCTGGGAATAGTCAGGATTTACTTTATCCCTCATTCAGAGTCTCACTAAATAATGCACACCTGTGGAGTAGCCAGGAGTCTATTTCATATGGCCACTCATTCAGAGAATCACTGAATAATGTGGTGTAGTCAGGAGTCTATTTCATGTAGACACATATTCAGAGCCTCAGTGAATAAGACAGACCCTTGCTATAGTAAGGAATCTAATTAATATGGCCACATCTTCTGAGCCTCACTGAATAATACACACCTGGAGAATAATTTGGAGTCTATTTTCGATGGACATTCATTCAGAGCCTCTGTGAATAATGCACACCTGTGGAGTAGCCAGGAGTCTATTTCATTTGGACACTCATTCATAGCCTCAGTGGATAATATGCACGTGTGGATTAGTCAGGATTCCATTTCATATGGCCACTGACTCGTAACCTCAGTGAATAATGCACAAATGTAAAGTACTCAGCAGTCTATTTCATATAGCCACTCATTCAGAGATTCACTGAATAATACAAATATTTAAGATAGACAGCATCCTGTTTCATATGGTCACACAAGAAGAGCCTCACTGAGTAATACACACCTGGAGAAGTGTTAGGAGTCTACTTTATATAGCCTCTCATTTACAGCCTCAGGAATAATGCACACGTGTGGAATAGACACTTGTCTATTTTATATGGCCACAAATTCAAAGCATGAGTGAGTATAACACAACATTGGAATAGTCACTAGCCTATTCTATATGCCCAAATATTCAGAGTCAGAGTCAAAAATACACAGCTGTGGACTAGTCAGGAAACAATTTCATATGGCCAAAGTTTCAGAGCCTCAGTGAATAATACATACCTGGGGAATACTCAGGACGCTATTACATGTGGCATCTATTTCAGAGCTTCATTGAATAAGGAACACCTGTATTGTAGTCAGAATTTTATTTCATATAGCCACATATTCAGAGCCTAACTGAATAACATACACCTTGGGAAAGTCAGGATTCTATTATATATAGCCACTTATTCAGAGACTCACTGAATAATGCACACCAGGGTAATAGTCGAGCATTTTTATATGGCCACAAAATCAAAGCCTGAGTGAGTAATACACACCTGTGGAGTAAAATGGGTCTATTTCATAAGGCCACTCTTTCAGTGTTTTAGTGAATAATATGTATATCTGATAAGTCAGGAATCTCTTTCACATGGCCACTTATTCAGAACCTCAGTGAAGAATCATATATATCTGGAAAATACTCAGGATTCTATTATATATAGCCACTTATTCAGAGACTCACTGAATAATGCACACCTGTGGAATAGTCAGGAGACTATTTGATATGACCGTTCACCCAGCGACTCAGTGGAAAATGCAGAGCTGAGAAATAGTCAAGAGGATAGAGTCAGGAGTCTATTTTATGTGGTCACTCATTCAGAAACTCACTGAAGAATACACACCTTGGGAATAGTCAGAGTCCAGGTCATATGGCCACTCAATCACAGCATTACCGAATAATGCACAATGGGGCAATAGTAAGGAGTCTATTTCATATGGCCTCTCATTCAGAGCTTCAGTGCATAATAAACAGCTGTGGAGTAGTCAGGACCCTATTTAAGGTAGCCCCAAATTAAGCAGCTCCGTGAATGATACACACCTGGGTGATAGTCAGGAGACTATTTGATATGGACACTCATACAGAACCTCTTGAATACTGCACATGTGGGAATAATCACTAGTCTATTTCATATAGCCACTCATTTAGAGCCTCAGTGAATAATGCACACCTGTGGAGTAGCCAGGAGTCTATTTTTATGGCCACTCATTCAGAGATTCACTGAATAATACACACCTGGGTGATAGTCAGGAGACTATTTGATATGACCGTTCACCCAGCGACTCAGTGGAAAATGCAGAGCTGAGAAATAGTCAAGGGTCTACTTCAAATGGCTACACATTCAGAGTCTCTGTAAGTAATGAACACCTGGGCAATACACCTGAGTCTCTTTTTATGCCCACTTAGTCAGAGTCTCATTCAATAATACACACCTGGGTGATAGTCAGGAGTCTATTTCATATAGCCACATATTCAGAGCCTAACTGAATAACATACACCTTGGGAAAGTCAGGATTCTATTATATATAGCCACTTATTCAGAACCTCAGTGAAGAATCATATATATCTGGAAAATACTCAGGATTCTATTTCATACTACCACTCATTTAGAACCTTATTGAATAATTCACAATGGAGCAATAGTCAGGTGTCTATTTTATATGGCCTCTCATTCAAAGTTTCAGTGAATAATGAACTTCTATGGAGTAATCAGGACGCTGTTTAAGATAGCCATGAATTAAGTGCCTTCCTGAATGATACACACCTGGGTGATAGTCAGGAGTCTATTTCATATGGCCACTCATTCAGAGATTCACTGAATAATACACACCTGTGGAGTAGCCAGGAGTCTATTTGGTATGGACACTCATACAGAACCTGTTTGAATAATGCACACATGGAGAATAATGAGGAGTCTATGTCATATGGCTACTCATTCAGACAAACAGTGAATAATGCACATGTGGAGTAATTAGAAGTCTGTTTCATATGGCCCTCTTTCACAGCCTCACTGAATAATACACACCTGGGTGATAGTCAGGAGTCTATTTCATATAGCCACATATTCAGAGCCTAACTGAATAACATACACCTTGGGAAAGTCAGGATTCTATTATATATAGCCACTTATTCAGAACCTCAGTGAAGAATCATATATATCTGGAAAATACTCAGGATTCTATTATATATAGCCACTTATTCAGAGACTCACTGAATAATGCACACCTGTGGAGTAGTCAGGAGTCTATTTCATATGGCCACTCATTCAGAGAATCACTGAATAATGTGGTGTAGTCAGGAGTCTATTTCATGTAGACACATATTCAGAGCCTCAGTGAATAAGACAGACCCTTGATATAGTAAGGAATCTAATTAATATGGCCACATCTTCTGAGCCTCACTGAATAATACACACCTGGAGAATAATTTGGAGTCTATTTTCGATGGACATTCATTCAGAGCCTCGGTAAATAATGCACACCTGTGGAGTAGCCAGGAGTCTATTTCATTTGGACACTCATTCATAGCCTCAGTGGATAATATGCACGTGTGGATTAGTCAGGATTCCATTTCATATGGCCACTGACTCATAACCTCAGTGAATAATGCACAAATGTAAAGTACTCAGCAGTCTATTTCATATAGCCACTCATTCAGAGATTCACTGAATAATACAAATATTTAAGATAGACAGCATCCTGTTTCATATGGTCACACAAGAAGAGCCTCACTGAGTAATACACACCTGGGAAGTGTTAGGAGTCTACTTTATATAGCCTCTCATTTACAGCCTCAGGAATAATGCACACGTGTGGAATAGACACTAGTCTATTTTATATGGCCACAAAATCAAAGCCTGAGTGAGTAATACACAACTTTGGAATAGTCACTAGTCTATTTCATATAGCCACATATTCAGAGCCTAACTGAATAACATACACCTTGGGAAAGTCAGGATTCTATTATATATAGCCACTTATTCAGAACCTCAGTGAAGAATCATATATCTGGAAAATACTCAGGATTCTATTATATATAGCCACTTATTCAGAACCTCAGTGAAGAATCATATATCTGGAAAATACTCAGGATTCTATTATATATAGCCACTTATTCAGAACCTCAGTGAAGAATCATATATCTGGAAAATACTCAGGATTCTATTATATATAGCCACTTATTCAGAGACTCACTGAATAATGCACACCTGTGGAATAGTCAGGAGACTATTTGATATGGACACTCATACAGAACCTGTTTGAATAATGCACACCAGGGTAATAGTCGAGCATTTTTATATGGCCACAAAATCAAAGCCTGAGTGAGTAATACACACCTGGGTGATAGTCAGGAGTCTATTTTTATGGCCACTCATTCAGAGCCTCAGTGAATAATGCACACCTGTGGAGTAAAATGGGTCTATTTCATAAGGCCACTCTTTCAGTGTTTTAGTGAATAATATGTATATCTGATAAGTCAGGAATCTCTTTCACATGGCCACTTATTCAGAACCTCAGTGAAGAATCATATATATCTGGAAAATACTCAGGATTCTATTATATATAGCCACTTATTCAGAGACTCACTGAATAATGCACACCTGTGGAATAGTCAGGAGACTATTTGATATGACCGTTCACCCAGCGACTCAGTGGAAAATGCAGAGCTGAGAAATAGTCAAGAGGATAGAGTCAGGAGTCTATTTTATGGCCACTCATTCAGAGAATCACTGAATAATGTGGTGTAGTCAGGAGTCTATTTCATATGGCCACTCATTCAGAGATTCACTGAATAATACACACCTGGGTGATAGTCAGGAGTCTATTTCATATAGCCACTCATTTAGAACCTTATTGAATAATTCACAATGGAGCAATAGTCAGGTGTCTATTTTATATGGCCTCTCATTCAGAGCTTCAGTGCATAATAAACAGCTGTGGAGTAGTCAGGACCCTATTTAAGGTAGCCCCAAATTAAGCAGCTCCGTGAATGATACACACCTGGGTGATAGTCAGGAGACTATTTGATATGGACACTCATACAGAACCTGTTTGAATAATGCACACGTGTGGAATAGACACTAGTCTATTTTATATGGCCACTCATTCAGAGCCTCAGTGAATAATGCACACCTGTGGAGTAAAATGGGTCTATTTCATAAGGCCACTCTTTCAGTGTTTCAGTGAATAATGCACACCTGTGGAATAGTCAGGAGACTATTTGATATGACCGTTCACCCAGCGACTCAGTGGAAAATGCAGAGCTGAGAAATAGTCAAGGGTCTACTTCAAATGGCTACACATTCAGAGTCTCTGTAAGTAATGAACACCTGGGCAATACACCTGAGTCTCTTTTTATGCCCACTTAGTCAGAGTCTCATTCAATAATACACACCTGGGAAGAGTTAAGAGTCTACTTCATGTAGCCACTCATTTAGAGCCTCAGTGAATAATGCACACCTGTGGAGTAAAATGGGTCTATTTCATAAGGCCACTCTTTCAGTGTTTTAGTGAATAATATGTATATCTGATAAGTCAGGAATCTCTTTCACATGGCCACTTATTCAGAACCTCAGTGAAGAATCATATATATCTGGAAAATACTCAGGATTCTATTTCATACTACCACTCATTTAGAACCTTATTGAATAATTCACAATGGAGCAATAGTCAGGTGTCTATTTTATATGGCCTCTCATTCAAAGTTTCAGTGAATAATGAACTTCTATGGAGTAATCAGGACGCTGTTTAAGATAGCCATGAATTAAGTGCCTTCCTGAATGATACACACCTGGGTGATAGTCAGGAGTCTATTTCATATGGCCACTCATTCAGAGATTCACTGAATAATACACACCTGGGAAGTGTTAGGAGTCTACTTTATATAGCCTCTCATTTACAGCCTCAGGAATAATGCACACCTGTGGAATAGTCAGGAGACTATTTGATATGGACACTCATACAGAACCTGTTTGAATAATGCACACCTGTGGAGTAAAATGGGTCTATTTCATAAGGCCACTCTTTCAGTGTTTTAGTGAATAATATGTATATCTGATAAGTCAGGAATCTCTTTCACATGGCCACTTATTCAGAGACTCACTGAATGATACACACCTGGGTGATAGTCAGGAGTCTATTTCATATGGCCACTCATTCAGAGATTCACTGAATAATACACACCTGGGTGATAGTCAGGAGACTATTTGATATGGACACTCATACAGAACCTGTTTGAATAATGCACACGTGTGGAATAGACACTAGTCTATTTCATATGGCCACTCATTCAGAGAATCACTGAATAATGCACACCTGTGGAGTAAAATGGGTCTATTTCATAAGGCCACTCTTTCAGTGTTTCAGTGAATAATGCACACCTGTGGAATAGTCAGGAGACTATTTGATATGACCGTTCACCCAGCGACTCAGTGGAAAATGCAGAGCTGAGAAATAGTCAAGGGTCTACTTCAAATGGCTACACATTCAGAGTCTCTGTAAGTAATGAACACCTGGGCAATACACCTGAGTCTCTTTTTATGCCCACTTAGTCAGAGTCTCATTCAATAATACACACCTGGGTGATAGTCAGGAGTCTATTTCATATAGCCACATATTCAGAGCCTAACTGAATAACATACACCTTGGGAAAGTCAGGATTCTATTATATATAGCCACTTATTCAGAACCTCAGTGAAGAATCATATATATCTGGAAAATACTCAGGATTCTATTTCATACTACCACTCATTTAGAACCTTATTGAATAATTCACAATGGAGCAATAGTCAGGTGTCTATTTTATATGGCCTCTCATTCAAAGTTTCAGTGAATAATGAACTTCTATGGAGTAATCAGGACGCTGTTTAAGATAGCCATGAATTAAGTGCCTTCCTGAATGATACACACCTGGGTGATAGTCAGGAGTCTATTTCATATGGCCACTCATTCAGAGATTCACTGAATAATACACACCTGGGTGATAGTCAGGAGTCTATTTGGTATGGACACTCATACAGAACCTGTTTGAATAATGCACACATGGAGAATAATGAGGAGTCTATGTCATATGGCTACTCATTCAGACAAACAGTGAATAATGCACATGTGGAGTAATTAGAAGTCTGTTTCATATGGCCCTCTTTCACAGCCTCACTGAATAATGCACACGTGTGGAATAGACACTAGTCTATTTTATATGGCCACAAAATCAAAGCCTGAGTGAGTAATACACAACTTTGGAATAGTCACTAGTCTATTTTATATGGCCACTCATTCAGAGAATCACTGAATAATGTGGTGTAGTCAGGAGTCTATTTTTATGGCCACTCATTCAGAGAATCACTGAATAATGCACATGTGGAGTAATTAGAAGTCTGTTTCATATGGCCCTCTTTCACAGCCTCACTGAATATTACACACTTGTGATATAGTCTGGAGTCTATTTTTATGGCCACTCATTCAGAGAATCACTGAATAATGTGGTGTAGTCAGGAGTCTATTTCATGTAGACACATATTCAGAGCCTCAGTGAATAAGACAGACCCTTGATATAGTAAGGAATCTAATTAATATGGCCACATCTTCTGAGACTCACTGAATAATACACACCTGGAGAATAATTTGGAGTCTATTTTCGATGGACATTCATTCAGAGCCTCGGTAAATAATGCACACCTGTGGAGTAGCCAGGAGTCTATTTCATTTGGACACTCATTCATAGCCTCAGTGGATAATATGCACGTGTGGATTAGTCAGGATTCCATTTCATATGGCCACTGACTCATAACCTCAGTGAATAATGCACAAATGTAAAGTACTCAGCAGTCTATTTCATATAGCCACTCATTCAGAGATTCACTGAATAATACAAATATTTAAGATAGACAGCATCCTGTTTCATATGGTCACACAAGAAGAGCCTCACTGAGTAATACACACCTGGGAAGAGTTAAGAGTCTACTTCATGTAGCCACTCATTTAGAGCCTCAGTGAATAATGCACATGTGGAATAGACACTAGTCTATTTTATATGGCCACAAAATCAAAGCCTGAGTGAGTAATACACAACTTTGGAATAGTCACTAGTCTATTTCATATAGCCACATATTCAGAGCCTCAGTGAATAATGCACACGTGTGGAATAGACACTAGTCTATTTCATATGGCCAAAGTTTCAGAGCCTCAGTGAATAATGCACACCAGGGTAATAGTCGAGCATTTTTATATGGCCACTGACTCGTAACCTCAGTGAATAATACATACCTGGGAATACTCAGGACGCTATTACATGTGGCATCTATTTCAGAGCTTCATTGAATAAGAACACCTGTATTGTAGTCAGAATTCTATTTCATATAGCCACTCATTCAGAGATTCACTGAATAATACACACCTGGGTGATAGTCAGGAGTCTATTTTTATGGCCACTCATTCTGTGCCTCCTGAATGATACACACCTGGGTGATAGTCAGGAGACTATTTGATATGACCGTTCACCCAGCGACTCAGTGGAAAATGCAGAGCTGAGAAATAGTCAAGAGGATAGAGTCAGGAGTCTATTTTATGTGGTCACTCATTCAGAAACTCACTGAAGAATACACACCTTGGGAATAGTCAGAGTCCAGGTCATATGGCCACTCAATCACAGCATTACCGAATAATGCACAATGGGGCAATAGTAAGGAGTCTATTTCATATGGCCTCTCATTCAGAGCTTCAGTGCATAATAAACAGCTGTGGAGTAGTCAGGACCCTATTTAAGGTAGCCCCAAATTAAGCAGCTCCGTGAATGATACACACCTGGGTGATAGTCAGGAGTCTATTTCATATGGCCACTCATTCTGTGCCTCCTGAATGATACACACCTGGGTGATAGCCAGGAGTCTATTTGGTATGGACACTCATACAGAACCTCTTGAATACTGCACATGTGGGAATAATCACTAGTCTATTTCATATAGCCACATATTCAGAGCCTAACTGAATAACATACACCTTGGGAAAGTCAGGATTCTATTATATATAGCCACTTATTCAGAACCTCAGTGAAGAATCATATATATCTGGAAAATACTCAGGATTCTATTATATATAGCCACTTATTCAGAGACTCACTGAATAATGCACACCTGTGGAATAGTCAGGAGACTATTTGATATGACCGTTCACCCAGCGACTCAGTGGAAAATGCAGAGCTGAGAAATAGTCAAGAGGATAGAGTCAGGAGTCTATTTTATGTGGTCACTCATTCAGAAACTCACTGAAGAATACACACCTTGGGAATAGTCAGAGTCCAGGTCATATGGCCACTCAATCACAGCATTACCGAATAATGCACAATGGGGCAATAGTAAGGAGTCTATTTCATATGGCCACTCATTCAGAGCCTCAGTGAATAATGCACACCTGTGGAGTAGCCAGGAGTCTATTTCATGTAGACACATATTCAGAGCCTCAGTGAATAATGCACATGTGGAGTAATTAGAAGTCTGTTTCATATGGCCCTCTTTCACAGCCTCACTGAATAATGTGGTGTAGTCAGGAGTCTATTTGGTATGGACACTCATACAGAACCTCTTGAATACTGCACATGTGGGAATAATCACTAGTCTATTTTATATGGCCACTCATTCAGAGAATCACTGAATAATGCACACCTGTGGAGTAAAATGGGTCTATTTCATAAGGCCACTCTTTCAGTGTTTTAGTGAATAATATGTATATCTGATAAGTCAGGAATCTCTTTCACATGGCCACTCGTTCAGGGCCTCTGTGAATAATACTCCTCAGAAATAGTCAAGGGTCTACTTCAAATGGCTACACATTCAGAGTCTCACTAAATAATGCACACCTGTGGAGTAGCCAGGAGTCTATTTCATATAGCCACATATTCAGAGCCTAACTGAATAACATACACCTTGGGAAAGTCAGGATTCTATTATATATAGCCACTTATTCAGAACCTCAGTGAAGAATCATATATATCTGGAAAATACTCAGGATTCTATTATATATAGCCACTTATTCAGAACCTCAGTGAAGAATCATATATATCTGGAAAATACTCAGGATTCTATTTCATACTACCACTCATTTAGAACCTTATTGAATAATTCACAATGGAGCAATAGTCAGGTGTCTATTTTATATGGCCTCTCATTCAAAGTTTCAGTGAATAATGAACTTCTATGGAGTAATCAGGACGCTGTTTAAGATAGCCATGAATTAAGTGCCTTCCTGAATGATACACACCTGGGTGATAGTCAGGAGTCTATTTCATATGGCCACTCATTCAGAGATTCACTGAATAATACACACCTGTGGAGTAGCCAGGAGTCTATTTGGTATGGACACTCATACAGAACCTGTTTGAATAATGCACAATGGGGCAATAGTAAGGAGTCTATTTCATATGGCCACTCATTCAGAGATTCACTGAATAATACACACCTGTGGACTAGTCAGAAACAATTTCATATGGCCTCTCATTCAAAGTTTCAGTGAATAATGCACATGTGGAGTAATTAGAAGTCTGTTTCATATGGCCCTCTTTCACAGCCTCACTGAATAATACACACCTGGGTGATAGTCAGGAGTCTATTTCATATGGCCACTCATTCAGAGATTCACTGAATAATACACACCTGTGGAGTAAAATGGGTCTATTTCATAAGGCCACTCTTTCAGTGTTTTAGTGAATAATATGTATATCTGATAAGTCAGGAATCTCTTTCACATGGCCACTTATTCAGAACCTCAGTGAAGAATCATATATATCTGGAAAATACTCAGGATTCTATTATATATAGCCACTTATTCAGAGACTCACTGAATAATGCACACCTGTGGAGTAGCCAGGAGTCTATTTCATATGGCCACTCATTCAGAGAATCACTGAATAATGTGGTGTAGTCAGGAGTCTATTTCATGTAGACACATATTCAGAGCCTCAGTGAATAAGACAGACCCTTGATATAGTAAGAATCTAATTAATATGGCCACATCTTCTGAGCCTCACTGAATAATACACACCTGGAGAATAATTTGGAGTCTATTTTCGATGGATATTCATTCAGAGCCTCGGTAAATAATGCACACCTGTTGAGTAGCAAGGAGTCTATTTCATTTGGACTCGGATTCGTAGCATCAGTGGATTATATGCACGTGTGGATTAGTCAGGATTCCATTTCATATGGCCACTGACTCATAACCTCAGTGAATAATGCACAAATGTAAAGTACTCAGCAGTCTATTTCATATGGCCACTCATTCAGAGATTCACTGAATAATACAAATATTTAAGATAGACAGCATCCTGTTTCATATGGTCACACAAGAAGAGCCTCACTGAGTAATACACACCTGGGAAGTGTTAGGAGTCTACTTTATATAGCCTCTCATTTACAGCCTCAGGAATAATGCACACGTGTGGAATAGACACTAGTCTATTTTATATGGCCACAAAATCAAAGCCTGAGTGAGTAATACACAACTTTGGAATAGTCACTAGTCTATTCCATATGCCCAAATATTTAGAGTCAGAGTCAATAATACACACCTGTGGAGTAGCCAGGAGTCTATTTCATATGGCCAAAGTTTCAGAGCCTCAGTGAATAATACATACCTGAGGAATACTCAGGACGCTATTACATGTGGCATCTATTTCAGAGCTTCATTGAATAAGAACACCTGTATTGTAGTCAGAATTCTATTTCATATAGCCACATATTCAGAGCCTAACTGAATAACATACACCTTGGGAAAGTCAGGATTCTATTATATATAGCCACTTATTCAGAGACTCACTGAATAATACACACCTGGGTGATAGTCAGGAGTCTATTTTTATGGCCACTCATTCAGAGCCTCAGTGAATAATGCACACCTGTGGAGTAGCCAGGAGTCTATTTCATATGGCCACTCATTCAGAGATTCACTGAATAATACACACCTGTGGACTAGTCAGAAACAATTTCATATGGCCACTCATTCAGAGAATCACTGAATAATGTGGTGTAGTCAGGAGTCTATTTTATGTGGTCACTCATTCAGAAACTCACTGAAGAATACACACCTTGGGAATAGTCAGAGTCCAGGTCATATGGCCACTGACTCGTAACCTCAGTGAATAATGCACACCTGTGGAATAGTCAGGAGACTATTTGATATGACCGTTCACCCAGCGACTCAGTGGAAAATGCAGAGCTGAGAAATAGTCAAGAGGATAGAGTCAGGAGTCTATTTTATGTGGTCACTCATTCAGAAACTCACTGAAGAATACACACCTTGGGAATAGTCAGAGTCCAGGTCATATGGCCACTCAATCACAGCATTACCGAATAATGCACAATGGGGCAATAGTAAGGAGTCTATTTCATATGGCCTCTCATTCAGAGCTTCAGTGCATAATAAACAGCTGTGGAGTAGTCAGGACCCTATTTAAGGTAGCCCCAAATTAAGCAGCTCCGTGAATGATACACACATGTGTGAGAGTCAGGAGACTATTTGATATGGACACTCATACAGAACCTGTTTGAATAATGCACACGTGTGGAATAGACACTAGTCTATTTCATATGGCCACTCATTCAGAGATTCACTGAATAATACACACCTGTGGAGTAGCCAGGAGTCTATTTCATATGGCCTCTCATTCAAAGTTTCAGTGAATAATGCACACCTGTGGAATAGTCAGGAGACTATTTGATATGACCGTTCACCCAGCGACTCAGTGGAAAATGCAGAGCTGAGAAATAGTCAAGGGTCTACTTCAAATGGCTACACATTCAGAGTCTCTGTAAGTAATGAACACCTGGGCAATACACCTGAGTCTCTTTTTATGCCCACTTAGTCAGAGTCTCATTCAATAATACACACCTGGGTGATAGTCAGGAGTCTATTTCATATAGCCACTCATTCAGAGATTCACTGAATAATACACACCTGGGTGATAGTCAGGAGTCTATTTCATATAGCCACATATTCAGAGCCTAACTGAATAACATACACCTTGGGAAAGTCAGGATTCTATTTCATACTACCACTCATTTAGAACCTTATTGAATAATTCACAATGGAGCAATAGTCAGGTGTCTATTTTATATGGCCTCTCATTCAAAGTTTCAGTGAATAATGAACTTCTATGGAGTAATCAGGACGCTGTTTAAGATAGCCATGAATTAAGTGCCTTCCTGAATGATACACACCTGGGTGATAGTCAGGAGTCTATTTCATATGGCCACTCATTCAGAGATTCACTGAATAATACACACCTGGGTGATAGTCAGGAGTCTATTTGGTATGGACACTCATACAGAACCTGTTTGAATAATGCACACATGGAGAATAATGAGGAGTCTATGTCATATGGCTACTCATTCAGACAAACAGTGAATAATGCACATGTGGAGTAATTAGAAGTCTGTTTCATATGGCCCTCTTTCACAGCCTCACTGAATAATACACACCTGGGTGATAGTCAGGAGTCTATTTCATATAGCCACATATTCAGAGCCTAACTGAATAACATACACCTTGGGAAAGTCAGGATTCTATTATATATAGCCACTTATTCAGAACCTCAGTGAAGAATCATATATATCTGGAAAATACTCAGGATTCTATTATATATAGCCACTTATTCAGAGACTCACTGAATAATACACACCTGGGTGATAGTCAGGAGTCTATTTCATATGGCCACTCATTCAGAGAATCACTGAATAATGTGGTGTAGTCAGGAGTCTATTTCATGTAGACACATATTCAGAGCCTCAGTGAATAAGAGAGACCCTTGCTATAGTAAGGAATCTAATTAATATGGCCACATCTTCTGAGCCTCACTGAATAATACACACCTGGAGAATAATTTGGAGTCTATTTTCGATGGACATTCATTCAGAGCCTCGGTGAATAATGCACACCTGTGAAGTAGCCAGGAGTCTATTTCATTTGGACACTCATTCATAGCCTCAGTGGATAATATGCACGTGTGGATTAGTCAGGATTCCATTTCATATGGCCACTGACTCGTAACCTCAGTGAATAATGCACAAATGTAAAGTACTCAGCAGTCTATTTCATATAGCCACTCATTCAGATATTCACTGAATAATACAAATATTTAAGATAGACATCCTTCTGTTTCATATGGTCAAACAGAAGAGCTTCACTGAATAACACACACCTGCAGAAGTGTTAGGAGTCTACTTTATATAGCCTCTCATTTACAGCCTCAGGGAATAATGCACATGTGTGGAATAGACACTAGTCTATTTTATATGGCCACAAAATCAAAGCCTGAGTGAGTAATACACAACTTTGGAATAGTCACTAGTCTATTCCATATGCCTAAATATTTAGAGTCAGAGTCAGTAATACATGCCTGTGAACTAGTCAGGAAACAATTTCATATAGCCAAAGTTTCAGAGCCTCAGTGAATAATACATACCTGAGAAATACTCAGGACCGTATTACATGTGGCATCTATTTCAGAGCTTTATAGAATAAGGAACACCTTTATTGTAGTCAGAATTCTATTTCATATAGCCACTCATTCAGAGCCTCGGTAAATAATGCACACCTGGGAAGTGTTAGGAGTCTACTTTATATAGCCTCTCATTTACAGCCTCAGGGAATAATGCACACCAGGGTAATAGTCGAGCATTTTTATATGGCCACTCATTCAGAGCCTCGGTGAGTAATACACACCTGTGGAGTAAAATGGGTCTATTTCATAAGGCCACTCTTTCAGTGTTTTAGTGAATAATATGTATATCTGATAAGTCAGGAATCTCTTTCACATGGCCACTTATTCAGAACCTCAGCGAAGAATCATATATATCTGGAAAATACTCAGGATTCTATTATATATAGCCACTTATTCAGAGACTCACTGAATAATGCACACCTGGGGAATAGTCAGGAGACTATTTGATATGACCGTTCACCCAGCGACTGAGTGGAAAATGCAGAGCTGAGAAATAGTCAAGAGGATAGAGTCAGGCATCTATTTTATGTGTTCACACATTCAGAAACTCACTGAAGAATACACACCTTGAAAATAGTCAGTGTGCAGGTAATATGGCCACTGAATCACAGCATTAACAAATAATGCACAATGGGCAATAGTAAGGAGTCAATTTTATATGGCCTCACATTCAGAGCTTCAGTGTGTAGTAAACAGCTGTGGAGTAGTCAGGACCCTACTTAAGGTAGCCCCACATTAAGCAGCTCTGTGAATGATACACACACGTGTGATAGGAGACTATTTGATATGAACA
Organism: Saguinus midas; assembly: GCA_021498475.1. Taxonomy (NCBI): domain Eukaryota; kingdom Metazoa; phylum Chordata; class Mammalia; order Primates; family Cebidae; genus Saguinus; species Saguinus midas. The sequence goes on along the minus strand of CM038404.1, from coordinate 33,562,395 downwards.
CTCTTACAGAACCTCTTTGAATACTGCACATGTGGGAATAATCACTAGTCTATTTCATATGGCCACTCATTCAGAGATTCACTGAATAATACACACCTGTGGAGTAGCCAGGAGTCTATTTCATTTGGACACTCATTCATAGCCTCAGTGGATAATATGCACGTGTGGATTAGTCAGGATTCCATTTCATATGGCCACTCATTCAGAGCCTCAGTGAATAATGCACAATGGGGCAATAGTAAGGAGTCTATTTCATATGGCCACTCATTCAGAGCCTCAGTGAATAATGCACACGTGTGGAATAGACACTAGTCTATTTCATATAGCCACATATTCAGAGCCTAACTGAATAACATACACCTTGGGAAAGTCAGGATTCTATTATATATAGCCACTTATTCAGAACCTCAGTGAAGAATCATATATCTGGAAAATACTCAGGATTCTATTATATATAGCCACTTATTCAGAACCTCAGTGAAGAATCATATATATCTGGAAAATACTCAGGATTCTATTTCATACTACCACTCATTTAGAACCTTATTGAATAATTCACAATGGAGCAATAGTCAGGTGTCTATTTTATATGGCCTCTCATTCAAAGTTTCAGTGAATAATGAACTTCTATGGAGTAATCAGGACGCTGTTTAAGATAGCCACGAATTAAGTGCCTTCCTGAATGATACACACCTGGGTGATAGTCAGGAGTCTATTTCATATGGCCACTGACTCATAACCTCAGTGAATAATGCACATGTGGAGTAATTAGAAGTCTGTTTCATATGGTCACACAAGAAGAGCCTCACTGAGTAATACACACCTGGGTGATAGTCAGGAGTCTATTTGGTATGGACACTCATACAGAACCTGTTTGAATAATGCACACATGGAGAATAATGAGGAGTCTATGTCATATGGCTACTCATTCAGACAAACAGTGAATAATGCACATGTGGAGTAATTAGAAGTCTGTTTCATATGGCCCTCTTTCACAGCCTCACTGAATAATACACACCTGGGTGATAGTCAGGAGTCTATTTCATATAGCCACATATTCAGAGCCTAACTGAATAACATACACCTTGGGAAAGTCAGGATTCTATTATATATAGCCACTTATTCAGAACCTCAGTGAAGAATCATATATATCTGGAAAATACTCAGGATTCTATTATATATAGCCACTTATTCAGAGACTCACTGAATAATACACACCTGGGTGATAGTCAGGAGTCTATTTCATATGGCCACTCATTCAGAGAATCACTGAATAATGTGGTGTAGTCAGGAGTCTATTTCATATAGCCACATATTCAGAGCCTCAGTGAATAAGACAGACCCTTGATATAGTAAGGAATCTAATTAATATGGCCACATCTTCTGAGCCTCACTGAATAATACACACCTGGAGAATAATTTGGAGTCTATTTTCGATGGACATTCATTCAGAGCCTCGGTAAATAATGCACACCTGTGGAGTAGCCAGGAGTCTATTTCATTTGGACACTCATTCATAGCCTCAGTGGATAATATGCACGTGTGGATTAGTCAGGATTCCATTTCATATGGCCACTGACTCATAACCTCAGTGAATAATGCACAAATGTAAAGTACTCAGCAGTCTATTTCATATAGCCACTCATTCAGAGATTCACTGAATAATACAAATATTTAAGATAGACAGCATCCTGTTTCATATGGTCACACAAGAAGAGCCTCACTGAGTAATACACACCTGTGGACTAGTCAGAAACAATTTCATATGGCCACTCATTCTGTGCCTCCTGAATGATACACACCTGGGAAGTGTTAGGAGTCTACTTTATATAGCCTCTCATTTACAGCCTCAGGAATAATGCACACGTGTGGAATAGACACTAGTCTATTTTATATGGCCACAAAATCAAAGCCTGAGTGAGTAATACACAACTTTGGAATAGTCACTAGTCTATTCCATATGCCCAAATATTTAGAGTCAGAGTCAATAATACACACCTGTGGACTAGTCAGAAACAATTTCATATGGCCAAAGTTTCAGAGCCTCAGTGAATAATACATACCTGAGGAATACTCAGGACGCTATTACATGTGGCATCTATTTCAGAGCTTCATTGAATAAGAACACCTGTATTGTAGTCAGAATTCTATTTCATATAGCCACATATTCAGAGCCTAACTGAATAACATACACCTTGGGAAAGTCAGGATTCTATTATATATAGCCACTTATTCAGAGACTCACTGAATAATACACACCTGGAGAATAATTTGGAGTCTATTTTTATGGCCACTCATTCAGAGCCTCAGTGAATAATGCACACCTGTGGAGTAAAATGGGTCTATTTCATAAGGCCACTCTTTCAGTGTTTTAGTGAATAATATGTATATCTGATAAGTCAGGAATCTCTTTCACATGGCCACTTATTCAGAACCTCAGTGAAGAATCATATATATCTGGAAAATACTCAGGATTCTATTATATATAGCCACTTATTCAGAGACTCACTGAATAATGCACACCTGTGGAATAGTCAGGAGACTATTTGATATGACCGTTCACCCAGCGACTCAGTGGAAAATGCAGAGCTGAGAAATAGTCAAGAGGATAGAGTCAGGAGTCTATTTTATGTGGTCACTCATTCAGAAACTCACTGAAGAATACACACCTTGGGAATAGTCAGAGTCCAGGTCATATGGCCACTCAATCACAGCATTACCGAATAATGCACAATGGGGCAATAGTAAGGAGTCTATTTCATATGGCCTCTCATTCAGAGCTTCAGTGCATAATAAACAGCTGTGGAGTAGTCAGGACCCTATTTAAGGTAGCCCCAAATTAAGCAGCTCCGTGAATGATACACACATGTGTGATAGTCAGGAGTCTATTTCATATGGCCACTCATTCTGTGCCTCCTGAATGATACACACCTGGGTGATAGTCAGGAGACTATTTGATATGGACACTCATACAGAACCTCTTGAATACTGCACATGTGGGAATAATCACTAGTCTATTTCATATAGCCACTCATTTAGAGCCTCAGTGAATAATGCACACCTGTGGAGTAAAATGGGTCTATTTCATAAGGCCACTCTTTCAGTGTTTCAGTGAATAATGCACACCTGTGGAATAGTCAGGAGACTATTTGATATGACCGTTCACCCAGCGACTCAGTGGAAAATGCAGAGCTGAGAAATAGTCAAGGGTCTACTTCAAATGGCTACACATTCAGAGTCTCTGTAAGTAATGAACACCTGGGCAATACACCTGAGTCTCTTTTTATGCCCACTTAGTCAGAGTCTCATTCAATAATACACACCTGGGTGATAGTCAGGAGTCTATTTCATGTAGACACATATTCAGAGCCTAACTGAATAACATACACCTTGGGAAAGTCAGGATTCTATTATATATAGCCACTTATTCAGAACCTCAGTGAAGAATCATATATATCTGGAAAATACTCAGGATTCTATTTCATACTACCACTCATTTAGAACCTTATTGAATAATTCACAATGGAGCAATAGTCAGGTGTCTATTTTATATGGCCTCTCATTCAAAGTTTCAGTGAATAATGAACTTCTATGGAGTAATCAGGACGCTGTTTAAGATAGCCATGAATTAAGTGCCTTCCTGAATGATACACACCTGGGTGATAGTCAGGAGTCTATTTCATATGGCCACTCATTCTGTGCCTCCTGAATGATACACACCTGGGTGATAGTCAGGAGTCTATTTGGTATGGACACTCATACAGAACCTGTTTGAATAATGCACAATGGGGCAATAGTAAGGAGTCTATTTCATATGGCCACTCATTCAGAGAATCACTGAATAATGCACAAATGTAAAGTACTCAGCAGTCTATTTCATATGGCCACTCATTCAGAGCCTCAGTGAATAATGCACACGTGTGGAATAGACACTAGTCTATTTTATATGGCCACTCATTCAGAGATTCACTGAATAATACACACCTGGGTGATAGTCAGGAGTCTATTTCATGTAGACACATATTCAGAGCCTAACTGAATAACATACACCTTGGGAAAGTCAGGATTCTATTATATATAGCCACTTATTCAGAGACTCACTGAATAATACACACCTGGGTGATAGTCAGGAGTCTATTTCATATAGCCACTCATTCAGAGAATCACTGAATAATGTGGTGTAGTCAGGAGTCTATTTCATGTAGACACATATTCAGAGCCTCAGTGAATAAGACAGACCCTTGATATAGTAAGGAATCTAATTAATATGGCCACATCTTCTGAGCCTCACTGAATAATACACACCTGGAGAATAATTTGGAGTCTATTTTTATGGCCACTCATTCAGAGAATCACTGAATAATGTGGTGTAGTCAGGAGTCTATTTTTATGGCCACTCATTCAGAGAATCACTGAATAATGTGGTGTAGTCAGGAGTCTATTTTTATGGCCACTCATTCAGAGCCTCAGTGAATAATGCACACGTGTGGAATAGACACTAGTCTATTTCATATGGCCACTCATTCAGAGCCTCAGTGAATAATGCACAAATGTAAAGTACTCAGCAGTCTATTTCATATGGCCACTCATTCAGAGAATCACTGAATAATGCACAAATGTAAAGTACTCAGCAGTCTATTTCATATGGCCACTCATTCAGAGATTCACTGAATAATACACACCTGGGTGATAGTCAGGAGTCTATTTGGTATGGACACTCATACAGAACCTGTTTGAATAATGCACAAATGTAAAGTACTCAGCAGTCTATTTCATATAGCCACTCATTCAGAGAATCACTGAATAATGCACATGTGGAGTAATTAGAAGTCTGTTTCATATGGCCCTCTTTCACAGCCTCACTGAATATTACACACTTGTGATATAGTCTGGAGTCTATTTTTATGGCCACTCATTCAGAGATTCACTGAATAATACACACCTGGGTGATAGTCAGGAGTCTATTTCATGTAGACACATATTCAGAGCCTAACTGAATAACATACACCTTGGGAAAGTCAGGATTCTATTATATATAGCCACTTATTCAGAGACTCACTGAATAATACACACCTGGGTGATAGTCAGGAGTCTATTTCATATGGCCACTCATTCAGAGAATCACTGAATAATGTGGTGTAGTCAGGAGTCTATTTCATGTAGACACATATTCAGAGCCTCAGTGAATAAGACAGACCCTTGATATAGTAAGGAATCTAATTAATATGGCCACATCTTCTGAGCCTCACTGAATAATACACACCTGGAGAATAATTTGGAGTCTATTTTTATGGCCACTCATTCAGAGAATCACTGAATAATGTGGTGTAGTCAGGAGTCTATTTTTATGGCCACTCATTCAGAGATTCACTGAATAATACACACCTGGGTGATAGTCAGGAGTCTATTTCATGTAGACACATATTCAGAGCCTAACTGAATAACATACACCTTGGGAAAGTCAGGATTCTATTTCATATAGCCACTCATTCAGAGCCTCAGTGAATAATGCACAAATGTAAAGTACTCAGCAGTCTATTTCATATAGCCACTCATTCAGAGATTCACTGAATAATACAAATATTTAAGATAGACAGCATCCTGTTTCAAACAATAGGTTTTGGGGTACATGTGCAGAACGTGCAAGATAGTTGCATAGGTACACACATGGCAGTGTGTTTTGCTGCCTTCCTCCTTCACCCACACTTGGCATTCATCCCCAGGCTATCCCCCAGCCCCCCGCTGTCCCTCCCCATTCCCCCAATAGACCCCAGTGTAGTTTTTTTTTTTTTTTTTTTTTTTTTTTTTTTTTTTTTTTTTTTTTTTTTTTTTTTTTTTTTTTTTTTTTTTTTTTTTTTTTTTTTTTTTTTTTTTTTTTTTTTTTTTTTTTTTTTTTTTTTTTTTTTTTTTTTTTTTTTTTTTTTTTTTTTTTTTTTTTTTTTTTTTTTTTTTTTTTTTTTTTTTTTTTTTTTTTTTTTTTTTTTTTTTTTTTTTTTTTTTTTTTTTTTTTTTTTTTTTTTTTTTTTTTTTTTTTTTTTTTTTTTTTTTTTTTTTTTTTTTTTTTTTTTTTTTTTTTTTTTTTTTTTTTTTTTTTTTTTTTTTTTTTTTTTTTTTTTTTTTTTTTTTTTTTTTTTTTTTTTTTTTTTTTTTTTTTTTTTTTTTTTTTTTTTTTTTTTTTTTTTTTTTTTTTTTTTTTTTTTTTTTTTTTTTTTTTTTTTTTTTTTTTTTTTTTTTTTTTTTTTTTTTTTTTTTTTTTTTTTTTTTTTTTTTTTTTTTTTTTTTTTTTTTTTTTTTTTTTTTTTTTTTTTTTTTTTTTTTTTTTTTTTTTTTTTTTTTTTTTTTTTTTTTTTTTTTTTTTTTTTTTTTTTTTTTTTTTTTTTTTTTTTTTTTTTTTTTTTTTTTTTTTTTTTTTTTTTTTTTTTTTTTTTTTTTTTTTTTTTTTTTTTTTTTTTTTTTTTTTTTTTTTTTTTTTTTTTTTTTTTTTTTTTTTTTTTTTTTTTTTTTTTTTTTTTTTTTTTTTTTTTTTTTTTTTTTTTTTTTTTTTTTTTTTTTTTTTTTTTTTTTTTTTTTTTTTTTTTTTTTTTTTTTTTTTTTTTTTTTTTTTTTTTTTTTTTTTTTTTTTTTTTTTTTTTTTTTTTTTTTTTTTTTTTTTTTTTTTTTTTTTTTTTTTTTTTTTTTTTTTTTTTTTTTTTTTTTTTTTTTTTTTTTTTTTTTTTTTTTTTTTTTTTTTTTTTTTTTTTTTTTTTTTTTTTTTTTTTTTTTTTTTTTTTTTTTTTTTTTTTTTTTTTTTTTTTTTTTTTTTTTTTTTTTTTTTTTTTTTTTTTTTTTTTTTTTTTTTTTTTTTTTTTTTTTTTTTTTTTTTTTTTTTTTTTTTTTTTTTTTTTTTTTTTTTTTTTTTTTTTTTTTTTTTTTTTTTTTTTTTTTTTTTTTTTTTTTTTTTTTTTTTTTTTTTTTTTTTTTTTTTTTTTTTTTTTTTTTTTTTTTTTTTTTTTTTTTTTTTTTTTTTTTTTTTTTTTTTTTTTTTTTTTTTTTTTTTTTTTTTTTTTTTTTTTTTTTTTTTTTTTTTTTTTTTTTTTTTTTTTTTTTTTTTTTTTTTTTTTTTTTTTTTTTTTTTTTTTTTTTTTTTTTTTTTTTTTTTTTTTTTTTTTTTTTTTTTTTTTTTTTTTTTTTTTTTTTTTTTTTTTTTTTTTTTTTTTTTTTTTTTTTTTTTTTTTTTTTTTTTTTTTTTTTTTTTTTTTTTTTTTTTTTTTTTTTTTTTTTTTTTTTTTTTTTTTTTTTTTTTTTTTTTTTTTTTTTTTTTTTTTTTTTTTTTTTTTTTTTTTTTTTTTTTTTTTTTTTTTTTTTTTTTTTTTTTTTTTTTTTTTTTTTTTTTTTTTTTTTTTTTTTTTTTTTTTTTTTTTTTTTTTTTTTTTTTTTTTTTTTTTTTTTTTTTTTTTTTTTTTTAATTTTTATTGCATTATAGGTTTTGGGGTACATGTGCAGAACGTGCAAGATAGTTGCATAGGTACACACATGGCAGTGTGTTTTGCTGCCTTCCTCCCTTCACCCACACTTGGTATTCATCCCCAGGCTATCCCCCAGCCCCCTGCTGTCCCTCCCCATTCCCCCAACAGTCCCCAGTGTATAGTAGACCGCCTCTGTGTCCATGTGTTCTCATTTTTCTCACCCACCTATGAGTGAGTATATGTATTTCTTTTTCTGTTCTTGTGTCAGTTTGCTGAGAATGATGTTCTCCAGATTCATCCATGTCCTTACAAAGGAAATAAACTCATCATTTTGATTGCTGCATAATATTCCATGGTGTATATGCATTTCAGTCAGTCTATCACCATGGGCATTTGGGTTGGTTCCAGGTTTTGCTATTGTAAACAGTGCTGCAATGAACATACGTGTGTATGTGTCCTTATAGTAGAACGATTTATAGTCCTTTGGATATATACCCAGTAATGGGATTGCTGGGTCAAATGGAATTTCTATTTCTAGGTCCCTGAGGAATCGCCACACTGTCTTCCACAATGGTTGAACTAATTTACACTCCCACCAACAGTGTAATTCCTTTTTGGACATTCATTCAGAGCCTCAGTGAATAATGCACACCTGTGGAGTAGCCAGGAGTCTATTTCATTTGGACACTCATTCATAGCCTCAGTGGATAATATGCACGTGGATTAGTCAGGATTCCATTTCATATGGCCACTGACTTGTAACCTCAGTGAATAATGCACAAATGTAAAGTACTCAGCAGTCTATTTCATATAGCCACTCATTCAGAGATTCACTGAATAATACAAATATTTAAGATAGACAGCATCCTGTTTCAATTCATTATGGTTTTTACAGTGCAAAATCAAGATAGTTGCATGTACACACATGGCAGTGTCTTTGCTGCATTTTCCTTCAAACACTTGGTAGCACTATATGCACTGTCTAATTCAATAGACAGTGAGTAGATTTGTGTCCATGTGTTCTCTTTTCTCACCCACCTATGAGTGAGAATATGCTGACTTTTCTGTTCTTGTGTCAGTTTGCTGAGAATGATGTTCTCAGATTTATCCATGACCTTCAAAATAAACTCATCATTTTGATTGCTGCATAATATTCCATGGTGTATATTTGCCACATTTCAATTCAGTCTATCACCATGGGCATTTGGGTTGGTTCCAGGTTTTGCTATTGTAAACAGTGCTGCAATGAACATCGTGTGTATGTGTCCTTATAGTAGAACGATTTATAGTCCTTTGGATATATACCCAGTAATGGGATTGCTGGGTCAAATGGAATTTCTATTTCTAGGTCCCTGAGGAATCGCCACACTGTCTTCCACAATGGTTGAACTAATTTACACTCCCACCAACAGTGTAAGAGTGTTCCTATTTCTCCACATCCTCTCCAGCATCTGCTATCTCCAGATTTTTAATGATCACCATTCTAACTGGCGTGAGATGGTATCTCAATGTGGTTTTGATTTGCATCTCTAATGACCAGTGATGATGAGCATTTTTCATGTTTGTTGGCCTCATGTATGTCTTCTTTTGTAAAGTGTCTGTTCATATCCTTTGCCCATTTTTGAATGGGCTTGTTTATTTTCCTGTAAATCTGTTTGAGTTCTTTGTAAATTCTGGATATCAGCCCTTTGTCAGATGTGTAAACTGCAAAGATTTTTTCCCATTCTGATGGTTGCCGATTCACTCTAGTGACTGTTTCTTTTGCCGTGCAGAAGCTGTGGAGTTTGATTAGGTCCCATTTGTCTATTTTGGCTTTTGTTGCCAATGCTTTTGGTGTTTTGTTCATGAAGTCCTTGCCTACTCCTATGTCCTGAATGGTTTTGCCTAGATTTTCTTCTAGGGTTTTATGGTGTCAGGTCTTATGTTTAAGTCTTTAATCCATCTGGAGTTAATTTTAGTGTAAGGTGTCAGGAAGGGGTCCAGTTTCTGCTTTCTGCACATGGCTAGCCAGTTTTCCCAACACCATTTATTAAACAGAATCCTTTCCCCATTGCTTGTTTTTGTCTGGTTTATCAAAGATATATGGTTGTAGATATGTTGTGTTGCCTCCGATGCCTCTGTTCTGTTCCATTGGTCTATATCTCTGTTTTGGTACCAGTACCATGCTGTTTTGATTACTGTAGCCTTGTAGTATAGTTTGAAGTCTGGTAGTGATGCCTCCCGCTGTGTTCTTTTTGCTTAGAATTGACTTGGCTATGGGCTCTCTTTTGGTTCCATATGAAATTCATGGTGGTTTTTTCCAGTTCTGTGAAGAAATTCAATGGTAGTTTGATGGGGATAGCATTGATTGTGTAAATTACTTTGGGCAGTATAGCCATTTTCATTGGCTTCCAAAGAACAAGAATATTTCTCCATCTGTTTGTGTCCTCTCTTATTTCGTTGACAGTGATTGGTTTTCATAGGTCCTTACTCCTTGTGAATTGTATTCCTAGGTATTTTATTTTCTTTGTAGCAATTGTGAATGGCAGTTCGTTCTTGATTTGGTTCTCTTTAAGTCTGTTATTGGTGTATAGGAATGCTTGTGATTTTTGCACATTGATTTTATATCCTGAGACTTTGCTGAAGTTGCTTATCAGTTTCAGGAGTTTTTGGGCTGAGGTGATGGGGTCTTCTAGGTATACTATCATGTCGCCTGCAAATAGAGACAATTTGGCTTCCACCTTTCCTATTTGAATACCCTTTATTTCTTTTTCTTGCCTGATTGCTCTGGCTAGAACTTCCAGTACTATGTTGAATAGAAGTGGTGAGAGGGCATCCTTTTCTAGTGCCAGATTTCAAAGGAATGCTTCCAGTTTTGCCCATTAAGTATGATATTGGCTGTTGGTTTGTCATAAATAGCTTTTATTACTTTGAGATATGTTCCATCAATACCAAGTTTATTGAGGGTTTTAGCATAAAGGCTGTTGAATTTTGTCAAATGCCTTCTCTGCATCAATTGAGATAATCATGTGGTTTTTGTTTTTGCTTCTGTTTATGTGGTGAATTACATTTATAGACTTGTGTATGTTGAACCAGCCTTGCATCCCAGGATGAATCCTACTTGATCATGATGGATAAGTTTTTAATGTGCTGTTGCAATCGGTTTGCCAGTATTTTATTGAAGATTTTGCATCTATGTTCATCATGGATATTGGCCTGAAGTTTTCTTTTCTTGTTGAGTCTCTGCCAGGTTTTGGTATCAGGATGATGTTGGTCTCATAAAATGATTTGGGAAGGTTCCTCTTTTGGATTATTTGGAATAGTTTCAGAAGGAATGGTACCAGATCTCTTTGTGTGTCTGGTAGAATTCAGCTGTGAACCCATCTGACCTGGGCTTTTTTGTGTGGTAGGCTCTAATTGCTGCCTCAACTTCAGACCTTGTTATTGGTCTATTCATAGTTTGGCTTCCTCCTGGTTTAGGCTTGGGAGGACACAGGCGTCCAGGAATTTATCCATTTCTTCCTGGTTTACTAGTTTATGTGCATAGAGTTGTTTGTAGTATTCTCTGATGATGGTTTGAATTTCTGTGGAATCTGTGGTGATTTCATTATCGTTTTTATTGCATCTATTTGGTTGTTCTCTCTTTCTTTTTATCAGTCTGGCTAGTGGTCTGTCTATTTTGTTGATCTTTTCAAAAACCAGCTCTTAGATTTATTGATTTTTGAAGGGTTTTTCTTGTCTCTATTTCCTTCAGTTCTGCTCCAATCTTAGTTATTTCTTGTCTTTGGCTAGGTTTAGAGCTTTTTTGATCTTGCTCCTCTAGCTCTTTCAATTTTGACGATAGGGTGTCAATTTTGGATCTCTCCACTCTTCTCATGTGGGCATTTATTGCTATATATTTTCCTCTACAGATTGCTTTAAATGTGTCCCAGATATTCTGTTATGTTGTGTCTTCATTCTCGTTGATTTTGAAGAACCTCTTTTTTTCTGCCTTCATTTCATTTTTTTATCCAGTCAACATTCAAAAGCCAGTTGTTCAGTTTTCAAGAGTCTGTGCAGTTCTGAGTTATTTTCTGAATTCTGATTTCCAACTTGATTGCACTATGGCCTAAGATACAGTTTGTAATGATTTCAGTTGTTTTGCATTTGCTGAGGAGTGCTTTACTTCCAATTATATGTTCAATCTTGGAGTAGGTGTGACGTGGTGCTTAGAAGAATATATATTCTGTGGATTTGGGGTGGAGAGTTCTGTAAATGTCTATCAGGTTTGCTTGTTCCAGGTCTGAGTTCAAGTGCTGGATATCCTTGTTAATTTACTGTCTTTTGTTCTGTCTGATATTGACAGTGGAGTGTTAAAGTCTCCCACTATTATTGTGTGGGAGTCTAAGTCTCTTTGTAAGTCATTAAGAACTTGCCTTATATAACTGGGTGCTCCTGCATTGGGTCCATATATATTAAGAATCATTAGCTCTTCTTGTTGTATCGAGCCTTTTACCATTATGTAATGACCTTTTGTCCCTTTTGATCTTTGTTGCTTTAAAGTCTATTTTATCAGAGATGAGAATTGCAACTCCTGCTTTTTGCTCTCCATTTGCTTGGTAAATCTTCCTCCATCCTTTATTTTGAGCCTTTGTGTATCTTGCATGTGAGGTGGGTTTCTGGATACAGCACACCGATGGGTTTTGGTTTTTATCCAATTTGCCAGTCTGTGTCTTTTGATTGGTGCATTTAGCCCATTTACATTTAGGGTTAATATTGTTATGTGTGAATTTGATACTGCCATTTTGATGCTAGCTGGCTGTTTTGCCCATTGGTTCATGTAGATTCTTCATTTTGTTGATGGTCTTTAGCATTTGGTATGCTTTTAGGATGGCTGGTACTGGTTGTTTCTTTCTATGAGTAGTGCCTCTTTCAGGAGCTCTGGTAAAGCAGGCCTGGTGTTGACAAAATCTCTGAGTACTTGCTTGTTCATGAAGGATTTTGTTTTTCCTTCAAATATGAAGCTCAGTTTGGCTGGATATGAAATTCTGGGTTGAAAGTTCTTTCTTTAAGGATGTTGAATATTGGCCCCACTCTCTTCTGGCTTGTAGAGTCTCTGCCGAGAGATCTGCTGTGAGTCTGATGGGCTTCCCTTTGTGGGTGACCCAACCTTTCTCTCTGGCTGCCCTTAGTATTTTCTCCTTCATTTCAACCCTGGTGAATCTGACGATTATGTGCCTTGGGGTTGCTCTTGTGGAGTATCTTTGTGGTGTTCTCTGTATTTCCTGGAGTTGAGTATTGACCTGTCTTGCTAGGTTGGGGAAATTTTCCTGATAATATCCTGAAGAGTATTTTCCAGCTTGATTCATTCTCTTCATCACATTCTGGTACACCTATCAAACGTAGGTTGGGTCTCTTCACATAGTCCCACATTTCTTGGAGATTTTGTTCATTCCTTTTTGTGCTTTTTTCTTTAATCTTGGTTTCTCGTTTTATTTCATTGAGTTGATCTTCAACTTCTGATATTCTTTCTTCTGCTTGGTCAATTCGGCTGTTGAAACTTGTGCATGCTTCATAAGTTCTCGTGTTGTGTTTTTCAGCTCCTTCAATTCATTCATATTCTCTCTGTTGTCCATTCTTGTTATCAATTTCTCGAATCTTTTTCAAATCTTTTTTCAAGGTTCTTAGTTTCTTTGCACTGATTTAGAACATGTTCTTTAGCTCACTGAAGTTTCTCATTATCCACTTTCTGAAGTCTGATTCCATCATTTCATCACACTCATTCTCCGTCCAGCTTTGTTCCCTTGCTGGTGAGGAGTTTTGGTCCTTTAGGAGGTGAGGTGTTTTGGTTTCGGTGTTTTCCTTTTTTTGCGCTGGTTTCTTCCCATCTTTATGGATTTATCCGCCTGTCGCCTTAGTAGTTGCTGATTTTTCAATTGGGTCTCTGTGTGGACGCTGAGATTGTTGATGATGAAGTATTTCTGTTATAGCCTTCATGGTCTCCTCTGTAACACATGCAGAGGTCACTCAAATCTGCTTGTCTTCTCAGCTGCACACTGAGAAATAATACTTTTCTTCTTCTGCTGTCTTTGTTCCAGAATGATGCCGCCAAATGTCAGTCTGATTAGTCCTTTTTGGGGTGACTCTTTGGATATACAGGGGTCAGGAGCTGCTTGAGGAGACGGTCTGTGCTTTATAGGAGCTCCAGTGCTGAGCTGTGAGCTCATTGTTCATTCAGGGTTGTTGGGAGGTTGTTTATGTCTGCTGCAACAGAACTCATAAACACCACTCTTTTTCCCTTAGATGCTCTGTCTCAGGAGTTGGGGCTTTCTTTATGAGTATCTGTTGCACTGTCTGACTAGCAGTCTGTTACTATTGCCTGCCTTCTGCCCTGCTCAGAGTCCATGTTGCTGCTGAGCTGTATGCTGTTTTTTGGGAGTCTCTCTGTTATGGCAGGTTGCCTCGGCAATAAGTCTGCATAATGGGTGGTTCTTCAGTGGCATTGTCATATACCCCTCACAGGCTGCACATCCTAGATGCCAGCAGCAAAACTCTCAGTAGATCAGTCGATGCTTGTCCCGTGATGGGATAGAAACATGGAGTCCATTTCTCTCTCTCTTCCTCTCCCAAGCTGAAATGTCGGTCTCTCACTGGCGCCCCAGTAGCCTGCCGATAGGGCACTGGGATTTGTGATCTCTTGTATCACTACCTGCTCAGATTGTTTAGAATCTCCTGGTCTGGCTCATTGTCCAAGTCCCATTCAATCAGATGGACATGCCAATCTGCCCTTCCAAATCTCAGATTGCCGGTTTAACAAGGCACCAGACCAGTGAGTTCCTTGCTTATCAGAAACAGTCTACTGTGGAAATGTTGTCTATGTCTCTCACACCTGGGACTTTCAATGCTCTGTGCAAAAACAGTCCATTGAGAATAGCTAGGACTCACCCTCTGTGCCTTCACTGAGCTGCAATCTAGTGTTCACATGCATCTTGGATAGGATTTTCTTTATCCCATTCAGAGTATTAAATATGATGGAATAGTCAGGAGACTTTCATGTATCCTCTCATTCAATGTCACTGAATAATGTGGTGTAGTCAGGAGTCTATGTCATGTAGACACATATTCAGAGCCTCAGTGAATAAGAGAGACCCTTGATATAGCAAGGAATCTAATTAATATGGCCACAACTTTTGAGCCTCTCTGAATAATACACACCTGAGAATAATTTGGAGTCTTTTCATGGACATTCATTCAGAGCCTCAGTGAATAATGCACAAATGTGAAGTACTCAGCAGTCTATTTCATTTGGACACTCATTCATAGCCTCAGTGGATAATATGCATGTGGATTAGTCAGGATTCCATTTCATGGCCACTGACTGTAACCTCAGTGAATAATGCACAAATGTGAAGTACTCAGCAGTCTATTTCATATAGCCACTCATTCAGAGATTCACTGAATAATACAAATATTTAAGAGACAGCATCCTGTTTCATATGGTCACACAAGAAGAGCCTCACTGAGTAACACACCTGGGGAAGTGTTAGGGGTCTACTGTATATAGCCTCTCATTTACAGCCTCAGGGAATAATGCACACGTGTGGAATAGACACTAGTCTATTTTATATGGCCACAAAATCAAAGCCTGAGTGAGTAATACACAACTTGAATAGTGACTAGTTTATTCCATATGAACAAATATTTAGAGTCAGAGTCAATAATTCACACCTGTGTACTAGTCAGGAAACAATTTTATATGGCAAAAGTTTCAGAGCCTCAGTGAATAATACATACCTGAGGAATACTCAGGACGCTATTACATGTGGCATCTATTTCAGAGCTTCATTGAATAAGGAACACCTGTATTGTAGTCAGAATGCTATTTCATATAGCCACATACTCAGAGCCTAACAGAATAATATACACCTTGGGAAAGTCAGGATTCTATTTTGTATAGCCACTCATTTAGAGCGAATGTAAAAACGCACGCCTGAGGAGTATATAGGAGTCTCTATTTTATGGCCACTCATTCAGAGCCTCACAGAATAATACAGACATATGGAAACGTCAGGAGTGTACTTCACATGGTCACTTATTCAGAACCTCAGTGAAGAATCATATATATCTGAAAACCCTCAGGATTCTATTATATATAGCCACATATTCAGAGACTCACTGAATAATGCACACTGAAGAGTCTGGAGACTATTTGATAAATTCACCCAGAGACTCAGTGGAAAATGCAGAGCTGAGAAATAGTCAAGAGGATAGAGTCAGGAGTCTATGTCATGTAGACACATATTCAGAGACTCACTGAATAATGCACAAATGTGAAGTACTCAGCAGTCTATTTCATATAGCCACTCATTCAGAGCCTCAGTGAATAATACATACCTGAGAATACTCAGGACGCTATTACATGTGGCATCTATTTCAGAGCTTCATTGAATAAGGAACACCTGTATTGTAGTCAGAATGCTATTTCATATAGCCACATATTCAGAGCCTCAGTGAATAATGCACAAATGTGAAGTACTCAGCAGTCTATTTCATATAGCCACTCATTCAGAGCCTCAGTGAATAATGCACAAATGTGAAGTACTCAGCAGTCTATTTCATATAGCCACATATTCAGAGACTCACTGAATAATGCACAAATGTGAAGTACTCAGCAGTCTATTTCATATAGCCACTCATTCAGAGCCTCAGTGAATAATGCACAAATGTGAAGTACTCAGCAGTCTATTTCATATAGCCACATATTCAGAGCCTCAGTGAATAATGCACAAATGTGAAGTACTCAGCAGTCTATTTCATATAGCCACTCATTCAGAGCCTCAGTGAATAATGCACAAATGTGAAGTACTCAGCAGTCTATTTCATATAGCCACATATTCAGAGCCTCAGTGAATAATGCACAAATGTGAAGTACTCAGCAGTCTACTTCATGTAGCCACTCATTTAGAGCCTCAGTGAATAATCCACACCAGAATAATAGTGGAGAATTTTTCTATGGCCACTCATTCTGTGCCTCCTGAATGATACACACCTGAATCTCAGGATTCTATTTCATATAGCCACTCATTTAGAACCTTATTGAATAATTCACAATGGAGCAATAGTCAGGTGTCTATTTTATATGGCCTCTCATTCAAAGTTTCAGTGAATAATGAACTTCTATGGAGTAATCAGGACACTATAGCCACAATTAAGTGCCTTCCTGAATGATACACACCTGGGTGATAGTCAGGAGTCTATTTCATATGAACTCTAATACTGTGTAACTGTGAGTAATACACACCTGGGGAATAGTCAGGAGTCTATTTGGTATGGACACTCATACAGAACCTGTTTGAATAATGGATACATGGAGAATAATGAGTCTATGTCATATCCTACTCATTCAGACAAACAGTGAATAATGCACATGTGGAGTAATTAGAAGTCTGTTTCATATGGCCCTCTTTCACAGCCTCACTGAATATTACATACTTGTGATATAGTCTGAGTCTATTTTTATGGCCACTCATTCAGAGCCTCAGTGAATAATCCACACCAGAATAATAGTGGAGAATTTTTCTATGGCCACTCATTCAGAGCCTCAGTGAATAATGCACACCTGTGGAATAGTCAGAACTTTTCATGTGGCCTCATTCTGTGTCACTGAATAATGTGTGGTGTAGTCAGGAGTCTATTTCATATAGCCACATACTCAGAGCCTAACAGAATAACATACACCTTGGGAAAGTCAGGATTCTATTTTGTATAGCCACTCATTTAGAGCCTCAGTGAATAATCCACACCAGAATAATAGTGGAGAATTTTTCTATGGCCACTCATTCAGAGCCTCATAAATAAACACTGTGGGTAGCCAGTCTATTTCATTTGGACACTCATTCATAGCCTCAGTGGATAATATGCACGTTTGGATTAGTCAGGATTTATTTCATATGGCCACTGACTCATAACCTCAGTGAATAATGCACAAATGTGAAGTACTCAGCAGTCTATTTCATATAGCCACTCATTCAGAGATTCACTGAATAATACAAATATTTAAGAGACAGCATCCTGTTTCATATGGTCACACAAGAAGAGCCTCACTGAGTAATACACACCTGGGGAAGTGTTAGTCACTTTATAGCCTCTCATTTACAGCCTCAGGGAATAATGCACGTGTGGAATAGACACTAGTCTATTTTATATAACAAATCAAAGCCTGAGTGAGTAATACACAACTGAATAGTGACTAGTTTATTCCATATGAACAAATATTTAGAGTCAGAGTCAATAATACACACCTGTGTACTAGTCAGGAAACAATTTTATATGGCAAAAGTTTCACAGCCTCACTGAATATTACATACTTGTGATATAGTCTGAGTCTATTTTTATGGCCACTCATTCAGAGCCTCAGTGAATAATCCACACCAGAATAATAGTGGAGAATTTTTCTATGGCCACTCATTAAGAGTCTCACCAAGTAATACACACCTGTGGAAAGTCAGGGTACTTCTTCATGTGGCCTCTTATTCGGTGTGTCACTGAATAATGTGGTGTAGTCAGGAGTCTATGTCATGTAGACACATATTCAAAGCCTTGGTGAATAAGAGAGACCCTTGATATAGCAAGTAATCTAATTAATATGGCCACATCTTTTGAATCTCTCTGAATAATACACACCTGAAGAATAATTTGGAGTCTCTTTTCGATGGACATTCATTCAGGGCCTCGGTAAATAATTCACACATGTTGAGTATCCAGGTGTCTATTCATTTGGACACTACATCATAGCTTAAGTGGATAATATGCACGTTTGAATTTGTCAGTATTTTATTTCATATGAACACTGACTCATAACCTCAGTGAATAATGCAGAAATGTGAAGTACTCAGCAGTCTATTTTATATAGCCACTAATTCAGTGATTTACTAAATAATACAAATATTTAAGAGAGACAGCATCCTGTTTCATATGGTCACACAAGAAGAGCCTCACTGAGTAACACACACGTGGGGAAGTGTTAGGGGTCTTCTTTATATAGCCTGACATTTACAGCCTCAGGGAATAATGCATACGTGTGGAATAGACAATAGTCTATTTTATATGGCCACAAATTCAAAGCCTGAGTGTGTAATACACAACTTCGGAATAGTGACTAGTTCATTCCATATGAACAAATATATAGAGACAGAGTCAATAATACACACCTGTGTACTAGCGAGGAAAAAATTTTATATGGCAAAAGATTCAGAGCCTCGGTGAGTTATTCGTACCTGAGGAATACTCAGGACGCTATTACATGTGGCATTTTATTTCAGAGATTCATTGAATAAGGAACACGTGTATTTTACTCAGAATGCTATTTCATGTAGCCACATACTCAGAGCCTAAAAGTAAAAGATACACCTTGGGGAAAGTCAGGATTATATTTTGTATAGCCACTCATTTAGAGCCGAATGTAAAAACGCACGCATAAGGAGTATATAGGAGTCTCTATTTTATGGCCACCCATTCAGAGCCTCACAAAATAATACAGACATACGGAAATGTCAGGAGTGTACATCACATGGTCACTTATTCAGATCCTCAGTGAAGAATCATATGTATCTGGAAAACACTCATGATTCTATCATATATAGCCACATATTCAGAGACTCACTGAATGATGCACTCCTGGGGAATAGTCTGGAGCCAATTTGATAGGACCGTTCACCCAGCGACTTGGTGGAAAATTCAGAGCTGAAAAATAGTCAAGAGGATAGAGTCAGGAGTCTATTTTATGTGGTCACTTGTTCAGAAACTCACTGAAGAATACAGACCTAGGGAATACTCAGAGTCCAGGTCATATGGCCACTCAGTCACAGCATAGCAGAATAATGGACAATGGTTCAATAGTAACGAGTCCATATCATATGGCCTCTCATTCAGTGGTTCAGTGTGTAATAAACTGCTGTAAAGTATTAGGACCCTATTTAAGGTAGCCCCAAATGAAACAGCTCTGTGAATGATACACACATGCTTATTAGTTAGGAGACCATTTGATATGGAGACTCATACCGAAGCTTTTCATATACTGTCGCTGTGGTGAATAATCACTAGTATATTTTATATGGTGATTCGTTAGGAGAGTCAAAAAATAACGCACACCTGTGGAGTTAAATGAGGTCTATTTCATAAGGCCACTCTTTCAGTGTTTTAGTGAATAATATGTATATCTGATAAGTCAGGAATCTCTTTCACATGGCCACTTTTTCAGGGCCTGTGTGAATAATACTCTCCTCAAAAAGAGTCAAGGGTCTACTTCCAGTGGCTACAACTTCAGAGTCTCTGTATGTAATGAGCACCTGGGCAATACACCTGAGTCTCTTTTATATGCCCATTTAGTCAGAGTCTCATTAAGTCTTCATGTAGCCACTCATAAAGAGCCTAAGTGAATAATCCACACCAGAATAATAGTGGAGAATTTTTTTTATGTCCTTTCATTCTGTGCCTCCCTGAGTGATACACACCTGAGGAATTATTGAATAATTCACAATGAAGTAATAGTCAGGTGTCTATTTTATTTATTTACTTATTTTTCTTGTTCAGAAATTAAGTTTTTATTTTTATTGTTTTATTTTTCATTTTTTTTTAATTTTTATTGCATTATAGGTTTTGGGGCACATGTGCAGAACTTGCAAGATTGTTGCATAGGTTCACACATGGCAGTGTGTTTTGCTGCCTTCCTCACATTTACCCAAACTTGGCATTTATTTCCAGGCTATCCCTCCCCAGCCCTGCTTGCTGTCTCTCCCACATTTCCCTCGATAGAACCCAGTGTGTAGTAGACACCCTCCCTGTGTCTCTGTTCTCATTTTTCTCATCCGCCTATGAGTGGGAATATTTGGTATTTTTTTTTCTGTTCTTGTGTCAGTTTGCTGAGAATGATGTTCACCAGATTCATCCATGTTCTTACAAAAGAAAAAAACTCATCATTTTTTATTCCTGCATAATATTCCATGGTGTATATGTGCCACATCTTCTCAGTCCAGTCTAACATCGATGGGCATTTGTGTTGGTTCCATGTCTTTGGTATTGTAAAGAGTGCTGTAATGAACATTCGTGTGCATGTGTCCTCATAGTAAAACGATTTATAGTCCTTTGGATATATACCCAGTAATGGGATTGCTGGGTCAAATGGAAATTCTACTTCCAGGTCTTTGAGGAATTGCCTCACTGTCTTCCACAATGCTTGGACTAATTTACACTCCCACCAACAGTGTAAGAGTGTTGCCATTTCTCCACATCCTCTCCAGCATCTGTTATCTCCAGATTTTTAATGATCGCCATTCTAACTGGCGTGAGATGGTACTCAATGTGGTTTTGCTTTGCATCTCTCTAATGACCAGTGATGATGAGCATTTTTTCACGTGTTTGTTGGCCTCATGTATGTCTACTTTTGTAAAGTGTCTGTTCATAACCTTTGCCCATTTTTGAATGGGCTTGTTTGTTTTTTTCCTGCAAATCTGTTTGAGTTCTTTGTAAATTATGGATATCAGCCCTTTGTCAGATGCGTATACTGCAAAGATTTTTTTCTTATTCTGATGGTTGCCGATTCACTCTGGTGACTGTTTCCTTTGCCATGA
Organism: Saguinus midas; assembly: GCA_021498475.1. Taxonomy (NCBI): domain Eukaryota; kingdom Metazoa; phylum Chordata; class Mammalia; order Primates; family Cebidae; genus Saguinus; species Saguinus midas. Next base: position 33,541,364 of record CM038404.1, on the reverse strand, counting down.
ACAAGATGTGGAGTTTGTTTAGGTCCCATTTGTCTATTTTGGCTTTTGTTGCCAATGCTTTTGGTGTTTTTGTCATGAAGTCCTTGACTACTCCTATGTCCTGAATGGTTTTCCCTAGAATTTTTTCTAGGGTTTTTATGGTTTCATGTATTAAGTGTAGTCTTTAATTCATCTGGAGTTAATTTTAGTGTAAGGTGTCAGGAAGGGGTCCAGTTTCTGCTTTCTGCACATGGCTAGCTAGTTTTCCCAACACCATTTATTAAACAGGGAATCCTTTCCTCATTGATTGTTTTTGTATGGTTTATCAAAGATTATATGGTTGTAGAAATGTTGTCTTCCCTCTGATGCCTCTGTTCTGTTCCAATGGTCTATATCTCTGTTTTGGTAGAAGCACCATGCTGTTTTGATTACTGTAGCCTTGTAGTATAGTTTGACGTCTGGTAGTGTGATGCCTCCCACTGTGTTCTTTTTGCTTAGAATTGACGTGGCTATGCAGGCTCTCTTTTGGTTCCATATGAAATTCATGGTAGATTTCTCCAGTTCTGTGAAGAAATTCAATGGTAGTTTGATGGGGATAGAATTGATTGTGTAAATTACTTTGGGCAGTATAGCCATTTTCACGATGTTAATTCTTCCTAACCACGAACGTGAAATGTTTCTTCATCTGTTTGTGTCCTCTCTTATTTCGTTGAGCAGTGGTTTGTAGTTATCCTTAAAGAGATCCTTTACATTCCTTGTGAGTTGTATTTTTAAGTATTTTATTTTCCTTTTAGCAATTTTGAATGGCAGTTCATCCTTTATTCTCTTTAAGTTCTGTTATTGGAGTATAGGAATGCTTGTGATTTTTGCACATTGATTTTATATCCTGAGACTTGCTGAAGTTGGTTATCAATTTCAGGAGTTTTTGGGCTGAGGTGATGTGGTCTTCTAGGTAAACTATTATGTCGTCTGCAAATAGAGACAATTTGGCTTCCACATTTCCTATTTGAATACACTTTATTTCTTTTTCTGCCTGACTGCTCTGGCTAGAACTTCCAGTACTATGCTGAATAGGAGAGGTGAGAGTGGGCATTCTTGTCTAGCGCAGAATTTCAAAGGGAATGCTTCCAGTATTTGCCCATTAAGGATGATATTGGCTGTTTTTTTGTCAAAAATATCTTTTATGACTTTGAGATATGTTCCATCAATACCAAGTTTATTGAGGGTTTTTAGAATAAAGGGCGGTTGAATTTTGTCAAATGCCTTCTCTGCGTCAATTGAGATAATCATGTGGTTTTTGTTCTTGCTTCTGTTTATGTGGTGAATTACATTTATAGACTTGCGTATGTTGAACCAGCCTTGCATTCCTGGGATGAATCCTACTTGATCATGATGGATAAGTTTTTTAATGTGCTGTTGCAATCGGTTTGCCAATGTTTTATTGAAGATTTTTGCATCTATGTTCATCATGGATATTGGCCTGAAGTTTTCTTTTCTTGTTGAGTCTCTGTCGGGTTTTGATATCAGGATGATTTTGGTCTTATTAAATTATTTGGGAAGGGTTTCCTCTTTTTGAATTAGTTGGAATAGTTTCGGAAGGAATGGTATGAGATCCTCTTTGTGTGTCTGGTAGAATTTGGCTGCGAACCCATCTGGATGTGGGATTTTTGTGTGGTAGGCTCTTAATTGCTGCCTCAACTTTAGACCTTGTTA